>JBBBDQ010000298.1:600000-1062500 GCA_037127315.1 Ascarosepion bandense | reverse complement strand
ATGTAGAAGGCATATTGGTGAGAGTGTTCGTTCGTTATTTTTATTTCACCTTCTGCAAACCAGTTTCCATGTTGAGAATCATAAAATATTCTAAATAACTTATCTGCTTTTTATAAAAATGGTCTGCTATTTTTATTTTGATGTTTATTTTAATAGACAACATAAACACCTTTAGTTATGTAAATTTTTTTCTAGATATACTTGCAAATATTATTGTAAAAATTGCAAATTATTTTTCAATGTCAAATGGATTATTTCTTGTTTAAATTACTCATTTTACATTTAATAGGATGGTACTTTTTTGATTTATGATATGTTTATGAATTTAGGATAGAACTTTTATGAATTTTGAAGTAAGTCAGTTAACATCAAAGTAAAGCGAACATTTTAAAAATCTAATTAAGGACTAGTGATAGAAGCTCTCGTGTCACATACTTGTAATTCCAGTTTGAATTAAAAGAGAAACAATTTAGTTGCATTCTAAAATTATGCAGTGTTTATGCATTTTCCCCTATGATTTGATCGAGTAAGGTGAACTTAACAAGATTTCATACACCTTTAGTTAATCAAATGTTGTACTAGAAAGAGTTTATTTCCAGCTAAAATTGAGAATGATGATTCTAAAGGCTATTAGAGCTTGATATAAATTTTTTATTTTGATAATCACTTGTGGGGTTTGTTGTAATACAAGACAACTAAAGACAGGTTTTCTCCCACTTAATCACCCTTGTTTGTACCCTCTTACATCACCTTAATCTCCAGTCATGGGGGCTCACAATGATAGAAAGAGCTCAGAACAAACAAGCAGCTAAATTATTTATGAAGTCTTTCACAAGGAGCATATGTGGAACAAGGTAAGTTTGTTAAATGCCTTATGCTCAGAACTCATTCAGCATTCTCTACCTCTAAAAATGTCTGTTTAAACTTTTAAGGAAAATGCATTTAGAGATGGGCTGAAAGCAAATCTTTTAGAGAGGAGAGTTTAAATTCTGTTGACATGGTTGTTACCAACCTGTTAATAAATGTCCTGCTTTTCTTATTAGTGAAATTGTCTCATCTATTTCACTGATACTTTTACTTAGTGTTGGAGTCTCAATAGCAAATCAAATAAATAACACATGGATATCTCAGTGTTTGACTTGAAGGGAAAAAACAAAATTTTAGTTTCCAGAAACCAGACAGCTGAGAAATGTTATCTTATCATGATAAAAAGAGAAAATTCTTTTAAATTAGAATAAAAAATGTCCATGGTCAATAGCCTTACATTTGTGAATTACTTTTGCATATGGTACAATAGTGACATAGGAGTTTAAAAGTCAAGAAATCCAAGGTAATATCCCAGATTAATATAATTCTATATCAGGTACTCTACTCAGAGAATGACAATCTTCTTTTCTGTCTTTTGGACTCAGTCTGAGCATCAGGAAGAGACAACTGAAGTTCCTGGGACATGCAATGAGGAAGGAAAGCCTGGAGAACCTGATACTGACTGGTCAGATAGAAGGAAGGAGAGACAGAGGAAGGCGGCGGATGACATGTTTGCAGGGCCTGATCGGGTGGATGACGGAACTGGGGTTGCCAGGAGCAACAGGAGCAAACATACTAAGAGCTACAAGGGATAGGGAGACGTGGAGATCCATGATCGCCTACGTTCTGAAGGGACAGGGCACATAGAAGAAGAAGAAGAAATAAATAACAATTCTAGTTATCTAAGATAAAGAACTTCTTACATTTTTGTTTTGTTTATAGCTAAAATCAATCCATACCATTCATTAAGTCTAAATAAATATTTTATTTTTAGCTCTATAATTAAAAAAGTTTGTACAATCAATAATTCTGCCTTCAACACTGCATTCTATTATTAAGACAGATTATTTAAAATTACCAATACCACAAACCCATGATATTTCATTAGCTGTAATAAATATGTAAAATAAGATGATAAATATTGAACATAAACAAACTGTAAAGAAGAGTAAATGAAGAAAATACAACATAATGTTGCAAAGTAAATGAAAGCTCAAATCCCTTTGTATATGTAGATGGCATTAGCTTTCAACTTGGTATCTATACTGATGATGCAACCATTTACTCCTGTCACAATAGAAAATCCAATCACCTTGATAAGGTCAAATTGGTGCCTGATGTTAATTGAAGCAAAAGATGGCTTGTTAATTGTAATATCTCCAAAAACTAAGCTGTGCTCTATTAATCATCTGAAAGATACCTTTCTGCTTTCCATCAACATTGCTAACACTAACCTCCAGAAATGTGATTCATTGTACCTTCTCAGACTAACTTTCTCCGCTAACATGAAGTGGAAAGACTATATTGAATCTTCTGCTAGGTCAGCTGCTAAGAAAGTTGATTCACTGTGTTGTGTAAGACAATTTTTCTCTCCAGAATCTATCTTACATATCTATAAGGTTGTCATTCTTCCAGACCTTGAATATTGCTGCCACTTATGGTCTGGTACTCCTGCTATACATCTAGAGCTCCTTGAAAAAATCCAAAGAAGAATAAGCACTATTATTGGTTCTGAACTAGCACCTTGGTTCAGTCATTTTTTTATCACCATAAAGTTGCATCCTTGTGTCTTTTCTACAGTTACTTTCATGGTAATTGTTTGGATAAGTTCTTTGCTATAGTACCTAGATTATTTGAATTTAAGCACAATTAGTGACAATGTTTCATCAATTTACATCTGAGTTAGCTAGATGTAGCCATAAATTCTGTGCTGACAGTTCCTTTTCTTATGCTTCTAACTTGTGGAATTCCCTTCCAATTCCATGCTTTAGAGCTAACTTTAATCTGCAAAAATGTAAATAGCATATCAATCACAATCTACTCCTGATTGCTCTGCTATTGTTCTTAGTAATGTTTCTTTTTTCTAATCCTTCCACATATTGTAACCCCTTGTGACTTTATTGCCTTGCTTGGGGTGAATTGATCTAAAAAAAGTGATAGATCACTTTTTTTCTTCATTTATGGCCTCTTTTTGGCAATTTCTTCCTTCAAATGAATCAATAATGCTATATAATATTCACTATTGATGGTTCTTCCTTTCTCAAGGTAATTGATGAACAAAATACCTTGTGCATCCGAAAAATACGGAGACCAAAACCTTGCCTGCTACTGTTTGTGACTTTGGCCACTTTGGATGGCTTTCACCTGCTGCTGTCCACTCAGCTGACTGCCAAGTTGACTCCAAAGTGAAGTGGTGGATTTATGTTTCATCCATTGTCACATGTTTATGCAAAACCTTTTTCTTGTATTGAAAATGTTGCAAACAATGCTCTGAATCATCGACGTTGTTTTTGATCAAATGTGAGCAAATGCATCACACACATTGAACACAGCTTTCTCATTGACAAATGTTCATGCAAAATGGTTAATACACTGACTTCTGATATGTTCAACTCCTCTACTATCTCACACAACTTCAATTTATGAATGGCCAAAACGAGTTTGTGGATTTTTCTTGTGTTTTCTGGGACAACTGCTGATTTGGGGCAGCCTGAGCATTCAGCATTATTTGTGTCTGTACAACCACATTTACAATTAGCATGTCACCTCTTAATCATTGTTTCCAATGGAGCAGATTCTGAATAACACTTATCAAGCCATTGCTTTGCTTGAACAGTATTTTTACCCATCAGAAAGCAATACTTTATCAGCACACAAAACATTGTTTTGAAAATTTGCTACAGTAGCTCCACTTAAATAACTGTAATTTGCAAACTAATTATCTGATTGAGTTCAAATTGTGTCACATGGCATTTGAAGGTTATTACTTCATAAAAATCATATAGATTGTTTATTAGTGGCACCATCTATATGCCAGGCCCAGGAATTATTGAGTGATCTGTTAGCTAACACCATTAACTGGGACAGAAATGGATTGAGTCTACATTCCATTTATCTCATTAATATTTTGAATGAACATCTGTCTAGAATGGATGACTAAGATTTTGTATAATTATCTACTACAGAGGCTCAGTTTTCTTTAAGCAGCACTGCACCAATTGGTGAATGGTCTTACTGCCATCAGGTAAGCAGATGTCATCTTTTAAGAGCATTAATTCAGTCAGGTTTGTGTCTGCTTATATGATTTTAACATTATAATCTACCTTGTTTATATTACATTTGGATTTCATTAGATATCAGTATGAAGCGGAGAGGATTCCATTAACTATAGTAATAAACTGATGCTTAATGAAAACAAGTTTAATACATGAAAGAGAGAGATTTTAAAAATACGAAATCTGCTAATATTAAGGTTACAATATATATTTATTAGTGTGATAAATATCCTTAATTTTTGATTGTATATTCTAAAAAATCTTAAGAACTCAGTCTGCCAATAAGATTTGTCTCCTTTTTTACCATGATACTCACTTTG
Source organism: Ascarosepion bandense (assembly GCA_037127315.1). Lineage (NCBI taxonomy): Eukaryota > Metazoa > Mollusca > Cephalopoda > Sepiida > Sepiidae > Ascarosepion > Ascarosepion bandense. The sequence goes on along the minus strand of JBBBDQ010000298.1, from coordinate 1,058,098 downwards.
TACAAGGCCCAAGAACCACTCGGTGTAGAGGGTTACAGAGTAAGCACCACCACCCGACGTAAGGTGATAATGCTACCAAGATGCAAGGGGTCAACAGAAGTGAAAGGAAGGGAAAAGATTTTAGAAGAAACCAGAAACCCAATCTTAAACAGGAAACAAGGAATAAACCTCAACTCCTGTTCAAAAGACTGAGAAGTGTGGATTGTATGACAGGTGAATATGTCTACTTTTGTTTGATGAAGAAGCTGAGCCTGACACACCACATTAGACAAAGTTTTAATAACTAAGAAAATGCAGCTCAAATTAGACTTGAGTGTACATTGTAGTGTAAATGCATTTTACTTATGATTAACTCTCAATTATTTTACTCTTGGAAAGAAAACAAATATGAGGAGTTTCCCTTTTGATTTGGGAAGGATAAAAGAAGTAAAAACAAAAGATCTTTAACTATATTGAATTTTTTTTAACAGAGGGTCTAAGGCAAAGGATGTTAAAGAGGTTTTCACCTAATTTGTTGATATTGATTACTTCTTGGGAAGAACATAAGAACACATGAATGCAGGGATAAAATACCTGAAAATAAAACCAGAAATTAGTTCTGATATCATATGTGTTTATTCATTGTCAGAAAGTATCAGAAAACTTTGGTCTTTGTAAATGTATTTAAATGGTGAACATTAATGTTCACCAGCTCAAATAATGAAGAAAAGTATATGTTCATTTTTCTGAGCAATGTTTCACATTTTAATCTTGGTAAGATTTTCGTTCCCCTTGATTAAAATTCTATATTAATAGTCAATTAGTCAGCTAGTTGCCACAGGATACATGCTTGCGCAATCATGTTTTTTTCAAAACATGACTAAGTAGAAGATTTACTTTCTGCAGTAGACTGGTTTCCAACCAAGGCTATAGAACCCACTCTGTTCTGCTGTTCAACCCATAGCTGGATGAAGAAGGGATGGATTCATACCTTTCCCAATGCTATTTGCATGTAAGTGAATGCAACAAATTCAAATGAAATTTGAACTTGGCTCTCATTCTGAGCTGATATCCTTTACACCACAATGTATATATTAACACTACATATTGTATAAAGTTATATTTTGAAAGGTACTTTTACAATTTAGTGGATTTTTTGTAATAAAAATAAATCTTAAACCAACTATTAAAATCAGTTTCCTCTTGCTGTAGATTATGATAATTTATTGATAATAATTTATTGATAATAATTTATTGATAATAAAACATTGATATTTATTCAATAATTTATTGAATATGATAAATTATTGATAAAAAAATGTAAGTTGAACATGAATGATTGAATAAAACGATTTAACCAACTAAAAATCAAGTTTAGTGATTAGATATAATTTATTTTATTATTACAACTTTGCATCACTTTTTTTATATTTCCTTTCATTAAGCATGGATATGATCACAATTTTTTACTGTCAGATCATCTTTCTGTAAAGTATCTTTTCAAGAAGTGGTATAAAAATGAGGTCATTTTAATCAAATTTGTGACCATATTGGATATTGCCAACTTGTATCTTAAATGGCAGTATTAATTGGCATTTGGTGATGTTATAGAAGACAGAAAATAAAACAAATGAAGTCTTTTCAACTTGACTGCTTTTTCCTGCAGGAGGTAATATAATTTGTTGCTATAGCAATTTGCTTCTCCCACCTGATTCTTGCTTTTATGAGGCTAACTTTATCAAAAGCGTCGGCCTTCATTGGCTGCTCTATTGTCCTCTTTCTATTTACATGAAATATAGCACAATAACTGAATAATCTCCTTCTATCCTGATCTCTCATTTTAATTTGAATTGCAGTAATATCTTCTTGAAACTAGAGTATTATCTTCTATATTTTCCTTCATAAATATTAGAATTAAACCAGAATCAAAAAAGCATTAAAATTATGAATTTAATTTCATCAATATTGGTTATTTATTGTCATTGTTTCTATTTTTTTAATCAAGTTTAAAGAAAGAAATTTTAAATAGATTACTACTATACAGAGAGCTGAAAAATTAACTAAAACCATCTATTTTCCAACAAGAGCATATTCATTTTCCAAGCATCTAAATAATTCAAAAATATTTTATTATGCGAATTAAAATTTGGTGGATTTTTCATTAGCAGATTCTGAAAAGTTACACTTTTGGACACTAAATTTATCAAATCCATTATCTTCTCCTGTGGAACCAGGCTTTATGAAAAACACAAAGAAAATTTTGAAGAAGATTTTCTGGAAATGTTCCCAATTCCAAATGGCTTAGACATGTTCAATAGGATTTATGTCAGGAGAGTTGGCATTTGTAGCCAGTCAAGTATTCATAATTGTACTTGGCTATAAACTAATTCCATTCTTTCAAGTGAACTGTTCTGTTAGGACTTTTCTGCTTTTAAATGCTGCCAACTATTCTATCACCAAGTGCCAAAAGACTTAGCAACCTGAATTAACATGACTTAAATTAATATTGTTTAAACTTCATTAAACACAGGCATACACATTGGAATTACATGTGACTCATTGACTCACCTATATTTTATGTCAGGTTATAACAATACATTGATATTTTGACATAGGATTTCTAGCTATACCAAACGTGGCAAATGAAATAATGTTATTTATGGCTTGGAAATTTTTAGCCTAAACTTCAAGTGAAACTGATATTTCCTTCTAAAGCCTATGTATGTATATAATTAATTTATAATTTGAGAAGAAAAGTAGCAATTCAGTTAACCATATTTCATCTGGTATAAAGGATAAGGAAGTTGAATATAGAATAGGATGTGCAAGGGATAGTTTTTGTCCAACACCCAAGATGTTACAGAACAAAAGCATTAAACTCAAAACTTGAGTCATGTTCTTAAATAAGCGCTTCAGATCTAGATTTTCATATGGATATCATGTATGGCACCAAGCATGTTTAGAAATATCTAAACTGTATATAACCATTTTCTCAGACCAATGATTAAAAATGGTTTAATGAACCTTGCAGGTTTTAGAGGGATTCATTCTTCATTAGATCTTATGGACCAGTGCTCCAAAATCACAAAGAATATTACCAAATAACAAAATCCGCATCACTTGAGGACTTTCAACAGTAGCAACAGCTAAAGTAACTTGAGAAAATAATGACATAATTGAGATGTTGACATTCCACACTACTCTAAACAAATCACTAGAAAGCAAGCCCCCATTAATATTTGAAAGAGCAGGGTTAGGGTTAGGGGATGAGAGAAAACTATTTTCCAAAAAAGCTGTTTTAAGGGAAAGATTTTATAAGTAACATTAACTTTTTGGTTAATGAATACTGAAAATTTCCATATAAGGAAATGGCTAAATTCACCATTACAATTGCCATATAAAGAATCTCCAAATGAAGCAATTTAATCAGAGAATAAACTGATCAATGTGTTGTAAAACAATCAATTAAAATGTTAGCTCCATTCCAATTTCATAATAGTAGCCATTATATCATCCCTATCTCAATGACTACAGTTGCAATCATAGACCCAGAGTCTTGTGATGCAGTTAATTGTGAACTCAGTACTCCTTTTCATGGCACTATAATATATGTTTCTCCAGGGCTACATATGGTTTTGGATTCAGCAATGTCCTTGTTCTAGACTGGTTGCCATCCATGGCTAGAGAGCCCAGTCTGTTCTGCTATTTAATTCCTTCCTAGAGAGAGAAGAGATGGATTCATACTTTTCTCAAAAGTGAATGTAATGAACTTGTTTGGAATTCAAATTCAGTTTGCCGATTTATTTAATGCCAAGCTGCCAACCATTACATTACACACACATCCGAATACATTTGACTTTGAAAACAACATAAAGTTGAGAACTTTGATAACCAAATTAATCTTCCATTTTATGCATAATATTTAAAGTAAAGTTCTCCAACAAAAATAGAGAAACATATAAATATATTTGTAATGTATAAATTACAATGAACACTTAGTGAAAAATATCAAAGCGTTAACCTGTCTTCACATATTTTAAGGTAGTAAATTTATTTCATTATTCATAATGTGCTTGTTGCTGAGTCAGCCAGTGCTGTTGCTGCTGCTACTGGTGGTGGTAATGCTGTGCCTGAGAGAATAACCCAAGGAACAGCTGGTGAAGCCCTGAGTATCACTTTTGTTGCAGGGGTGGATACAGATTTTCAGAATGTTTTTTTTAAGAGAAAAAGCAATAAATAATTGGCAAGAATGAATAATATAAAGAATTTCATTGACAACAGCAAAAATGCAAGAATTACTTGATCAGTGTTAATTTGTTATTTATGAAAATCTTTATGGTGTATAGAAGTATTTACAGTGTTACCCTAATACTTGGTGTGTCATATTTGAAATTTGGTTTTTAAGATAAACATTATATCAGCTACACTCACACATCTACATAATGCGATGGATGTGTTTCCTAACATCAATTTGAGTTGAATTTTTCACTTGATTTTATTGTTGCATCTATATAAAAAATTATCTGTATTTGTCTATACTTCTGAGATGAGATAGTATTTACATTATTTACATTGTTGAAAGTACTGTCCTCATTTTTATTTTCATATTAAGTAGTCTAAACAAGGTAAATAATGTAAAAAATAATCTGCTTCAAATATGATTTTTCAGTGTCACCATTCATTTTACAGTCATTAAAAATATCATGTAAAGGTTTATATTTAAGAACATTTTGTAAAAAAAAACACATGGTAAAAATCAGAATGAAAATAAATGAAAAAACATAAAAAGCAATTATGTCTTATTTCCTAAATATAATGCCAGGCTATCAAATAGTTAATTGTACTTTTAATAATGTATACAGTTGATTGTTTAGGTTAAGATTAATCACTTGTAACAAATATACAAATGACATTTTATATGTGTATGTGTGCGTGTGTGTTAGTACTATAAGAATTTGAGAATCTGTCCAGGCAAAGTTTGATTGTTGTACTAAAATTTGGGAAAATACTCAGCATTTTTCATTTATGGCTTCAAACAATTTATGAATTATTTTATTAAAAAAATACCTACTTTATATGCAGACATTTTAATGTCTTGATATTTTATAAAAATAAACTGATTAATCATTCCATCAAATAGAAATGAAAAACAAAATTGGCTGTTTTTGTCTTGTGTCTTTGTTACAGTTGTTATTGTCACAGCCTTTTGGCCTTTTTTCAAGTGTCTGTTGTAGTTGTTATACTTCTAAGAACTTTAAACTGAACCCTTCATTCACAGTGATATATGGTTCTCATTCTGTTGTCTATATTCGAAGATATCTCATATTAGTTAATTTATTCTTCTTCTGTTTTTTGTCTCTTTCACTGAACCAAAGATAAAGAACATAACCTTATTCATTTGAAGAGGCAGATAAGTGATATTAGATTTAAAACTTCAAGTTTTCACCACCAAATATAACACATGGCTCAGGAGATAAAAGTGTCAGCTAAGTAAATCAAGTTATTTGGGAATCATGTATTTAATTCCTGCTTCAGGTTGTGAGAAGTCATACATTCCAATTAAGTGGTAAAGACAAGTGACATCACAAAGATATATTAACTAGAAAGAATTAAATCATATGGGATGTCCTTTAATATAGGCAGTAGAATGAGAACAATCTCTCCCCATGGATTAAATAAAGAGTCTGAATTTAATTTCTTAGATGTTTACTATGACAGATACTTGAAGAAGACTTGTGAGTACATTGGCCAAAACATTGTAATAATACCAACCAAGATGACACCACTAGTCCAAACAATTCAGTATAATAAAATTAGCAATACAAGAATTCAAAATTTGCAACAGGATAAAAAGATTTGTGTGAATCAATTAATAAATACCAATCATAAACTATTTAAATATGAAAAATCTAGTATATTTCACTTTACAAATTGATGAGCAATTTTATATGCAAATGATAACAAAATTATTGAATATTAATAATATTACAAGTGCAGAATTAGATGTAATATTTCTAAGCAATATTTATATTCTATCAAGTATTAACTAATATAGAAACTTTTGTTTGAGGAAGGCTTACAAAATTTCTTTTTCCAAGTACCAACATTAAACCAAAATACATTGGTTAGATTTGAATCAAGCCATTTCCTTTTTATTTCACCTTTTGATAATATGTCTTGAAATGGGCAAAGCTAAGCTAATATTTATTACATAAAAATAATAATTTAAATTATTGAAATATATTTGTAAAAATAAGAAAGAAAAATTTGTTTGACTGTGAAAGAAGATGCACCAAATAGAACACTCTAGATAGTTGCCATGACTACAGGTCATTAGTTTTTATTAGATTATTCAACATGAAATTGGTAATTTACTTAGATAAAATAGTATTCTTAAATTCAAAGAAGAAAATTATTTATTCTGTCAAAATGAGCATTACGTCGTCATATATATAGTCTGCCTTAGGAAGAAATCATTGATTCTTTTCTTAAGGAATTTTTCAATCAAAGAAACAGTAAATTAAATAGAGATTTTTTAAAAACTTTATTGTTTTTGTGAGGAAATTGTGTTTTTAAAAAAGTTGTCTAGATGTTTGAAAAATTGTTATTTGTAAGAGAAAGTATACGAGACTAGACAGAATGTAATAATGTCTTCATTTTCAACTGATTTAACTTTATTAGCATCATCCTTACAATATAAAAATAGGTTTCAATAAGCAACAAAACAACACACTTTACAGTCATCAAAGTAGACATTATTTATTTGAGTTCTGAATGCACTACTTCAAACTGGTATATAAATTGTATATGTGCATAAATTGTTTTGTATGGTTAAAGGACGCTATAGTATATATGTAATTCCTGTTTCATCACACTTTCAAACTTTCAGTGAGGAAAGCTTGATTTTAGTTGATATTTCAGCTTCTTATCTCTGGTTACCTATTCTTCAAAACTTCTACAGTTATTATACAAATTCCACTTTTCATTTTAAGTGATGATACAATGCAAAAGCTGATTAATTTTATACAATTAAACAATTGTTTTTTGTTCATCATTTGGTACAAATCGATTCTATTTATAGAGCTTCATTTTTTTGTCTGTTGAATTGCTTGCTAAAAAAAATAAAATATGAAAATGAATGATTCATTTACAGCTTACTAACAAAATAATTCACCTTCAGGATTAATGAAACTTAATTCTTCCTTATCAAGACTGAAAAATAATTGAAACAAGATTTCAATAATAGATCAAAATTGTGAATGCATATATTTTTTTCTCAGTGAGTGAACATTAACACATGACTTAATAAGTCCTGGGCCTGACATATAAAAGGCACCACTAATAAAAAAATCCATATGATTTTTATGAAGTACTAACCTTCAAATGGCACGTGACAAAATTTGGGCCCAATCAGATAATTAGTTTACAAATTACAGTTATTCAAATGACACTACTGTTGCAACTTTTCAGAACAATGGAAAAATCTAAATTTTTTATGTTGATAAAGTATTGCTTTCTGATGGGAAAAAATATTGTTCAAGCAATAGCTTGGTAAGTGTTATTTGGACTCTGCTCCATCAGCAGTTGTCCCAGAAAACACTAAAAAAATCCACAAACTCGTTTTGGCAAATCATAAATTGAAGTTGTATGAGATAGCAGACGAGTTGAACATATCAGAAAGCAGTGTATTCACCATTTTGCATGAACATTTGTCAATGAGAAAGCTGTGTTCAAAGTGGGTGCTGCGTTTGCTCACATTTGGTCAAAAACAACAATGCGTCGATGATTTAGAGCGTTGTGTGCAACTGTTTCAACACAACAAGAAGGAGTTTTTATGTAAATATGTGACAATAGATGAAACATGGATCCACCACTTCACTCTGGAATCAAATCGACAGTCAGTTGAGTGAACAGCAGCAGGTGAAAGCTGTTCAAAGTGACCAAATGTTTTGGCCGATGTATTTTGGGATGAACAAGGTATTTTGTTCACTGATTATCTTGAGAAAGGAAGAACTCTCAATAGTAAATATTATATAGCATTGCTGATGCATTTGAAGAAAGAAATCGCCAACAAGAAGCCACAAATGAAGAAAAAAAGTTATCTTTCACCAAGACAACATACCATATCAATTGCAACGATGACAAAACTATATGAATTGCACTTCCACATCCACCCTATTCTCCAGATCTGACACCCAGTGACTACTGGCTCTTTGCAGACCACAAAAGAATGCTCCAGGGAAAGTGATTTGGCTCCACTGAAGAAGTGATATTGAAAACTGAGGTGTATTTTGAGGCCAAAGACACATCCTTCTACAAAAAAGGCATTGAATTGTTAGAGAAGCATTGGAATCAGTGTATCACCCTAGAAGGAGACTATGTTGATGAATAAAGTTGAATTTTGCTTAAAAAGTTGTTTTATTAATTAGGCCCGGGATTTATTGAGTGATGTGTTAAGCTATATATATTTCTTTAAAGATATTATATGTTGCTAATTTCTTTGAAGTAGATTATCTATAATCAATATTTAGTGTTTATTAAGAATTAGGATTTTTTAGTTCCTATTCCATTCTTCTAACCACTGTTACAAATAATCCACACTGATTATTTTCTAAATATAAGATTGATTGTTTTTTGTGAATAAATACCAGAGGAAAATAGTTTCTTATAATCCTATCAGACATTAATCATTTTGCATCATATTTTCAATATCAATATAACAAAAGACTTTGTAAAGAATAGGTTTACAATAACTTTATATGAATGAAGCTTTATTCCAAAGAAAATTGTGAAAACATTCACCAAAGCAAAAATGAAATTAGGAAAAAATTCTTGCAGTGAAAATATAGATAATAATTCAGAAGGAAAGAAAAACAAAATAATTAAATTACTCAACTTCATAAATTATTTCAGCCTAGTGACAAATACTCTTCTTTAATTATTTTCTTTTAGCAAAAATCAAGATATTTCTATTGATATTTACATTGTTTGGACTGTTGTCCTCATATTTCTTGCCATATTCACGACTTTGTTGTCATATTCATGACTTTTCAGTACACTTCAAACATCTTCAGGTGATTTGAATTTTGAACTGAACCTTTTATTTTGCTCATTGGAGCAGATTTTTCTCATTCCATGATGTCTCAGTTAACTCAAGTTAAGTCTTTTATTCACCATTGCTGTAGCCAGAAACTGAACTCACAACTCTTTGGGTCAAGTCATTGGATCCAACCAATGCTTTCATCTACTATACCATGTGTCCTTGAGAACATCAGTATATGAATTTTGGGGACTTATAAACCTGATATCACAGTAAACATTTTTACCAGAGCTCATATTACAATTTTGATGTTTGTAATTGGTTTTCTCTAGCACTCCATATTACTGGTTCCTATATTGTATTCATTTTTATGCTTGGCTGCTTTAGGAGATTTTTGTGGCCCAGAGGCTTGTGGTTTTCCTCAACAGAATCAGTGATAAAGAAGACCGAATGTGGATCCAGTACAAGTTTGAAAAATCCTTCAGACAAGTATTTGATGCAATCAAGGTCCAACAACTACAAAAATTGAATAGATTAAAAGATCAGAACGTGACACATGAGGTTCATTATCCTCCACGTCTATGAAAGCAGTTATCAACATTATCCAACATCAGCTGAATGCCTCTGAAGAGTCAGTGCTGAACAAGAGTTTCAACAACCATTAAGACTAGAAGTCCTCGTTAGAAATGGTAGATATACCTGAGTAAAGAAAGATCCGACATTGAAAACAGGACAGTTGTCGCAGATCCTAATCAAGAACAAGGATTACTTCCAGCCTAAGACATAGAGGCAGGTGTCTCAATGTTACAGCAAGCATATATAGTCTCCCCCAAATTCTCCAAGACAGTATTTCATTCAGGTCAATTGTTAGCTGACAAGGCTTTGTGTCACCCTCTGAGTCACTTCCTTGTGGATATAATTGACCCATTAATAGGAAAGAACCATGATATGTTTGAAATTTCATGAAACTAATCAAAGATGCTCCCATCCAATCCAATCCAATAAGATGGTAAGCCTGGATACAGTGAATTTTTTTCACTAAGCTACTGACAGTGGAGTCACTATTGGTAGGTAAGAGACAGACTGGCTTTGAACTCATCTCTAGTAGAATATACCAGTATGCCAATAGATAGTCTGATAGAGATACTGACCTCCTGTACATAAACAACATACTTTGGAATAGAATCAGACATATAACAGCAAGATGAAAGTTCAGCAATGGGCTCACTATTATCACTGTCAATTGCTAAGATATACATAGAATGCATAAAAGAGATGGCATTAGAATCCACATCACTAAAGCCAACTCTATGGCTGAGATACATAGATGACACCTTCTTACTCTGGCCACACCAGAGAGGGGTTTACCTACTACTGGACCATGTGAACTCAATGAGATTATTGATGCAGTTCACAATGGAGAAGGAAGTAACAACAAACTAGCATTTCTTGATGCACTAATATCTTGAACAGAGAATGGATTCAAAACATCTGTACATTGCAAGCCAACATTCACTTGATATCAGCTTTATTCCCACTGCCCATACAGTATAAAGAAAGGGATTCTCTACTGCTTACAACATTGAGCAAAAGTTATAAGTTGTGACACAGAGAGATATATGAACAAGAAATGCTCAGTATAAGCATTATAACGTAACAGCTAAACTGGATACATAACAGCAGCTCCAACAAACACAAATGGAAGGGTGTAAGAGGATAAAACATGCAAAAAACAGTCATGGTCTACGAACTCTATGTGAAGGGGTTATTGGAAAAAAGTACAAAATATCTGTGACCTTCAAAAGAGGTTTCAACACTTTCCGGGTACCTTTTCAGAGTAAGATCTTTAGTAGAGAAGAACATGACTAAGGATTGTGTGTACTCCATCCCATGCAGCTGCAGTAAGAAATATAATGAAGAAACAAGCTGCCTCCTTATGATAAGGCTGCAAGAACACTGCAAGGCTATAACACAAGGAGAAATAGAAAAATCAGGCATAGCTGAGCACATATGGAAGGAAAAGGGAGATAATCATCCCTTATGGAATGAAGTTGAAATAATAGATAAAGAGCACCACTGGAAAATATGAAAACTTAAAGAATCAGCTTATATGTTGGACACAAAAATCTCATAAGCCAGCCAAACATGAATACAATATGAGAACCAGTAATATGGAAAAAACCAATTGCAAACATCAAAATTGTAACATAATCTCTGGTAAAAAATGTTTACTGTGATATTAGGTTTAAAAGTCCAAAATATTCATACACTGATGTCCTCAAAGACACTTGGCCCAGTGGATAAATAAGGTTGGTTAGATTCAATGACTTGACTCAACCTCTTTATTTTATTGTGAGTTCAGTGGTGAACACAAGACATACAGGGTTGAGTTAAATGGAATTAACTGAGACATCCTGAGATGGAGCAATAGAATGAGAACAATCTAATCCAGTGGTCAAAATAAAAAGTTCAGTTCAAAATTCCAATCAGCAGCATATAACAACAACGAAAAGTTGTGAATATGACAACAAAGATACGGACAACAGTCTGAAAAATGTAAATAATTACAATATCTCATCTTAAGATATTAAGGCTTAAGTAGAATATTGTCCTCATTATTATCATCAAACTTATGGCAGAATTATTTTAATTTAAAGCTTTTTTTAAGAATTGAAATAAAAAAACTTATGTATCTATATTCATAAAGTTTAATTACATGTTTTCAGCAAGCATTTACATTTTTAAATCCATGCCAAGAGAATAAAGAAGATAGATATAAATATGTATGTGCTTATATAACCAAGCATATATATTCCTGTATTTGGGTGTAAATATCAAGAACATCATGCTTTGTAGATGAGCATGGCTTTTATCTCATTTAATTTAAGTATTTCACACTTGCAATTATATTGTAACATTACAAAACTTAATTATCTGCTTTTAACTCAGCTATAATTTTTGTGCATATAAAAAAATAAGAAATATGTCATGTGACAGTCTTATTAAAAATCTGAACTATAAGTTACCTTACCAGTTGGTGCCAATCTCTTGAAATAAATGTCTATTCTATTTGTCAGTTTCTTTTGTCATTCATGGCTTATCCACACCACTGATGCAATGTACAACCCAGTCAACTTTGAAGTAAAACTTTAAATCACTTCTTTTTTTAATATGCATTTCAATATGTATTCAGTGTGGTGCATGAAGTATTGTCAAATTCAAGTATGTAAGTCAAATTCTGTAAACTTGTGCATATAAGTGTTGTCTCTGAAACATATACACATCTTCTTGTCTCTTTTAACTAATGAAGTAAGTGCTATCATATTGTGATGATAGTAAAGTAATACTGAGATGAGGACAGCTTTATCCCTTACAACCACATCAATAAAAATTACAAGGTTACTTTGCATACTTTTAGTTTATTTGCAAATGCCTGGCAGATTTAGCAACCAACTGAAGTACTTTGAGCCAATATAAATATATTCCATGAACATATGCGAGCTTGATTTCCATATTTTTTAGTAGAGTAGACAAGTACTATTTCTAACAATATTTATTTATTATTATACATTTTTGGTCAAAAGTACTGAAAGAAAATTAGATTAATTTCTTACTAATCCATATTAAATAATGTTTAATAGAACAGTCATGGAAGTGAATTATAGGAACATTTTGCATTGTTTTCATGCAAATTTAAAAATGGATATTAATTTTTTAAAAATTCTTTATTTCTACTCTGTTCTGATCACCTTATCCTTTTCCTTTGCCATTCTCCATATTTTTGAAAGCTGTCATGTGTAAAACCCTAAATGCGATACAAAATATTAAGCAAAAATATAAAGCATTTAACCATAAATACCTGATATAAATATTCTTTTTTTTTGGTAACATTCACTTGACTAAAACCACAGAATTAATATAAAAACAAAAGCAATTTATTAGTTTTAAAAATATTTTATTTGCGGGTATCAAGAGCAGATGATTTACAAAAAAAAAATAAACAAAAATCATCTTGTGAGTGTTTTGTATGATTTCCATAAAAAAATTATTATCAACAAATTTTATATTGGCTTTGTTACATGATGATTTAACAATTCCCATATAATAAAAATATTTATTGTATCATTTCTTTATATTGGTCCTTATTTATCTTGAAAATTGAAGTCATATTAGTTATTTCAGTCAGTTATGGATGATATTTCATTTGATCATGGATAAATTGTTTTTTTTTTTGTTATTTCAAACAATTGTACAAAGATCAACCCTAAAATGGAAGGAGAACCTTTTAAAAGACTGTCACTAGAACAAAAGTGAAGGGATTAAAATACTTTAGTTGATTTCTTTTTTGAGAAGTATATTACACAGTGAAATTTTAAAGAGTAGTAGATTACATGAATAAGATGTTATGTAACCTTAAAATCAGATGGCTGGTATTAATTTTAAGTGATTTTAAAGATGAGAAGAGATTTCTCTAAAAGTGAAGAATACAATTATTTTGTTGGGTAAAGTAGCCAAAAGGTTAACATGTGGAAAATATAGGTGCAGAGCACAATGAGTGCAAAATTATATTTAAGCAAATTTATCAAAGTAGGTTGGGAAGAGATTTGAATGGCAGATTGAATAATATGGTTTGACTGAAATGGGCCTGCTACTAGGAACAAGACGAGAGTGAGAGAGATATTGCAAGATCTGGTCAATCCAAATTCATCCAACTGGAAGTTGAATAACCATCATCCCATAGAAATAATACAACATGAATATTATCATGCTTCTGAAATACCAGCCAACTGATATTTCTTTTTTGTCACTTACTTTGACTTGCTTGTAATCTTGTAAGTATTCAATATATATAAATATATATTTAATCTACACCATGTCATTGTGGCTTTAAATCTAGTTTTTATTTTATACCAATCTCTCGCATGTCTTGATCAGCCTTGTCCAGTGGTAATAAGTGGTCCTGCTTAGGCTAACCCAATATCAGCAACACAATGTGGGTGGAATTGGCCAAAGACCAGGGAGGTTAACTGGATGCAGCCCAGGGGGGTGTATTATAGTTAAACATTTGTTTACTTTTTAAAGTTGTGTTGTTATTGGAGTACAACCTATTTTTAGGAAACAAAACAAAGATGTATCTTAATCATAAAAAATAATGAGCATGTTTAATGTGAAGTGATTTTTATTGACATGTTGGTTTTTGTTTATTGCACATCTCTCAAACAACAGCTAATATTGTAAAAAGGCCAAAGAAAAATGAAAATTATACATTCTCTTGACCTTTAAAAGAGTAACTCCTTTTAAAATTTAAAGCAGTAACCATATTATGAAATTATGTAATTAAAATGAGAAAAGTATTTTGTAAAACACACACTGACTTAACAATCTACTGAAATCAATTAAAACCTATAAACATTCACAACAGATATTGTTCCATTGAAAATTTTTATGGAATATTTATTTTTAGAAACAAATAAAAGAAAAAACATGCAAAACTTAAATAATTTTGTATTTTTGAAAATAAAAAAGAAAGTAAAAGCCAACAAATATTGTTGAAGTTCAATAAAATAATGGATTTGCTATCTCTGCCAAATTATTTTGAGACAACGCTGTAAATATCTATAATATGGCTTTATTGCTAATAACTTGTAGCCATAGCAACTATGTAGAGTGGAAATTATACCATCTGGAATATTCCCTAACATTATCACACAATTTTTTCTTTCTTCATTTATGCAAATGATATTCTTTGTGTTTTTAAGTAGTGTTCTTATCCAATAATACACTGTCTTCTACAGTATTCATGTAAAAAAGATAAATTATTCAATCATCTCATGTAAATTTTTTAGTGAAAAAAAAAACAATATTAAGCAATAATGATACCTATAATTATTTCCATGAATTATTCTAGAAAGATAATGTAACTTTCATATATATATATATATATATATATGTGTGTGTGTGTGTGTGTGTGTGTGTGTGTGAACATACCCACAATGTACTATTCACATTAGACAATAAATAATTAAGTATATCTTTCAACAACTTTCAGATTTTTTTCAACAGTACTACACACTATTTGTAATAGCAGAACCCAAATTCTTGAAAACGCTTAATAGTTTGCCTAAAAGTGCTTGTAAGAAATCATTTTGACAATTTCTACACTCACTAAGTTAAACAAGAATTAGACATATGTTTGCATATATGAAAAATACAGTAAAAACTGAAAAGAAATACCTTGTCAGTAATTTTTTTTTTTTTTTTATAATCGTATCACCCCAAGCAAGGCATTTTACTTCCACTGTTGTGCAGGGGGTTACATAGAAGGAAAGTTATAAGAAAGGGTGTCAGGAAGTGGGTAAGAGAAGGACAGGAATACTGATGAGAGTGGAGTGGATGAAGAAAGAAGTATGAGAGAGAGGATGCAGGTTAGTAAGATAGGAGATGACTATTGACTTTACATTTAAATTCTTGGAGAATAGGCAAAAGATGTTTCAGATAGCACAGGACACATGGATCAAGTAAGTTGTGGAGAGGTGGGGACTATAAGTTATATAAGGCAAACAGAAAAGAAAACCTTTTAGATGGGGAAGTAAAACAAATGATTATAACAGAAAATAGGGTTTTGTAAGGTCTTCAAATTTACAAGGGATTGTTTTCATAATAAAATGAACTTTAATTATTGAAAGAAAAATGAACTTTACATTTTATCGGTTTCATCGTAAAAGGGTGGGACCTAGTTGCTAGTCTAGTAGCTCATGTAAATTCATACATAGGGAGCACCAGTGAGCTAAGTTCATTGGAGCAGAAGCTGTGAAAGTATTTGTAGAAGAGGCACAGGGAAGCCACATCATGCCGGTGAGAGAGAGACTGCAGCTGAGCTGCCAAGGAAAAATGTTTAGGTAGGAAAGGATCAGTTCCATGGCTTGCACATTCCCCCAAACTCAATCCTTTGGAGTTTTATATGTGGGGCTGCCTAAAACAATTGGGTTATGCAGCAGACATTAATAATACAAAGACACTTCATTAACATGTGATGAGGTCCTGTGAAACCAGTCAACATCATGTGGGTTTTTTTTTTTTTGTTTTTTTTTTTTTTTTTTTTTTTTTTTTTTTTTTTTTTTTTTTTTTTTTAATCATATCACCCCAAGCAAGGCGGTGACGCCACTGATGCGCAGGGGGCTACGTAAGGGTAAAAAGAATGGAAAAGAGAAAACCGGAAACCACATCCTAAACAGGAAACAAGGGATGAGCCTCTTCACCTGTTCAATAGATGTGGGTGGAGTGTGAACCGGGCGATAGTTTAGTCTATCTACTCCAATTGAAAAAAAAAAATAATAAAGGAAAAGAGTGAAAAGATTGGAAAAGAGAAAACCGGAAACCGCATCCTAAACAGGAAAAAAGGGATGAGCCTCTTCACCTGTTCAATAGATGTGGGTGGAGTGTGAACCGGGCGATAGTTTAGTCTACTCCAATTGAAAAAAAAATAATAAAAAAGGAAAAGAGTGAAAAGATTGGAAAAGAGAAAACCGGAAACCGCATCCTAAACAGGAAACAAGGGATGAGCCTCTTCACCTGTTCAATAGATGTGGGTGGAGTGTGAAACGTGCAATAGTTTAGTCTATCTACTCCAATTGAAAAAAAAAATAATAAAAAAGGAAAAGAGTGAAAAGATTGGAAAAGAGAAAACCAGAAACCGTATCCTAAACAGGAAACAAGGGATGAGCCTCTTCACCTGTTCAATAGATGTGGGTGGAGTGTGAACCGGGCGATAGTTTAGTCTATCTACTCCAATTGAAAAAAAAAATAATAAAGGAAAAGAGTGAAAAGATTGGAAAAGAGAAAACCGGAAACTGCATCCTAAACAGGAAACAAGGGATGAGCCTCTTCACCCGTTCAATAGATGTGGGTGGAGTGCGAACCGGGCGATAGTTTAGTCTATCTACTCCAATTGAAAAAAAAAATAAAAAAGGAAAAGAGTGAAAAGATTGGAAAAGAGAAAACCGGAAACCGCATCCTAAACAGGAAACAAGGGATGAGCCTCTTCACCTGTTCAATAGATGTGGGTGGAGTGTGAAACGTGCAATAGTTTAGTCTATCTACTCCAATTGAAAAAAAAAATAATAAAAAAGGAAAAGAGTGAAAAGATTGGAAAAGAGAAAACCAGAAACCGTATCCTAAACAGGAAACAAGGGATGAGCCTCTTCACCTGTTCAATAGATGTGGGTGGAGTGTGAACCGGGCGATAGTTTAGTCTATCTACTCCAATTGAAAAAAAAAAATAATAAAGGAAAAGAGTGAAAAGATTGGAAAAAAGAAAACCGGAAACTGCATCCTAAACAGGAAACAAGGGATGAGCCTCTTCACCCGTTCAATAGATGTGGGTGGAGTGCGAACCGGGCGATAGTTTAGTCTATCTACTCCAATTGAAAAAAAAAATAAAAAAGGAAAAGAGTGAAAAGATTGGAAAAGAGAAAACCAGAAACCGCATCCTAAACAGGAAACAAGTGATGAGCCTCTTCACCCGTTCAATAGATGTGGGTGGAGTGTGAAACGTGCAATAGTTTAGTCTATCTACTCCAATTGAAAAAAAAATAATAAAAAAGGAAAAGAGGAAAAGATTGAAAAATTGGAAAAGAAAAGAAAACCGGAAACCGTATCCTAAACAGGAAACAAGGGAAGAGCCTCTTCACCTGTTCAATAGATGTGGGTGGAGTGTGAACCGGGCGATAGTTTAGTCTATCTACTCCAATTGAAAAAAAAAATAATAAAGGAAAAGAGTGAAAAGATTGGAAAAGAGAAAACCGGAAACTGCATCCTAAACAGGAAACAAGGGATGAGCCTCTTCACCCGTTCAATAGATGTGGGTGGAGTGCGAACCGGGCGATAGTTTAGTCTATCTACTCCAATTGAAAAAAAAATAAAAAGGAAAAGTGTGAAAAGATTGGAAAAGAGAAAACCGGAAACCGCATCCTAAACAGGAAACAAGGGATGAGACTCTTCACCCGTTCAATAGATGTGGGTGGAGTGTGAAACGTGCAATAGTTTAGTCTATCTACTCCAATTGAAAAAAAAAATAATAAAAAATAAAAAAACCGGAAACCGTATCCGAAACAGGAAACAAGGGAAGAGCCTCTTCACCTGTTCAATAGATGTGGGTGGAGTGTGAACCGGGCGATAGTTTAGTCTATCTACTCCAATTGAAAAAAAAATAATAAAGGAAAAGAGTGAAAAGATTGGAAAAGAGAAAACCGGAAACCGCAAACCGCATCCTAAACAGGAAACAAGGGATGAGCCTCTTCACCTGTTCAATAGATGTGGGTGGAGTGTGAACCGGGCGATAGTTTAGTCTATCTACTCCAATTGAAAAAAAAAATAAAAAAAGGAAAAGAGTGAAAAGATTGGAAAAGAGAAAACCAGAAACCGCATCCTAAACAGGAAACAAGGGATGAGCCTCTTCACCTGTTCAATAGATGTGGGTGGAGTGTGAAACGTGCAATAGTTTAGTCTATCTACTCCAATTGAAAAAAAAAATAATAAAAAAGGAAAAGAGTGAAAAGATTGGAAAAGAGAAAACCGGAAACCGTATCCTAAACAGGAAACAAGGGATGAGCCTCTTCACCTGTTCAATAGATGTGGGTGGAGTGTGAACCGGGCGATAGTTTAGTCTATCTACTCCAATTGAAAAAAAAAATAATAAAGGAAAAGAGTGACGCAACTGATGCGCAGGGGGCTACGTAAGGGTAAAAAGAATGGAAAAGAGAAAACCGGAAACCACATCCTAAACAGGAAACAAGGGATGAGCCTCTTCACCTGTTCAATAGATGTGGGTGGAGTGTGAACCGGGCGATAGTTTAGTCTATCTACTCCAATTGAAAAAAAAAAATAATAAAGGAAAAGGGTGAAAAGATTGGAAAAGAGAAAACCGGAAACCGCAAACCGCATCCTAAACAGGAAACAAGGGATGAGCCTCTTCACCTGTTCAATAGATGTGGGTGGAGTGTGAACCGGGCGATAGTTTAGTCTATCTACTCCAATTGAAAAAAAAATAATAAAAAAGGAAAAGAGTGAAAAGATTGGAAAAGAGAAAACCGCAAACCGCATCCTAAACAGGAAACAAGGGATGAGCCTCTTCACCCGTTCAATAGATGTGGGTGGAGTGTGAAACGGGCGATAGTTTAGTCTATCTACTCCAATTGAAAAAAAAAAATAATAAAAAAGGAAAAGAGTGAAAAGATTGGAAAAGAGAAAACTGGAAACCGCATCCTAAACAGGAAACAAAAAGAAAAAAAAAACGTTGTTGACTTGATAAGTTTTAACTTAATAAGAAAAGAAAAAAAATTGACATCGTCTGGGTTCGCAAAAAAAAGGGAGAATGTAACTAAAAATTAACAGACAGACGCGTTAAATCGACGTCCGTTTAGGCAACACGGAAAAAAGGTGGTAAGAGAGATAAAAGAAGGAAGGGAGGGTAAAAGAAAGAAACTAAAGAAAAAAATTTTTTTTTAAATATTACAGACGCTGGACAAATTCAAAAACCTAATTTCCCCAAAACGTTGAAGTATTAGAAAAAGGCCTTTACTTAAAAAGGCATAATTATTAATAAAAGGGAATTAAATTTTTTTCTTTTCTTATTTATTTGATTTTATTCTACCTTTTTCTTTTTCTTTTTCGTTTTCTTTTTCTTTTTCTTTCCCTTTATTTTTATTTTTATTTTATTTTATTTTATTTTATTATTTATTTTTTAATTTCTTTGCAATCTATTTAAAAAGGAAAAGTAGACTAATTTTTCTCCAGTTTCTGAAAGGTTTTTTCTGTTGCTGAGGTGATGTGTCGTCCCCCGTGGGGATCTTCATATCGAAATGGCTATTCAACATCTTTGAATTAATCCTTTTTTAATATATATATATATATATATATATTTTCCAACAGATGGTGTTCCTAGAACTGTGTGCATGTCATTTCAGATGGCAATGCATTTATAAGGAAGTACTATAAGCAAGCTTGAAATTCAGTGTATGTCATTTCGCCGAAGTGTAAACAACTTTGTTTAATATAGTGTTAGACTTGTTGAATTTCATACTAAAGAAAGTGTATTTGCAAGAATTTTACTACACTACTTTATTCAAAAGAAGTCTGCAGCTGAAGCACACAGAGCTCTTGTTAAGACTTACAGCGACCATGTTCTGTTGGAAACAATATGCAGAAATTGGTTTAGATGCTTCAAAAATAATGATTTTGATGTCAAAGATAAAGAACGCTCTGGAGCACTGAAAAAGTTTGAAGACATAGAATTTCAGGCATTACTTCATTAAGGTTCTTGTCAGGTGCAAGCTGAACTTGCAGAATCATTAGGAGTTGATCACACAACAGTTTTGAAATGTTTGAAAGCATTAGGAATGATTCAAAAGAAAAGACAATGGATGCCATATGAGTTGAAGCCAAGAGATGTCCAATAGTGTCTTGTCACATGTGAACAGCTGCTTCAATGGCAGAAAAGGAAAGGTTATTTGCATCATATCATGACCAATGATGCCCTACAATAACTCTAAGTGTAGAAGATTGTTGGGTAAGCCCAGCCATGCATCAACATTGGTGGCAAAGTCGAATATCCATGGTTTGAAGTTTCTGTTCTGAATTTGGTAGGGTCAGCTGGGCGTAGTTTATTATGACCTGCTCAAACTGACCAAAACCATCACAAGAGATTGTTATTGACTAAAATTGATGTGTTTAAGCTGAGCATTGAAGAAAAACTGCTGCTATATGAACAACAAAGTTATTTTGCAACATGTCAACGCTAGGCCACATGTTGCAAAATGGGTGAAAACCTACTTGGAAATGCTTAAATGGAAAATTCTATTCTATCCACTGTATTCACCAGACATAGCCCAGTTCGATTATAACTTGTTCCAATCAAAGGCACATGGCCTGGCTGAGCAACACTTTCATTCTTGTGAAGATGCCAGAAAATGGGTTGACTCAAGGTTAACCTCAAAAGATTTATGGTTTTCCAACATGGAATTCAAATGCTGTCAGAAAGATGGGCAAAAGTAGTGGCTAGCAATGGGCAATACTTTCAGAGACTTGTTTCTTACTAATTTTTATAAATAAAATATTACTTTTCATGAAAAATCAGTGAGAATTTATCCAAAGTCCTAATTTATCCAAAGTGCTCAGTTGAATGACAAAATTCTTTGTGCTAACCTATATATATATATATATATATACATATATATATATATACATATATATATTTGTCAGCAATTTCTCATTTATACTTGTTAATCCTGGGTAAGACATAAAACTACATCCAATGACAGGGATTTCTGTAGTTTTGAGGGAACATGGAACTACCCCTTAATTGTCACTTTCCCAGGTCCCCAATAGTCTAATCTCAGGGTTATGAGTGTGTTTGCGGAACGCATTTGTGCATGGTGGAATTATATTCTGCATTTTCAGATGTCACTGTAGTAGCTCTGAGAGCTTCAGCTATCCTGTAGAACTCATGCCTCTGAACTCAGCTCTCTAGGAAGCCCCTAATCACAAATCTGCACATTTGGCTGTAGATGCAGTGATTGGGCTTGAATGGAATCACTCTTTGGTAGCTGCATCTGAGGCTGAGCAGCCTTTTTAGGACCCACTATGCTCACTTCATGAAGAGTTGGGGGCTAGAAAAGGTGTCCCTAAAAATAGTTCATTGTGTTTCAAACCTGGCTAGGTTACCTTTCCCAGTGAGACACCACTTCAGCGGTACAAACTATAAGCTAAAGGAATGAGTTAACTTTGCAACAATGGATGTTACAATGCTAATGTATAATGAAGCTTCAAATCATCCCAAACAAAGAATGGCCTTTGTAGCTTGTAAACTTGACTGTATAAATGTTGACAATGCTGCTATAAGTAAAACTTAATTGCTTGGAGATGTCCAGCGGTGAGAAAAATTAGGAAGCTACACCTTTTACTGGAATGGCCTACTAGAAACAGATCACAGAATACATGGTTTTTGGATTTACAATAAAGAATCATCTGGTTCGTAAACTGAATAATCCTCCTGTGGGAATGAATGAATGACTTATGACCATACTAGTTAAACTGACACAAATGAGCCACACCATCCAGATAAGTGCATATGCACCAACAATACTAGCTGATGATTAAGCCAAAGGAAAATTTTACTTCGATCTAAAAGCTGTTCTGAAATATGTCCCCAAGACGGACATACTAATCCTCCTAGGCAATTTTAATGCTCATGTAGGGAGTGATTCTTCAGTATGGAATGAAGTCATTGGAAAAGAGGGTGTTGGGAAAGCCAACTCAAATGGAGTATTACACAGTGCAAGATTTACAGGCTGCACTGAAACTTTCTCATGAAGCAACTACCAGCGGCTTGGTTTGACCATGAATAAAACAAAGATAAGACTTCTTTTTCAACCAGCACCTGGACTAGAGCAGTCATTTAACCCTTCAATCATGGTTGATGGCAAAACCCTGGAACAGGTTGAACATTTCTGTTACTTTAGTAGAATTTTTAACAAGAAAAGAAATCTGGATGATGAAGCCCAACACAGACTAAACTGCACAGGTACTGCTTTAAGAAAACTCAGAAGTAGAGTTTTGAGAACAGTAACTTGATAATTAAAACCAAAATGATGGCTTGCAATTCAGTGATCATTCCAACAATTCTGTTCAGCTGTGAGACCTGGGTTACTTACCAATGACACCTCAATGCTCTTGAAAAAATTCATATCAGAAACCTTAATTAGATCTTGAAAATCAGCTAGGAAGAGAGACGAACAAACTCATCAGTACTCAAAGTTACTGGATCTACAAACATTGAGGCCCTTATTATGAAAAGTCAACTATATTGGACTGGACATTGAATGTGCATATTTGATGTAAAGATTCCAAAGAAAATTTTCTTTGGAGTATTACAGACAGGTTGATGTAATAAAGGTAGCCAACGGCAATGCTATAAGAATACATTGAAGCACTACCTGAAACAAGGGGACATTGACCCCAATTTGCTTGAAGCTCAAGTTCAGAACTGGTACACGTAGCAATTGGAGAGCCACCAGACTGCTGGAACCCTTGAAAATAAGCGAATTGAAGCTGTTGCAACCAAATGAATGAGAAGGAAGGCACAGGAAAATAACCCAACTTGGAATTGCCTCCCTAATACCATCACCTGTCAAATCTGTAAACGGACATGCAGATCAAGAATCAGACTTCTGAGTTACCTTCAGACTCATGAAATCACTAAGTAAAGCTTCCAAACTACCACACACTGCTTCAAGAGTGGCTGCCAATAAAAATACTTGTAAATGTTTGGTTGAAGACCAATGAAATATATTTGTTTAAAATGCTTTTTATTTATATTTTGTTTGGTACAGACTTTTTTCTAGTTGTCCAAACAGAGTTTGAATATAAATTGTCCAATATCTTCTAAGTGCTTTCTTTCTACTTTCATTAGCCATAATCAATTTATGAGATAATAAGGTTGTATCTATAGCAATGCACTGATTTTTTCTAGTGATTTTTGATTAGAGAGGGTTGTATCTAGTTTTTCAAGATATTGTGTCTTTATGATCAAATTTATTTTCTTTCCTTGTAGGGCCAGATCATATTGAAAATATCAAGCAAATGTTCTTTTCTAGAAGGAGCAGGGAATGCAATGAGTAAATACCTTGTTAGGTTCATTAAAGCAAAAAGATGTTTTTTGTTTTACATTAAGTATTAAGTTGTCTGGAAAATTCATGCTACCTTTTAATTGTTCCTGTTCCAACACATCACATTTATTGACAGATACGACATGCTTACATTTCTGATTAGAGCATACTTCAAACTATCTCTTGAGAAACAAAAGTTTAAAATTACTTAATTCATGTCAATTTTACATCAAGATTATAAGGTGCATTTTAGACACTTAATGTCTTTTTATTACCATAAAGGCAGAAATGCCTCACAAGCCACACAAAAGATATGTGTGATCATGGCCCCCTACAGCTTGCTTTCCCTTTTAGATCTTAATAAACTTTGTCTTTCTGTTTTCTTAAGCCCTGTTCCACCACCCATTTGCTGAAGTTCACTAACTATGTCATGTGTTGTTTTCTTCTGTTCCTCCTGCCCTCTGTCCCATGAGTATCAAATTTTTCAAACCCTCTTTCCTCATTATGTGACCTAGAAACCTTGATGATTGTTTTTTCTTAATGGTAATTATTAGTTTTCTTTTTGTTTTCAGTTTCTTTAAAACTTTATCGCTACTCACATGTTTGGTCCTCAGCACCCATGAGTAGAGCCACAATTCTGTTGCTTCAAGTCTTCTTTTCATCTTTGAGAAGATTGTCCAGCACTCACTGCCATACAGTAGGAATGATTTCACATATCAGTTTAGTACTCTTTTCTTTGTTTCTAGTGAAGTTTTTCTATTTCTTATTACTTTACTTAGATTTTGGAATGTTTCCTTGGCTATACCAATACACCTTTGAATTTCAGAGTCACACTTTCCTCCCTCTGTTAAAACACTTCTCAGATATTTAAATTTTTGCACTTGCTTGATTTTGGTATCTTCGTCTTGCAATTCGCACTTTGGGCTCATCTTTTTGCTAACAACCATGAATTCTGTCTTCTTGCAATTTATGTTTTATCCTTTCTTATCGCTTTCCTTCACTACTTTTTGTAGGAGTTCTTGTAGCTTTCTTTCTGTGTCTGCTATCAACACTGTCATTTGCATACCTTATGTTGTTAAGATTGTGGCCACCACTAATGTATCCTGGTAGGACTTCTAGTTCTTTCAGAATTGTCTTACTGCATAGGTTGAATAAGTCCGTTGAGAAGACATATGCTTGTCTTACACTCTTTCTATTTTTGTATATCTGCTGAACACATTTTCTAGCTGCATGCAGGAAGTTTGCTGCCAGTATAGGTTCTTGATTATTTTAATATATTTCCCAAATATATCAAAGTTGTTGAGCAGTTCCAACATATCTTTGTGGTATACTTTATGAAACACCTTTGCATAATCTATAAAACACAGGTACATGTCCATCTGCATTTGTATTGCTCTTTCTGATAACATTCTTAGAATAAATGCTGAATTCCTTGTTTCAGTGTCTTTGACAAACCCACACTGTTCTTGTCCTATTTCCGGTCTGATTCTGCCTCATGCTCTATTCATCAGAATTCAGATGATCAGTTTCCTTATATAGCTCATCAAACTGATTATCCAATGAAGTTCATGTTCATTTCTACCTGGCTTCTTAAGCAGTGCTATGAAAATAGATCTACTTAGGTCTTCTGATATAATACCTCTGTTGTAGATTTCTGTGATTTTGTCTATGCTGAAATCCTTTAATGCCTCCAGCAACTCTATTGCAATTTTGTCTAGCCCTGCTGCTTCATTCCTGTTGAACTAATAAGAGGATCAATAAAATATTTTCTTGAGATTTCTCTTATTTTTATCCAAATAATTTAATGGGATTTATGCAAGGAGACAGGTTTCTTTGTACATAGCATTTTTCAGTATCTTTCTTTTTCTTTCTTTCTTTCTTTCTTTCTTTCTTTCTTTCTTTCTTTCTTCACATTATGATAGAGTGTCATCTTCCACAAAAAGTTACTGTTTTGGCTTAAATAGTCATCAGTGAATATTGAGATAGGTATATCATGCAAAATATATTTTTTCTGAATTTATATTCTTCACAGGTGCTAGAAGCTTTGAATTATTAGTACTCCAAGTTACACACCATATAATTATCTACCATATTTAATAGTAAGCAACAGACAACTGAAAGAAATGTTTTCATCAATTTCCAGATCTGTAACCATCCATTGATTAAAAATGAGCAAATAAAGTGTCACATGAAAAGATGACAATGTGTCAAAAGAATAAGGTTCTTTTCACCATTTAATTTACTTCTTCTGAAGTGAATTTTTTCTGGTTGCTTTTAATAACCATGTGGTAAAAGAAAATTGCAATGCTATTCATGAGCCAATATGGACATATGCTGTTACATTTGCTTTCTTCAATGAATACTTCTTACACAAAGATTTCTGAATACTTGGGTTAATCTAAACAAGATCTCATGATTTCATTTCTTTCATTAATCAATTCTATGACTGTGTTGCTCACAGGGAATTCACTGTTTACAAGCTGTAGCATGATGCTGACTCATTCCTTCTCAGATTGGACAACACTATGTTCCAATTGAAAAACCTGACAATTCATGTGCTTCCAGACATGAAGCATTGGAAAATGATTGAACAATTATTTCTTTTGTGTTTTTAAAACTGTGTAATTGTCAATGATAAAATTTTTATTGAATGTGAATCCTGAGTAAAATAATTGTATTTATTTACTTATACATTTGTATCTATATATATATATATATATATATATTATATATATATATATTTAAACAAACATTTTGATTATTGTTGTTCTAACAGATCTTTCTCAAAAAGTGTTGAATGAAAAAGGTTCCTTAAAAAATGCACTCAGTCATTTTTAAAATTATATATATATATATATATATATATATGAGGGGGTGCTGAACCAAAGAAATGTGACACTCCTGTTGCAATTTGCACAGGCAATGGAAGAGAAATCTGAAAGCCAGCATAACTGAAAGATTATGTGAAACAAAATCAGTCCACAGTCTGTACTTAGATAAGTGTGGATGATACATTATCATTTAATCGTATACTCCTTTGCATTATCATTTAATACAACCTTTCTTCTCAATGTTAAGAAACCTGATTCTTGCTCCCTTATGTATCTAAACTCACTTGTTCTCTCTTTTTCTCTCCCTCTCTTCTCCTGTACCCGAATAAAACTAGTCATAGGAAAGTTTTTTTCTCCTTTAACTTGTGTTTGTCACATTCCTTTAATAACTTAATGTAACATCCCTTTTCTATAACTATTTTACAGTGCATTTGACCCCCTAGAAAAGGCTATAAAATCACTAAGACGCAATAGATTACTGTGAAAGAATATGAGAAAAAGAAAAATATTATTAAGGAGTGAGAACAGTAAAAGAACAGGCATAAAGAAGACAGAAGATAATGGTTGACATTGCATTTACATTTTTGAAGATAAGTTCACTGGAAAGCAAAAGGCTGGAAGAGAGTTCCACAAGCCAGAAGCATGATAGAAGAAACTGTTAGCATAGAACTTACTGTTACATTGAGCAATTTCAACTGTTAAACATTGAGACTAGCTGCCAACCAAGGACTGCATTTAAATACATAAAGTTGAGGTGACAAAAAGGAAAGTTCATCAGAAGAATTGCCATGAAAATATTGACAAAGTTTAATCTTCTTACCCATAAAAAAAAAAATTGTATGAAAAGGACGGTTATTTCTTTGACACTGTTATTATTTTATATACTTTTGATTCTTTCAGCAATGATTATTCTTTTAAAAAGCAATGATTATAATTAAATTCAGATATATGAAAGTTGATTCATACATTTCTTTATTATTGAGAATTGATAACAAATATTTTAAACACTGTTTATTTATTAGATTGAATAAAAAATTGTTTTCATAGTTAATTAAACAATCAATATTGCATGGTAGTTGGTTTACATATTTTGATAATTTTGTATTTTTTTATAAATTTTTAAATAAAAAGATTTCTTTTCAAATTTTTTTTCTTTATACAATGGTAAATAATAAATCTTTGTAAAAGTTACATAATCGATACTGCATTGTACTTGTAAATAAACATTTCCAAGGGAGTCAAAAGTGTATGCAGTAATAAAAAAGACATAGGGAAGCTATATTATGACTAAAGTAAATGAAGCTGAGATGTCAAGTCAGGACATTTCAAATTCTTCCTTTGATTTTATCAAGAAGCTCTAAATATATAGCAGAAGCCCCAGACCAAATGTGACAGCAATATTCAATACATGAATGAATGGTATATTTATTATTGTGTCAAATTTTGACACAAAAAATTGTCTAGTATGATACAGTGAAACCTAGCGACTGACCTAGCAATTGATTGAATATAATCTTTACACTTCTTCTCATCAGAAAATTCTATTCTGAGAAGTTGCAATGTGTTATTCTCCTTGATATTAAAATGAATAATTATGGTATATATTATATATATTACAGGATAAATAATAAAAATATACATTTAAAGGCATATATATATATTCTTGACCATGTGTAGTGGTAATTAAATTTTAAAAAGAGTGCATATAAAACTAATATGTTCACTGCTAAATGCAAGGTAATAAAAACTCCTTGCTATTTAGAAGAAAAAGGTATACAGCAAAATTGACATATCGTTAATTCTCAAAGTAATCCCCATGGGCATCCAGAACACTTTGCCAACATGTCTCCAGCTGCACAATGCTCTGGAAGTAAAAAGCAGGTGTTAGTTGCAAATGATTTTTGATTACGGTGGTTTGTTCAGGGAATAGAAGAGGTTGGTGCAAAGTCCGGAGAGTAAGGTGGATAGCATTGTTTTCTAACCAAGTTACCGTATGGTATTCCTGGCCATCTGCGTCACATAAAGCTTGGCATCATCATGGAACAACAATACATCATTGCGATTAACCAATGCTGGCTCCTGCTTCAGTGCCTGTTGCACAAGTTCCAACTGGTGTGAGCTCCGGTCCACAGTGATGGTTTGGTTTCTGACAATGTGTGGGTGTACCCACTTGCTCAACTTGTGCACCTTCTCTATATGGTGCAGGTGAAGACTGACTGTTTCATTGGAAACAAAGAAGCATTCAGTAAGCTCACCACAGATTTGGCTGTTGTCCTTCTATATGGCTGCTTTCAGGGCTGTATCATCCAGGACTGTGGCCAGTCACTGCTGTGTTCATCACAAAGGGGCAGGTCTTATGACCAGAAATTCTCGAACCAATGCCTGGCAGTGTGTTCCCTTGCAGCATTATCCCTAAAGGCTTGACATATTCGATGACTTGATGCAGCTGTGGACAAGCCCACCTTATGAGATCTGAATGAGCTGCTTTGATACCACCATATTTTCTTGCCGCTGCTCAAGCTATGACTGATGTGTCTGTGCAACATACCTACATTGCTGAATAGCAATGCTTCTACCCATCACTTTCCTGGCACGTGATGCACTCATTTATTTATCAGTGATGATCAGTTCTTCTCACAACATAAAATATGACAAGCACTTTTTGGTTATATCATATATTTTATACAGCTTGCTTGAAATCAATCCTGACTGCATACAAAATAATATTCTACTGAAACTCGGTTACATCTCTTAAAAGTAGTATTTGTGATTACTGTTTCAATTATCAACATATAAACTGGGTATATACGTAAATATACTTTATCCAAATAGTTTTTCTAATAGGAATTCTATTTTTTCTAGTCTGTAATAAAATTTCTTCTTAATTTTATGGGGAATGACTTAATTGCAACTAAACAAACAGTTCTTCTTCTTCTTCTTCTTCTTCTTCTTCTTCTTCTTCTTCTTCTTCTTCTTCTATGTGCCTTGTCCTTTCAGGATGTAGGCAATTATGGCTTTCCACGTCTCCCTATCCCTGATGGCTCTTAGCATGCTTTCCCTGTTACAACACCCAGCTCCATTTCTGACATCCACCTGCTCTGCCCAGTCAAATACGTTACTCACTGTTTTCCCCTGTCTCTCCTTCCCTCTATCTGGCCTGTTAGTATCAGGTTCTCCTAACCCTCTTTCCTCATTCCAGGAACTTCAGCTGTTTCTTCCTGATGCTGAGTATTAATTTCCTTTTCATTTCCTTCCTTTCCAAAACCTCATCATTGCTCACATGCTCGATCCATGAGATCTGCAGCATCCTTCTGTAGAATGACATTTCAGTTGCTTCAAGTTTTTTCTTCATCTTCAATGATATTGTCCATCATTCACTGCCATATTGAAGAACTGACATCACATAGCAATCCAGTACTCTCTTCTTTGTTTCTAGTGAAATTTTCCTGTCTCTTACTCAACTTCAAGGAACGTGTCCTTTGCCATACCAATTCGCCTTTGGATCTCTGTGTTGCACTTTCCGTTTTCTGTTAGAACACTTCCTAGGTATTTAAATTTTTACTTGCTTGATTTTTTTGTATTCCCCACCTGTATTTGTCATTTTGGACTGCTCTTTTTTCTGATGACCATGCATTCGGTTTTCTTGCAGTTTATTTGTAGTCCTTTCTTGTCACTCTCTTCAGCTACCTTCTGTAGAAGGTCTTGTAGTGTCCTTTCCATGTCTGCTATCAGCACTGTATCATCTGTGTACCTTATATTGTTCAAATCTGTATTTTATTGTAGCTTGATTTTAATTCAGTTTTTGCAAAACATTTCATGTTCGATAATTTATGGGTAGCAGTTTCAATAGTGGGAATAGAAAAAGAGTCTGAGCATCTATCTATGCCTATTTTAAAATTACCACATATACTTAAATTCCTATCTGCTTTTCACAAGGCTACAATAGGAGAGGCCCATTTACTTCCATCTAGAGGAACCAGCTTCAAAATTCCGTCCTCTACCATTTTTCTTAACTTAGCAACTACTAAAGATAGAAGGTGAATAGAAAATTTGAATCTCTTGATTCAAAATAAGAGGTGATACTTATACACCTTTAACACTCCCATTTTTACTTTTTTGGATGTTATGTTACTGATTGATTTTAACGTATCAATCTTTATTACATCTATACCTAGTTTTTAATACCACTAAGTGTCATGGTTCTGTAACTCCAGAATGAATTCTTCCTAACACTATATATACTACGCTTAGAGAGAGAGAGAGAGAGAGAGAGAGAGAGAGAGAGAGAGAGAGAGAGAGAGAGAGAGTTGGTACTAGTTCACTCCAAACCAGACTGACAGTTATACTAACACCTTCCCCATTTTGTATTGTTATTTCTTGTTAATATATATTTGTTATTTCTACTCTTGTGGTCGTTCGTGTTGTTCTTTTCGGGCCTTAACCTGGTTCATAACAGTAGCGACGAAGACATTGAAGAAATGGATTCTATTCGAAGATAAAAGAAAAAAACCTTTTTGGACACCAGCCATAACAGCGGTGACGAAAATATAAAGAAACGGATTCTACCTGTTGACCATAACAGTAATCGAATTCTACGCGGAAATTTTTTTCTCACCAAGTTTCCAGAACAACAGGCGACAAAGACCTGAATTCTACACTTAGAAAAAAAGAAAAATCTTTTACTCAAGTACACAACTCTAACTACAAAGTTCTTAAGGAACGATTTTTCACGCATAAAAGCGACCAGTATTCACGACAGTAGTTTTCGAAAACCGTAAATGCAAAACACAGAGGAGCTAAAACAGGGTAATCAGCGTAACAAGAATGGAAAAAAGTCTGTAAGTTGATCTTTTCTTTAACCAAAGTGATATTTTTTTGATAGCCGTAACTATAAACCATATGTACGTGAATAACGCATTATAAAAAAAAAAAGAAAGGGAAAAAAGTGAGTTTTTCTCTTCTTTCTACGTGGCAACAGATAGCTTGTGTTATAATTAAATTACGTTGAAAACACGGAGGACTTTAAGACAACCATGTTGGAACTAATGAAAATGCAATTCGAGCAGTAACAAAAAAAAAAAAAAATGAGGAAAGATAGATTAGGCTCGAAAAGAAACAATTAGAAATTCAACAGCAAAACGAAGAAAAGCAACTCAAACTACAATAATTACTACTACGACCAGTGACAAATAAAGGGCAAA
This sequence comes from Ascarosepion bandense, assembly GCA_037127315.1. Lineage (NCBI taxonomy): Eukaryota > Metazoa > Mollusca > Cephalopoda > Sepiida > Sepiidae > Ascarosepion > Ascarosepion bandense. Next base: position 1,026,384 of record JBBBDQ010000298.1, on the reverse strand, counting down.
ATTCTGAAAATAAATCAGCATTCTCGCAAAATGCTATATGGAACTCAATCGAAGACTTCACTTATGTACCGGACGAAGACAAAACCTTCGTGACTTACTTCAGAAGATACGAATATTTATATGAGATTGATTGCGGAAATTGGTCAGACGCGAAAAAAGTTCGTCTATTTCTTAGGAAACTAGGGTCAAGCTAACACACTAAATTCGTAGACTACATCCTACCGAGAAAAACGAATGAGTTGACTTTCGGGGAAGCCGTGAAACTCTTAACGAAATTATTCAGTCCGAAAACTTTGCTATTCCACAAAAGGTGGAAATGTTTAAATTTAACAAAAAAGGATAACAAAGACTTGTCGCGGTGTGCCCGATCACCACTCCCACTTTGTGTAAACAATCCCGAATACGCCTGTCGGTAGAGAACGGTCACGACTCACGTGTGCTAAAAATAGCTAGGGGGCTCCGGCCTTCCAGCTGGGTCCGAAATGACCGAACAAGACCAGTTTAAGCCAGTTTAAACCGGTTTTGAACCTATCCACCGCGGTGGATAGGTAATGTTTTGACCAGTACCTGGGCGTACGCGCTCAGGTTCCCCACATTAAAAAAAGACCTTGTGTCACATCTCTTTCAAGTGGGGAAGAAGAGTAAATATCTCTCGGCGGGAGGGGGGTCTCCGGCCTTCCGGCTGGGTCCGAAATGACCAATTAAGACCGAATAAGACCAGTTTTGACTGGTTTTGAACCTATCCACTGCGGTGGATAGGTTCATCTATTATGTCCAAGGTGAGGACAGAAACAAAAAATTCTTAAATTGAGGACTGCTAGCCAAAGATTTCTACAGCTGGAGAAGATATATTCCTAAAGGGAAATGGCACCATAGTATTGTAAGTTGCTAGGGGAAGCAGATTTCACCTTAACTGGGCCAAGAGGCCCAGACTAAAAAAGACTGCTTGGTTTGGCTACTGTAAACCGAATGAATGACTGGCCACTTTTGTCACTGTATGAAGTAACATCACTAAGCAGCTGTTACATGACCTACACAATTTATCTCAACCAAAGGGTGATAATTGCTTTTACATCCCTAAAACCTAAATGAATAAAGGTTTATTGAATAATAATAAAGAAAAAATTTTCTTTTTTTCACATTTTAACTTTATTGAATAGCAACTTTACCATTTTGTTTCAAAATCTTTTGACATCTTTAAAACAACTTCATAATTCAATTCTATCAAAATTTTGTATCTCTCTCATCAAAAAGAAATTTTAGTTGCCTACTGCAGGGTTTCAAAGAATAGGTACATTTATTTTAATATCAAGAGTTCTGTAAAATGTGGAAGTCATCCAAGGGTGCAATATTCAGTCAATATGGTGGATGAGTGGAAACTTCCAAATTGCTGCCTTTACTTAGTATATCTAATAGCAGTAATTATTTGAATTGGTTATTTTTCTGCTTTAAAAGGAATGCATAGTAATAAGTTGCTTAACCCTCTAGGGCCATTCGTATCCTATTTGATACAGTATTTCCCTATAAGGAAATATTTGGTATTTCCCTATCAGGAAACATTTGGTATTCATTGACTGAGCAGTCAGTACTACTTTCATTTGAAATTTATAAAATATTTCTCTTAAAAAATTTTTCAGGAAAATATTTCTTTCAAGGCTTGTTTTCATACTGTATCAAATATGATACAAATGGCCCTAGAGGGTTTAAGTGTAATAATTTCTTTGGTAGGGTTTGTGGTGGTTTATTTCACTTGCTTCATAATCGCTTGCATTCTCTATTGTTGAAAATTTATGTGGTTTTCATCACCTGTCACAATTTGCTTAAATACAAATTGTTAAAATTATTTTAGTCATGAATGACACATAGAAATATAGTCTATTAGGGATTTTTTTAAATTTATGTTGAAGCCACACATTAAACTAAATAACATAAGCAAAATGATACAAATGATTTTCAATGATTCATCTGGGTATTTTGAATATGTTGACTATCTTCTGTGTTATTGCATGATATTGATTATTCTCAAGTAATCTCTTGTTTTTATTGATATTATTCTCATCTGGTCTTGTTCAAAGAGAAATCTTCAGCACAAAATTTCACAAACTACTTTAGATACAGTCATTTACTGTAGTGTCTCCTTAAAATGAACAGACATATTTTGTGTTTAAATTGCATTTCTAGCCGTTTTAAAACCTAAATGCATAATATGCAGAAAATAATGCTTTCATTTTCTTCCATTAATTGAAATCAATGAATAAAATCTAATCAATTTTGAAAAAATTAAAAAAGCACATTGTCACAATGCACAATGAAAAGTGATCTATTCAAATGAAGTTAGTTAAAATTAAAAGCTTTTAATGCAAGCTAATGACAAAATCAGAACAAACCTTTTTAGTCAACCCAATAAATAGATCATTCATTTGCATCCATTATCATATTTTATGAATTTCAACTTTTAAATAATTCCAAAATTTCCATAAATTCATCTGATTGACGTCTTATACAGACAGCATTGAAATCTCAGCTACAATTTAGGTAACTGCTAAAAATAAGCAAATACCTACTGATAGAAGCTTGCATAAGTTTATATCAATACAGGTCATGAAAGTAATTGCCAGACATTATTGTTAGGTAGATTTTAGAGGCAGTGCTTGTGTAAATGCTGAAGAAGTGGAAGATGTTTGGGCATCTGGTTTCTTTACTGGAATCTAAATTCTTTTTTCTGCAAGTGGTTCTTATGCAGACAATTTTAACTCAGATCAAAGTTTTTTTGAGTGTTTTGATGAAAGAACTCCAAGGTGAAAAGTAATGATTTTAACTCAGCAAAATTTCCTCTTGGAGAATGCTGATTTGAGGCATTCATTTTTTATTTGATAAAGAAAGTTAAATTAAATTTTGAAAAATGTGAAAGTTTCTTTTTGATCATATCAGCTGATCTGTAGTAATACTGAAATTAATGTTGGGTAGAGCATGAATAGACAATTGTATGATAAGTAAACATAAATTTGGTAAATATTTCAGAAACAGTCTCACCTGACGTAAAATCTTTGTGAAATGATATTTCTTCTTTATGAAAAATTTTCTCCAATTAAATTTAGCAAATTTAGTCAACTGAAAGATTTTCTATAGAAAAAGATTTTTAGACTAGAATGCCTTCATTTTTACATAATTTGTGTGAAATGTCAATTCCCTTTGTTAATCTATCATGAGAGAAAACTGTAACATCTCAATCATATTTCCTTTCATAATTTTATGAATAAACATTCTCTGTTTACCATAAAATTATAAGTTTATCTTTTATATCTGAAAAAGCCTTTTATTCAGAGATATGTAGATGTAGATGTAGAACCTTGTTTAAAATCTCTGTGAAAACCAATGAAAAATGGCTATGAGTCCACAAAAATGCTGTAACTAATTTTTCAATGAAGATTACAGTATATTCAGTAAAAATTAATTTATTTACCTCTACAGTAAATCAGGATATTTGTTTAGAATTCTTTGATATTGATTGAGTTATCTCAATCACAACATTAATAACATAAGCTGTTATTTTTTAAATTTTGTTGCTGTAAACAGCATGTCTGAGAAAAGTTCCCAGTTATTAATAAAATTCTGATACCTTCAAGAACTGATGTACACATGGTTATCAGAAAACCTAAAAACCTTCTTAAAGAAAATGAAGGTACTTGAATTTTGTTTAATCATTTTATTAGGCAGTCAGTTTTGGTACATCCTTAATTCACTGAATTACCAGGGCCAGAAGTACTGCTCACTCTGATAGTATTTTGATCTAATTCTGTTATAAGTATTATTTATTATTTATTAGAATCCTATTGATTAGTTTGATTATGCAGCTCATCAAGCTGATTGTTCTACATTTCATTATCTTGTTCTTTTTCTATTGTTACATTCAGATACCCTGTTATGATATTAATTTTTTGTGATTGGCATTATCTAGTATGTTTTAAATATGTTTTTTCTTTCTTACTGACATTGGTGCACTATGATGACTTACAGATTACAGCTTCCACTATCCAGAAACACATTCATTTTTGTCTCTACTCCTCTTCCATTTCTCTCTCCACCTGCATATATGATTTTGTGGTATTTATTTGTAAAATCCCCATTTTTTTTATCAATCTCGTTTTACATACTCCTAAAATATTTATGTTTAGCCTTTCCATTTTCTGTTTGACATTTTCTAACTTTATGCATTGGTACAGTGCCCTAGTAATCCATGTTTCAATTATGATTTTGTCATTACTGCTGACAATGGCTGGATGATGATACCAATCTCACAAGTCTCCTATTGGTGGGTGAGAAGTCAATTTTAAGGGAACTGACTTCCTTCAAACTTTTGCTTGCTTTCTGCATTGTCCATTGCTATGATTATCCTTGGGAGGAATAGTGGAGTTATTTCTTGTTGCATTCTCCAAGGTGATTTTATTGAGATTCAAATCTTTAGTTGGCTGGCAATTGATTCTGAGTTCATTTGCCCTTTTGAAATATTTATTTTCCTTCCTACAGTGTTGTTAATGACCTTCCTTCCTCATATTGAAATGGAGTTGAGAGTCTGTTTAGTTGCTAAAAATCCAGGAAGTTATTATTATTATTATTATTATTATTATTATTATTATTATTATTCACAATACTCAATTCTATGACTATTGCAAGAATTCTCGTATACGTGACAGGTGATATGTAGATTAGTCTGCAGACTTGCTTAAGTGAAGTTTTATATTGGTATATATTGTGGTCCACTCATAAGCGACAACAACAGAGGGTCTAGATGTTGCTATTCACTATTAACACCAGCAGAAGCAGCAACAGCAGCAGCAGCAGCGATCCAGACAAAAAATGTATAAGTGTAAAAAGGGCTCTGCAGGTCCTATAAAGATAAGGCAACAGTAGCAAAACAAAAATGAACACACTCAGAAGGAACATAAAAAACAGCTATAACAAAAACAAGTCACTAGAAAGGTTTATCTTAACAAGGACACAACAATCATCAGCAAAAACAGTTATCAAAGATAGGAATTTCTTTCACATTCTCCTTCAAACACACACAAAATATTTCACATGAACAAAATCTACCCTTCCAACATTATTTATCTCCTATAAGAAAGCCTCTTTCCTTCATGGCCAATTCTGTTATCAGTTACTCAGGAAAGTATAAACGTCTGAGAGCATCTCAAGATACCTCAAAATAAAAGCAGTTACACGAGTTTATCTGACAGCATACTGAAAAAACAAAAGTCTCCCACCAAATAACAACCTTTTCTAAAGTATTTATTCTAATTTACATTTCTTCATATAAGGCAAAATAAGAAAGACTATACCTTTGAACTTTACAACAATAAGTTTTAAGATTTTAAAGTTCATTCTGTCTCTGTCTCTGTCTGTCTCTCTATCTCTCTCTCTCTCTCTCTCTCTCTCTCTCTCTCTCGATATATATATATATATATAGAGAGAGAGAGAGTGAAGTATATATATATATATATATATATATAAAGGAAAACTCAACACGTCATTTAAATTGGTTATAAATTATAATTCATTTCAATGAGCTAAATTAGCTCATTTCATCAGACCACACAATATTCGTTCCATTCGGTATTATTCCGGTAAAAATTAGACAATTTTATCAATTTCAGTCACCATCTTATCTCGCATCTGTCGAACTGTTATCACATGTCAAATACGGGGGAAAGGTCAGAAAGATCAACACCGTGTTTAAGAAATAGTTTTATTCTAAATTTCATGCTATAAAAAGTAATAATTGTATAAATCAGATTAATTTTACATTAAGTTTGCTAATTTTCCAAAAATAATGCGTTACAAATGTATATTTTATTTTTGCAAGATTTGTAAAACCGAAAATTAACTTTTGTTTGCAAATATGTCGATCGTTCAAAAATGGCCGAGTAATTGAAAAAAAAATCAAAGATTTTTATTCCAATCATTATAATTTTTGTTTAAAAAGCACCAGAATATTTTGCTTACTGAAAATAGTGAATTTAATCATTTAGCTTTCAATTAAAACTAAAATAAAAGTTTTAAGAAAACTTTTTTATTTTTAAAATTCAGTTTAAATGTTAGATGTCGAAAATGAGTGGAGGTACCTACGTTAGAAGCAGATAATGTATCGGCGTGTAACTTGACACCGGCGTTGTTCAGATGCATGGTCTCTGCTTTTCTCGCTCTCTCTCTCTCCTGTTTTCTCTCTGATTCCAACTGTTGCTGACCAATTGGACACGTTAATAAGTAGGCCAACTTAGTCACATGATCCGCTCAAACCGTACATTCATTTTTGAAGAAAAGAAAATATTTTTTATTTTGTACTCACCACAGATCTAGTCAATAATCTTACAGTTAAATCCTGTATATAGGGGAGAGGGTAGCAATCTCCGATTGTTGAAGCATTTAGTCGCCGAAAATCGTCATATGGGTGTCAAGCAGCAGAATCTGATTTCGGTACTATATGTAACGGTGTTGACAACTGGTTTTTAGACAGTCGAATTATTTCTAACTGTTCTGAAATTGTTCCTTTGCAATTTTGTATTTTGCCGGGCTGAGTCTTTGAAGGGTAGAATGATTCGTTTCAATGTGGTGTTTAGCGAGATGTAAAACTGTGTCTGTATGTTGAATGTGCATTGTAGGGTAATGGATACCGGATCAGAATGAGAAATCGAAGAGCCGAGTTCGAATTCCAGTCGAATTCGTTATATTCATTTATATTCATTTACGCACAAATACCCCCGAGAAAAGTATTAATCCATTTCTTCTCCCTCCATCTATGGGTTGAATAGTAGGACAGACTGAATTCTATAGCCTTAATTGGCAACCAGTCTGCCACAGAAAGAAATGGAAACATACTGCGGGAAAACCTGTAAAAATTTCACGGATTTTTACTTGTGTTTCGTTGGTAACCATGTTCTTCGAACAACCGAACGCTGTGGTCATCATCACTGATCGAATAAGGCGTTTCCTTGGTTTAGTGATACAAATACACAGGATTTTGTGCATCTTTTTACCATTAGTACCAAACTTATAGTGTTAATCTTCCTGTGTAGCATATGCGAGTTTTTAGATCGTTTTGGCTGCACATGTCTGGCGTTAACACAGGCAACATTTTAGCCGAAATAGAAACATTTCGACTAAAATGTTGCCTGTGTTAACGCCAGACATGTTCAGATCTCACTGACATATCTTTTACTTGATCGGTGAACAGTGGCGAACTGAAATTATGGATTTGGCCCATTTGTGAGTTAAGCAGATTTTGGATTGTGTTAGATTTGTGTGCATGCCTTTTCACAAATCTTGTCATCAGTTCCTGTCAATTTCTCCAAGTTGGCACCGTCCATCCAAGAGGTTAAAATTTGGGTCACATTGTTTGATGGCTTATTCAGCCACATCCAACGCAAAATATTCCCAGGCAATATGTAAGTTTCGAGAAGACTCCTCATGTGTCTCGGGAATCGTGACGGCGTCCTGTTTACGATGGACACATTCATTATTTAGTTAACTTCTTGTTTTCGGACTCATCACTCCGGTGTAAAATAACGTGTCGTACGGATTCACCTCAGGTACTACGTTCAACGATTTCAGGATTTCACGAGCAACCTCTGGTAAAAGTTTTTCAACAATGTAGGCGAATTTTGTCTTTTGGGAAGTTACTCTTCTTGTTGTAAAAATGACCTGCAGTTGAGCGTATTATGTCTGTATATCTAAATGTGTTGAATAAAGTAACAGTAATGATAAGGTTGTTTCAGTCGATTCTTCCATGTTTAATGTTATCGAGGAAGAATATTCACCTGTGTTTGTCACCGAAGTTGGCATCTTACTCTTCTTGCAAAAATTCCATGGCTGTAATAAAATCTAACTGTAAGGGAGGCAGGAGCTTGTTATAACCATCTGTAAAAGAAAGTATTTATTCTGTTAAGTGGCCGTAAATTACATGGGGCACAGTAATAACAGTAGTCTGTCAGAACTCTACGCACATGTTACTATGAGACGTAAAAGAAAAAAATGTTCGAGATGGGTGTAATTTCCTTTTGTAAAGTGTCTTTTTGTATATAAGAATATCATGTCAGACATAACTACTTTTGTTGCGAGAATAAAAATGTTTTATCATTTTATGGCTCCTGGTACATTTTCCCCGCAACAATATTTAGATACAAAACATGTAATTAAGACAAACAACAATTATTAAATGTATTAAAAAGGCATGTTATACAAGGATAATGAAAGAAACGAAATTGAGGTTATGAACAGTTCAATACAATCTTCAGGCTGTGTTTCTGAAGTATTTATGTGCTTCGTCTCTATTGAAGCGAAAGGAAACGTGCGTTACTGCCTTTCAAATGTTGCGCCAATGTTCAAATGTTGGTTATTGTCAGGGATTGTATCGGTAAATTAGCATTTCACATTTACGGACCGAAACATTCTTTAGGTTGTTTTTTTTCTTCCTTTCGTTATAATATTATACTTATTCTGAAATGTTTTATCTTGTAATTATTACTATAAGATACTTTTTCTATGAAAATCGAATTAAATCCACATTTAAAGTTTCTTGGTGGAAGCGGTAGATTAAAGTCAAATGATTCATATATTACACATATGAGGAACTACTATCAATTATGGAAACAGACAAGTTTTTTCAATGGCTGTCAATTCGGCAACACTAAAAAGAAAAAGAATGAGACTGAAGGTTTCAATCAATATTATTCCCTTCAAAAAGACTTATTTGAGGTGATAACGAAAAGAAGCAAAACTTATTCAATGTGAAATTTGCCAAGAAAGAAACATTTATTAAAATGACAAATATATTTTTACAACATATAAAAATTCAAAATTTCTTTTGTGCACCTCTAATTGTCTGAGGTGACTAACAGTTTTTGTTGAAATTTCAGTTTTCTCTTAGAAAACAAATATTTCGTAAAAATCAATATTATTTTCTTTTCTTGGTAACAAAAAGTGAATTTTACTTACTTTGCAATTGAATAAATACGAAAGTTCGAAGAGTGATAATTTCGAAAGGTGAAAAAGGAAGACTTATCCTAGGTGATGCCGGTAAAATATTTTGATTTTAAGAACAAATGTTCGCCAATATGAGGTAACATCTCATAATTTTAGAAAAACATTCGAATATATGAGATTAAACTCATTTATTTAGGAAAAGACACTCGAATATATGAGGTAAAATCTCATAGATTTAGAAAAGACATATTTCTAGTTTTTAAATAAACATTCCTAGTTATGGTTTCGTACGGTCTTACGCATGCTTCTTCTTCGTTCTTCAGCAATAGTAGCAATCTTTCTTTCTTATCTCAGATAGCAGCCTTTTCTCGCTTGAGAGCAGTCGTTCCATTTCTGCTTGTCAAACAATTTTTTTTTTATAGAGCAAATATGTGGCACCAAATGGATCAAAACCAACTTCTTAGAAGGCGTATACTTTTAAGAGTTAGTTAAAACCTCGAATTTAACTATACAATCAAACAGCGCCTATTTCCAACTTAAATATGGCGGTTTTTGACTATATCAACATTGAGCCTTTTTTTGTTTTTGCAAATTTGTTCTAATAGGTTTTAATTAATATTTTTTCATAAACTAACTGACTTCATTTGTTGTTTTTTCACCCAAAGAAACCGTGTTACTAATGTTCTAATTTTCTTTGTTTATCATATAATTTTAATATTACATCTTTTATACTAAATAATTTTGATATTAATCTTTACAAAATTTCAGCATTTCTTTTTTCGTATATAAATCATTTTTATAATACAACTTTATAGGAAATAAACCCTATTTCCAACACAATTAGATACCCACATATATACCATATTAAAACATGCCCGAATTTTTCTATCCAATAACAGATACCGTTTAAATCAAAATGTCTATTGGTTAGAAATTAACATCATCATGTAACATCTGACCAATCAAAAAAAACTTTATTTTCTCGAGCCTATTGTTGGGAAAATTTCTTATACAAACCCTAAAAATTTCGACTTTCAGGAGCAGAGATGCAACTGTCTCTAAACCGTTTAAACATTAGAGAAGATGTGGCTACATAGATTTCCCCCTATTGCGTGCTGAAAGAAGTAGGTGACTTCAAATGAATCTTCTTTAGTTCGAACGGTCAGTGAATTTTTGCTGTCGATCAAAGTCTTCTCTAAACGATATAATTTTCTATAGACCAATTAACTCAAAAACTTCTACTCACGACTATTTTAATCATCCTTTTCGCTTTTTAATTCATTTGCATACGTTTGTCAATACAAATTAGTTATTTAACAGGAATATCCAAGTTTTCTTTATTATTGATTGGAATTCGGACATTCAGATTTTAAAAAGAATTTGGACGACAGAATTTCCTGCACCTTCTTTTACAATGTGTGTGCACTGCTCGGTCTTTTGCACAAATTTCATTATATTTATTAAACATATGAACATATATCTAGAAAAAGATACTCGAATATATTGCCGTAGCGCAATTTGAGAGTGCTTGCTTACGATGCAGAAGGTTGCGGGTTCGATCTCAGCCGGGTTATACCAAAAACTTTAAAAATGGTACTCGACTCCTCTCTTTCTGAGCACTCAGGAACAAAAATAAAAATTGATGGTAAGTGAAGAAATGCAGGGATAGGAATCCAGGGATATGAATTGTCCCCTACTGCAAGAAGAAAAGAGAGCTGCCATCTATCAACTTACTTTTATTTATTGAACATAAATGTCTGGTCATTCGCTGTTACTCACAGTTGTCCATCATCGGCACATTAACATGATACATAATATGTTCGCAGAATAATGTAATTCGTCTACAAATCACACAAAAAAGAACGGATTAAACAGTGTCGTGTCATTAAGAAATACATATAAAAAACTATATTGTCACTTTGTTGTATCTATAAAATAAGAATAAATAAAAATCAATAATAGTAAAAGGAAATACTTATAACAATTATAATTATCCTTAATTCACTCATTTTAAACCAATAAGAATCGACCCTACTTTTCTCCTCTACACACACAAACACGTAACATTCTCACTATAATAGAAACAGTTTAAACGGGCAGGTCATTAACACGTGCGTTAAAGAAAATTTAATTACCTTTTCTTTTTCAGTCCACAATATAACATTTATCGCTTAGCATTCAACAAAAATTCGAGGTAAGAAAACCACAGAGACTTTTGTATTTTTTAACCAAATTATCTGGACAGTCATTGCAAACATTTATACGAGAAAGGCTGTATACATTTTACTTAATTTTTGTATTATCATTCTGTCGGATTCCTATTCATATTTAATTTACACTTGACTCGAAATTGACAATTTTACTCAATATTACTCAGTGGCGTTTCTACAGAATGGGGGGCAGAAGGGGCTCAGCCCCCTCCTCCCTTGAGTGTTTACTAGCCCCTCGGTTGGCTTTTATAAGCTTCAAAAATTTATGAAACTGATCAGTCTCAGATTTTGATAAGATTTGACCTTCAGCACTTTTTCCACTGTGTATTTTTTTTTTCATTTAACTTTTTAAGGGCACATACAGAGTTTTGTAGAGAAAAAAATCAGAGCAGACAAATCACACTGTTCTGCAAGTATTGACGTTAAACTCTGTAGGGGCCCCGGCTATATTTGTCAAATTGGCCTTGTGCCAAACACAACCGAAGTCCCCACAATTTAAAGTATCAGAAGGTTGAAGGTTGGATGTTGGAATATGGGAGAATAAAATATTTCGTCTTGTAAAAGTAAAATTTTATTAATAAACTTGTAAGAAGAAAATGTTCAAATAGAAATGTATGACGTTAATTAATTTGTATGAGTTAAATGTTCAAAGAGAAAATGTAAGTAGTTAAATGTTCCAGAGAAATAGTAGTCAGGAGTTAAATGAATCTAGCTTATGGTAGATAGTAGTTGATAGTAGAAAGATTAAAAAGGTTACTAATAAAGTCTATGTTCCTTTCCTTTTTATGGCCGGCGAAAAAGTGAAAAGGAAGGTGAAGCAATAAAGGAAAATTGTACTTATCGGATTTTAGTTTTTAGGAGTCAGTTGAGGTATCTTTTTGTTGTTACTGTTTCTTTGACAGCGTGTGAGTGAAGACGAGGAAAAGAAAATTTGGAAGGAGAGGTAGAACGAATGTATGACGGCACTTTATGTGTCCGGGGTCGACGCGAAGTTTCTTTTGTTACATTTTAGTGTGTCGTCTCTAATTCCTACTCTCATCTGACCGGCTGATTTTGATCGATCAAGAGATGTGAATGAGTAGTGAAATTTAGTCATGTGACTTGATCGAACAGTATACCCATTTTTTTAGGTGTTAAGAAAAAATGACCGGGGTCATAGATCAATTTGCTATTTCCGATCCAATCAGAATCCAGAATCTTAATTTTCACATTGACTTGTGAAATTTGCCTTGGTCTGGGTTTTTCCAAAATGTTTTCAGTCATTGTGGTCTATTTTTGTGGGTGTACAATTTTACTTTTTGCATTTCAGTTAACTGCTGAATAATATAGGATTTGTATCTTATAACCCTTTGATTTTGTTTTGAAATTAACCTCTCTTGTGTTCCAACAGCTTGAGAGTAGAAAAGAGGACAAGAATAGATTAGAACTCCACTACTATGAATGAAAAGTTATTCCGTTTAATTTAGTGAAGCAGCATACTTATACTCAAACTCATTCCTAAATTGTGTATACAATAGTGGTGTAGTATGAAAATGAAGACGCTGCTTGAGTTTATCCCTCTACCTCCTCAGAAAAATCTCGGTCCCTAAGTGGCTCCTTCACTTTCAGAGTTCCACAATCGCCACTGATATTACTGTCTTTCGTTTTTCCAACACCGCATAACAATCAGACCATAAAAAATACTCGTTTTGTTGTTTTCACATCTTTCTATTTCTCATTTTTACAAGTATTTTTACATAAATGTTAGGGGATTTATAATTATTTACTAAGAGTTATAACTCCACTACAACAGTTTTACCAGGAAACAAAAAAATGAAGTATGCCTTTGTTTGAAATAGAGTCGCTATTAACAACAGATCCGTATGTAGATACGCTGAAATATCTTCAGAAAAATGAACCAGAGTTAAAAACCAAAAGAAAACCTGAGAGAAAATTATAAAATTTGGGAACAACAATATGATTTTCAGTCGCTCATTTCTGGAGTAACAGAAAAAGATGCCACATTCCTACAGTGGCTGAACCACAAGGCAAATAAATTTTCAACTTATTCGAATTTGAAAACACTGACGAAAATAAAAAAAATAAATGCGTTAAAAATAAAACCCGGGAATAATGTTGACCGAGAAACAACTATAGTGTACGACGCCAGATACTTATTTTCAACAGAAACCAGTTACCTTCTAAAAATGACTAATTTCTGACTGATTACTGAAAGCTAAGAATCTCGAATATGGGAAGGTCATAAACAAAATTTATGTGAAACAAAAACATTAAACAGTCATTCGTGAATTTCTATTTCGTGATTCGGAATTAACATAAAAAAAGCCAATAGACAAATACAGATCGCTTGAAGTCAGTGCGAAACAAGTAAAAGATATAAATGAAGAAATATTAATTTCATCAGCAATGCGGAACTGAGGACGGGAAAAAATGGAAAAATTGAAGAACTTGACGTTCCAATCTCAGAAGACCCGCCCTAGGAAATGTCACATTTCGTGTGGTAAATGCAGACAAAAAGCACTCACTGAAACAATGCCGAACTTACGAATAAACGCGTGTAAAATACTACAAACCCCACCATTTTGTCAAGTTGTGCCGCTTTAAATCATGAGATGTTAGAAATCAGCGCCAAAGAAAGTGATGAATCATCATACCTCTAACTATTTTTAGAGAGCATTGCGTTAGAAACAAAAACAGTGACATCCGTCTGGATACAAAATAGATAAGTAAATAACACTACAACTATTCATTTCAATCTGGACACTAAAAACAAGCTAACTTAATACCATAGAATATACTGCGTACATTTTAAATTTAAAATCTGTCTTCTACAGACAGCCAAAGTAAGAAGTGTTACAGTCAATACATCAACTAACTCGAAGATCAAGTAAAACTGAAATGTTTTATCAAGAGCTAGATAAGAAACCTGATATTTTAAGTTATCGCTAGTAGACTATAATCTTTAAACAATTATGTGAAGCCTTTGGGAAGCTACCAGGTCAATATTCCATTTAAATTAAAAAAAGATTCTACACCAATATGATACTGCTATACAAAGGCTTTGTAGTGAACACGAAATTAAAAGCAACTCTCTTCTCTTCTTCACGTTTACAAAATTCACAATTCCGTGGGAAATCCTGATTTTGCCGAATAGGAACAGAATTGACCCCATACTAAAAGAAAAAGACGAAGCCGGATTTCGCGATTCGATGTTAAATTAAGTTTTAACCAATGAAAGGAAGCGATTTGCAAAACTGAGAGAAAAGTTAGCAATCCAGTGTGAAAAACTAATTGGCTATAAAACACAAAGAAAGTCAGAATCAGTCAGTGAGATGGAAGCAGCGATATCATACACCAGCAACATGTGATAAAGACTTCAAACACTAACCAGGACATAAGGTCCTGCCGCACATTCGTTCTCCTTCTCCTTCACCTTCATCATTCTCGCAATCAACAAGGAAGAAGAAGTAGACGACGACAACAACAACAACAACAACAACAATAACAAGACACTCCAACTGACTCGTAAATATTAACTATGGTAAGTACAATTTCCTTTCTTGCTTCACCTTCCTTTTCACTTTCTCGCCGGCCATAAAAATAGGAAAGGAACACAGAATTTATTAGTAACCAGTTAATCTTTCTGCATACACGCATTCAGCTACGTACAACTAGAACTCTGGATTCATTTAAATCCCTACTACATTTTCTCAATGAACATTTAACTCTTACCAATTGATGTTATTTTGTTCTGTTAATAAAATTCTATTTTAACATACAAACGAAATACTTTTACTCTTTCACATTCCAACCTTAAACCTTCTGATGATTTTAATAACCCTCAGTTGTGGAGATTGTCAGCTGTTTTTGTGAATTGGCCTTCTACCAGACATGGCTGACCATCTCTACCACACTGGTGAACCCCGACGTCCAAAAAGAGCACGCAGTGGAATTCTGATCACCCTACCTCAGCTTCCTTGTGCTATCAAGGACAAAATAAAAAAGCAGAGCTTGACCGCATGGAGAAGCTTGGTGTCATAACTAAACCGCCGTTACTGTATAGAAAGTACCATGGCTCACTGTATAGAAAGGTGATAAAATATGGATTTGTATTGACCCTAGAAATCTTAATAAAGCTGTTATGCGTGAGCATTACTCAGTTACCACAGTTGAGGAAGTTGCTACACAAATAGGTAACGCCACTAAATTCCCAAAACTTAAAGCAAAGGATGATAAATTGCTACTAATGACGTCAGAAAAAAAAAAAAAAAAAAAAAAAAAAAAACAGTTCCAAACCGCGACACGTCAAAATGCTAGTCTGTCGGCATTAAATGATATTAAATGGGTGGCCAGGCAAAAAAAAAAAAAAAAAAAAAAAATGAAATAAAATAAAATAAAATAAAATAAAAAAATAAAGAAGATTTCCCCCCATGCTGGGAATTTGGGGACGAAATCCCATACGACGATCAATTATTTTTAAATGTAAACGATTGTTTATTATTAGGACTTGTCGCTGACAAATTTTGAATGTCGGTGGACAGCAATAAAGAAAAACTTCAGTAGAAAATTAATCAACAATGTTTATTAACGCATTTAGGTAGAAACAACGATGCGAACGATGCGTAACATGCGCCAAATTCAGATCAAACAACCAAAAAAGAGCCTTTAATGTCCCATGAGATCTTGGAATGCGCCTGATCAAAGGTAGGCACCTATCTATTCTCCTTTAAAGGAGATGATTACATAATTGTCATTGACTAATATACAAAGTTTACAAAAGTGATGTAACGAAGAGATCAAATCGGTTGTACTATTATAAATAAGATAAAATCTGTTTTTGCTAGACATGGAACGCCCGAAATTTTGATTTCGGTTAATGTCTCACAGCTGTCAGTAGAATTAAAAAGGTTTATCGAAATGTGAAAATTTCAGCATAGCACCTAGTCCACAATTTCCAAAATAAAATGGATAAGCTGAGAATACTAATAAACATGCAGGGGAGAGAAAGATCGTTACTTAGCTTCACTTCATTCTAATTAAGAAATTCACCAATAGACAAAGTTAGAAAATCTGCAAAGCTTCTAATGAAACGTTGGCTGAGAACATTATTATTTATTCTCTCGACATACAAAAGATCCTTTTGTATTTCCAAAAAAGACACGCTGAACGTCGAAAACTGTAGCAGAAATATTACAACCGACAATAAGGAAAATAACTTACACCACTGAAGCACAATCACATCCGCATACAATTAGACGACAAAAACTTGGTAACCAGGAATTGTCACTAATAAATGTGACGAAGAAAGATCATACATTGTCATAACCACATCAGAACAAACATAAAGAAGCAATGAATGATACATATGCCCACCAAGAGTGAATGACAGCCAAAGATCAGCACTTGTATCTGATGAATTCAACTGAAGAATCAACTGTGTCAGATACAGCTGAGCAGACACCTTCAGTCATGCCACACTCCGAAGTTGTCAAATTTGTAACAAAAAGTAAATGCATTATAAACAAACCTATCAGATATAGAACAAAAATTTAATAATAGCCAGAATAATTCTAATTCTAGATGCATGAAGGACTTCTAACCCTGTGATTGTTCGTAGGTCATATCTGAATGACATAAACTATGTAAAACTGTCAATAATTAACATTATAATTCTCATATATTGAGCTGGGAGATGTGATGCATTAATATATACAGAGTCAACTCCATTGTAACTATTTTTATAAACCAATCAATATTTCAATAAAACGTAGAGCTTGCGGCTATTCGCATTCAGGCCATGGATAAATACACAGTACATTTTGTCTCGTTATTCATTATTTCTCACAGTTGTCACATGGCACATTAACATGATGCATGACAACATATATGCTTTTGGGTTTTAATCATTTGTTAAGTCAGGCAATGTCTTTACGAGGTGAAGCAATTGCTCTACTAAGGATTTTACTTCTTCACATTCGCACAGAAACTTTGTTACACTTTGAGATTTAAATTTTCATCGAATGTGATGCTTTCAAACATGCATGTCATTTTGGACTGACCTCTAGAAAGTTGTAGAGGCTCAGAATAATTCCTAAGGTATTTCAGAGAGTTTAAATTTCTGTCATTTTATCTCAAATACCAAGATTCAAGGAGTGTCTGTAACAATGGACAATGATAAGTGGCGAACACTTATTATCATTACCAAACCTATATGAAGACCACTCATATTTGATGGGTCAACAAAACAATTTTATCAAGTTTCAATTTTTTCGTGTACAAGAAAACACTTTAGTAGTTATTACTCTCTGGTTTCTCATTCAATGATGAATCTGAGGTATATTTCGCCTTGTTGGCATCTGATGTTTTATCAATAACATAAGGAATATTCTGAACGCTCTAACAAATAAGAAATATTTAATTTGTTAATCTACCATTTGTGCGTTGTGGTACAGTGGATATCGGCTCGGAACAGGGAGCCGAGTTCGAATTCCAGTTGAATCCATTGCATTCACTTACGCACAAATACCCTTGGGAAAGGTATTAATCCGTCTCTTCCCTCCAGTTATGGGTTAAATAGCAGGACAGATTGGGTTCTATAGCCTTGGTCGGCAACCAGTCTACCGCAGAAAGCAATGGCAACCTACTGCGGGATAATCTTCTGCCCAGTCAGTCATGTCTCGAAAAAGACATGATCGCTCAAGCGTGTTTCACGTATGGCACTTAACTGACTGACCATTAAAAAAAAACTTTTTGGTTATTTTTTACTTCTTACTTTGCCGAAATTTTCCGTAATTTGTTTCTCGAATATGGAGATAAGTAGCAGTTACCGCCACTTCTCTTCTCTCTGGCTCGTAGCAGTACTATTTCTAAGCCAATTTAAATAATGAAATTTGCTTCTCTAATGAGAAATTAGTGTCCATTCTAATTCGAGGTCGAAATATCAATACTTTTTAAGGCTTGAAATTGCTGATATTTTCCTTCACTCTGAAACTATATTAGTAACTGAAACATTTCAATATCTCCTTTGTGACATAATTTTTTTCCCAAAGATTCAGTCTTCTTTTAAATTAAAGACTCTTGTCACTAGCAATCGATACATTTTTAACAGTTTCGCAGTCACTTGTTCAGCTAATTTCTGTAATGAAAAAATGTCTGCTAAGTAAGATAGCATCTGCAACCATTTTTAATGTTCAAAACAAACTATATTATTGTTTTCTTGAAAGTATTTCTGCAATTAATCTCTTAGCTTGGACTATAGTGTCTGAATGTATAATTATTGTGGATAAATTTCTAGAGACGCAATATGAAATATGAATTTATGGCAATGGAAATTTTGTTGGATACAAAACAATACATTCATCCTAGACAATAAATTCACCACGAGGATCATTGGCCTGGATATTTGACAAGAAGGGTTTCAGGTGGCTCAGTGGGGAAGGACTGACTTGTAAAATTCAAGACGGACAAAACCAATCTAGTAACGTTTCACCACCACGGGGCAGACCCTGAACTTTCACCTATCATGATGAATGGATTTTCTCTAAAGGAGCAAATCCCTTGCCTTGAACCTCTATTGTGACTCAAGGTCTCCATAGGCATCAAATGGAATTCACATATCCGATATACTGCTAAAGATGCAGAAAAATGGCTGCTTGATTTTATAGCTCCAATAAGTATATGATTCCATATCTTGGATGGAGCTTCCCAGTCCATACTTATCTGCCTTGATAGAGTTCAAAAGGGTCTACACGGCATTAAATTATTTTCTACTCTACAACCCCTTTCCCACAGACGAAACGTTGCGAGCCTCTCTTTATTTTATCACTATTTCTATGTCATGTGTTCTGACGAGCTACACTCCTTAGTCCCATCACCACTGACATTTCCAAGTCTGTTTTGTAAGTGGCCAGCCATACTTGCTTTTTCTTGTATTTAATGTTAATTTTCTTTTCGCCATTGTTAAATAAGAAACTGTATATTGCCTCTAACTACTACGGTAATTTTTTCCTTTCAGCTGGACAACCAAAGGGTTATTTATTTCGTCTTTTTAAACTTGCTAGAGAAGGTTCTGTAAATTAGTTTAGCTTCGAAGGCTTCTTTCGATATGAACTGATCGAGAAATAATTTACCTTATTTTGTTATTAGAACCAGTTGCAATATCGTTATTTTAAAGAATTTAAGTGTAAAATGGCTCCGATAATTTATTCTACATCCCTTTACCCCAGCCATCAGTCGTTGCTCTCTGTCCCCTCTCTCTCACTCTCTCTTCTCTGTCCCTCTCTTTTCGAACTAGTTATGCTAACATTTCAGTCGACTGGCCGCCATTATTGAAATGAGTTGAAATATTTTGGTGTCACTGTTTGCTGGAATTTCTCACTCGACTTCAGTTCAAAGTCTGTTTTGTAAGTGGCCAGCCATTCTTGCTTTTTCTTGTATTTAATGTTAATTTTCTTTTCGCCATTGTTAAATAAGAAACTGTATTTTGCCTCTAACTACTACGGTAATTTTTTCCTTTCAGCTGAACAACCAAAGGGTTATTTATTTCATCTTTTTAAACTTGCTAGAGAAGGTTCTGTAAATTAGTTTAGCTTCGAAGGCTTCTTTCGACTTTAACTAAGTTGAAACTTGAAGGGAAAAAAAATCTTCAGTTTCAACTTCTCACTTGTTTTTTCTTCAATTGGAGTAGATAGACTAAACTATCGCCCGGTTCACACCCCACCCACGTCTATTGAACAGGTGAAGAGGCTCATCCCTTGTTTCTTGTTTAGGATGCGGTTTCCGGTTTTCTCTTTTCCAATCTTCTCACTTTTTTTTCAATTGGAATAGATAGACTAAACTATCTCCCGGTTCACACCCCACCCACGTCTATTGAACAGGTGAAGAGGCTCATCCCTTGTTTCTTGTTTAGGATGCGGTTTCCGGTTTTCTCTTTTCCAATCTTTTCATTCCTATGTAGCCCCCTGCACATCAGTGGTTTTACCGCCTTGCTCGGGGTTATATGATTATAAAAAAAACCGACTCCCATATCACTATCCACTGCAAATGGGGAGAAAATAAAATGCTACGGACAAGCCAGTTTGGAAATTGGAATACCCAGTTTAAGGAGATCTTTTACTTGGACATTCGTGATCGCTGATATCACCAACCCACTCCTTGGACTGAATTTCCTCAACAAGTTTGGTCTAATAGTAGACTGCAGTAACAAAACCATTTACGATCCTACAACAACCCAGAGAAAGCGTTTAAAAATATCTGCATCAACGGTGAAACTAGTCGTAAATGAAACGGAGCTCCCGTCATTCATACGGAACATGATTAAAGAAAAATATCCGAACCTAATCACACCACATAAGAACAGTAACAAAAAAATACTGCGGAGTCTACCACAGAATTGACACAGGAAGCCATACACCAGTATTTGCAAAACCCAGGCGGCTTAATGTAGAAAAACTGGAAGCCGCGCGTAGCGAATTTAAAATCCTACAAAAAGACGGAGTGATCTCCCTTTCCAAAAGCGAGTGGTCTAGCCCACTACATACAGTATCTAAACAAAGCGGAAGATTTAGATGTTGTGGAGACTATCGTTCTCTCAATAGCATAACCAAGAGTGACAGGTACCCTATACCAAATATAAACTCTTTTTCAGCAAAACTTGCGAACAAAGGACGATTCTCCAAAATCGATTTGATTTCAGCCTACCACCAAATTAAAATACATCCGGACGATGTAGCAAAAACTGCTCTCACCACCCCATTTGGTCTTTATGAATATAATTATATGCCGTTTGGATTAAAAAGCTACATTTCAACGGTATATGGACAAAATTTTTGAAGACATTGATTGTGTTTTTATATATATTGATGACATTTTAATTTTCAGCAATGTTGAGATTTCTCATAAAAAAGACATTGAAACTGTTTTTAATGTTTTAAAAGAACACAATTTTAAAATTTCAGCCACAAATTCTGTTTTCAATGTGACTTCCCTAGATTTCTTAGGCTTTCATATTAGCGCAGATGGCATTAAACCTACAACTAGTAAAATAGAAGAATTAAACTCTCTTCTTTACCCTAACGACGCAAAAGGGCTACGCAGATTTCTTGGAATGGTAGGATTTTATAGAAAATTAATACCAAAATTTTCAGAGATAGTGTTACCCCTGTCTGAGAGAATGAGGTTATCCTCTAAAGGCCCGTTCACATTAAATGAATCTGAACGACAATCTTTCAATTCTATAATTAAGGAACTTAATGATACATCCTCATTAGCTCACCCTGAACCTAACTGTACAAATTATCAATTAGTCACTGACAGTAGTAATTATGCTGTCGGTGCGGCATTGCACCAAATGGTGGAAGGAAATCTAATACCGAACGGATTTTTCTCTAAAAATTAACACAAACACAAATGAGATATTCTACATTCGAACGCGAACTTTTAGCAGCTTATTTGTCAGTGCTGCACTTCCGTCACCTAATAGAAGGTTGCCAAGTGCTACTTTTAACTGACCATAAGCCATTGTGTGGTGCATTTTATAGTTTAAACCCGGCTAAATCAGACAGACAACAACGACAATTAGCTATCCTGACAGAATTTATTTCAAATATAGAACATGTAAAAGGTAGTCAGAATATAGTTACTGATTGTCTATCCCGACCAACCCTTGTTATACAAATAGATGCGCGTGATTTACCTGCACTTGCAGAAGTACAGGCATCTGATACAGAAATTCAATCTTTTCAGGACTTAAAAAATTCACCATACCTGGAGATAACCAATTTATATGGTGCAACTTATCAACGTCTTACCCCCAGACATTTTGTTCCATCTAAATTGCGTGAGTCCATATTCTATAGTATCCATTCCATAAATCACCCTGGCATTAAATCATCCATTAAGATGATTAAAGCTAGATATTACTGGCCAAACATGGATAAATCAATAAAAGAATTTTTGTGCATCATACACAGCCTGCCAACAAGCAAAGGTCTACAAGCATACAAAATCACCTATACAGACATTAGAAATATCATCAGCTATATTTCACACAGTCCACATAGATATAGTAGGACTACTCCCACCAGCAAAAAGCCCAAATAGCAGTTACATCAACCCATCTAGATATATCTTCACATGTATTGACCGCACAACTCGTTGGGTTGAAGCACAACCCATCAGCGAAATCACTGCAGCTAGTGTAGCTGAGGCCTTTATAAACACGTGGGTCACACGTTGGGGTGTCCCGCTGCATGTTATAACCGACAGAGGCCGACGATTTGAAAGTGAGTTGTTTAGTGAAGTAGCAAAAATAATTGGTTTTTATAGACTACGTACGACAGCTTATCATCCTCAATGTAATAGTTTGATTGAGAGAATGCACAGGACCATTAAAACTGCTATTATAGCACGAAAAGAGTCCTGGCTCTCAGCTCTTCCAATAGTACTTCTTGGGATTCGCAGTATGCCCAAGAGCTCTGATATTTCTCCTTTTTATGCCGTTACAGGCACACAATGTTTGCTACCACAGCTACTAATAGATAGCACAAGCGAGGAGGCTATAACTCAAAAGTTCACAAGAGATTTACATAAAACCATGTCACAAATTGATGTGAGAGACTTCACCAAAAGAGTTAATAAGTCCGCAAAATCTTATGTCTCAGAAAAACTTCAAACTTGTGATAAAGTTTGGATTAGAGTGGATCGTGTTCGAAGACCATCGGAGGCACCCTATTCAGGTCCCTACACAGTCCTTCAGCGAACACCTAAACATTTTCTGGTTAAGATAGATAATAATATGGATACTCAAGTTTCTGTGGACAGGTTGAAACCATATATAGAAGTACAAAAACAAATAGTAGAGAAACAAGTAGAAGAAAAGATGAATAAAAACAAAACGCTTAGTGATTCAGAACAAGAAATGAATACAAGAAATAAAAAAGAGTCTCCCATGATAAATACAAAATCTCGTTCAGGTCGAAAAGTTTCCTGGAAGAAATATAACTAGTATTATTATTAGTAGTACACTCCGTTCTAAAGGGGGAACTTCTGTTATGGTTTATAAAATGGCGTGTGTTCTAAAAATAGAAAAAGATAGACACATTGACGCCAAGAATCCAAAATCGGGCGGCAAAACAAGGTAACGGTTTCTTTTGGTAGGAGTAGGAGTAAGAAGTAGGAAGTAGGAGTGAAGGACAGTAGTTTTGGTAGGAGATATGAAAAGAGGAAGACACTGTCAGTTGACAACTAGTGTCCAGAAAGGATAGGCGCGTTTACCAGAGTGAAGAGAATTCAGCTAGTCTGCTCCTGTATCCACACACAAAAATTAACGGTTGTTAACTTGATGCAAACACTTAAAGTTTTATTTTTAAAAAATAAACGACATTAATTCAAGTTTGTGTTATCTTCTAATTATACAAAACCAAGCAACACAACAACCTCTTCAAGTCTAGGATTAACCGTTATCTTTCTTGCACATATCACGAACTTTACTTTATCACTTTTCTTATGTTCATAAAACATCACACAGTAACCCTCTACTTTGAGTGGCTCTTTGTATTGGGTGAAAATTCGTATAAAAAGACAGTGAATATGGAGTTATCAAACTAGTGTAGGCTTAAAGTTCAATTTGGGAAGTGCAGCCCTCAGCACATAGTTCTCGTGACGTAGAGAATAAAAGGTCTTTTTTTTTACTATTCAAAACGGATCATTGGAAATTAGCATCTCTTTTAAACGGTGTAATTCCAAAGAATTTTTAGTTGTTTCAGTTCTTTTTAAAATAAAGTTCAGTTGACATCTCATATTCACATGAGTAAGATTTTGTGCTGCATGCGGACTTGTAGAGGTTGTCTGTCTAGTGAGATGACCTGGGATGAAGAGTGAAATGAGACACATTGTTATTTTAGTGCCTTGCATTACATCATTGTTATACACTCCAATAGGTATTAACAGTTTTTACTAGATAGTAGACAGATAAATTAAGTAATTATTATCATGACTATATATATATATATATATATGTGGGGGGGGTGTTTAGGCAGCAAATTTTCTTTTAAACTTGTCAGATTAAATAAATTGCAAACACAGTGTTTGCTTACTTTTAATAAAATCCGTTCATACTCACAGATAATCTTTCGCGTATTACAATCAAAAGACGTCAGAAATGTGCTGTAATGTTGACAAATGTTATTTCCATTCATTTCTTAAGGTACTCAAGTACTTTGTACCTCTTTCCGAGATCATCTTCAGGGGTGTGAGTTATGGTAACAAATGTAACGAAAAACTGTTGCTAAATTTATTTAATCTGACATATATATATAAAAATTTTAGAATCCTAGAAAAAATTAGAACTTGCAACTCACTTAATGACATCTGCCCTTTATGTCTAAGTGAAAATCTACACATTCTCCAGTACCCTAACAGCAACGATTTACTAAACCGTAGAGACGAATTAGCAGTAACATGCAAACATCGCAAATATTTCTCGCTAAAATTTAAGTAAACAAAAAAAAAAACCCCAACCGAACCCCCCCCCCCAAAAGAAAACAAATCCTATACAATACCAACAAAAAATAATGCAGTTGCAACAGAATAGTAGATAAATAAAAAAAATATATTTTATATTTATAAAATATGTTGTATAAAGGATAGATTTTATAAAAGAAATATATTTCTTAAATATTATAAAATAGTTTAAATATTATGGAATATTATAAAATATTTTTTTATGAAAGATATATTTTATAAAAAATATATTTTATAAAAAACAAAAAAAGCACACACCCCAATACAAAATATCATACATTAAATTAAGGAGAAACCAACCCCAAAACAAAACAACAACTACCAATTCCTATATTTTTTTAATGAAAGATATATTTTATAAAAAATATATTTTATAAATAACAAAAAAATAAAAGACAAAAAAAAGTATATCCCCCAGTACAAAATAACATACATTAAATTAAGGAGAAACCAACCCCAAAACAAAACAACACCTACCAACCCCTAAACCACATAACAACATGCTAGGCGCCAGCAGCAATCAGCCCTCTCAAGATTAATAGATTAACCTATCCTGAACTCTGCAAAAAACAAACACTTAACCATAAGACCCGAAAAAAATGGTCAACAGAACTCAAAATACAGACCAACCCCTCTAACACCCCAAAATAACAAATCCAACACAAATAAACTGGCTTTTTCAACTAGATAATTCTCATTTCTAAAAAAAATCACCTGAGGATGAAGCCAAAAATATAATGGACTGGCTTCGAAACAGGAGAAATTTTTTGTGTAGTGATACTATGAATTTGAAAACATTGTAACAACCATTACAGAGTATATATATATATATATATATATATATATATATATTAATTAGACAAAATTTTCAAAATTCAAAGGTGTTCACTTTTTAATGTTACAAATATTTTAATATTAATTAGGATCAGGTTCTTGGAAGTTACCTTCCTACTCTTCCACTTCGGATTAAAGAAAAACATATATATATATATATATATATATATATATATATATATATATATATATAACTAGTAGTAGTTAACGTAGAAGGGTATCACTATTTAGAACTCTTCCTCGACTCAGTTATCAGACTTCTCTCTATAGTAACATATTGACGTACTCTTTGTCAAAATCGAGGCAATATCGACATTTTCTTGTTTTACCAAAACAAAACCTTTTAAGCACCATCAGACATCAAGAGAAAAAAATTAAATATTTTCAGGTAATTATTTGCAATGGCAAAAGTTTAATTACATTTCCTCCTCATTGATAAGTGTTCCAAAAGATTCAATGTGTCAAGATATATCAGCCCATAATCGAAGAACTTGGATTTTTCAGTTCATCATATTTTTTAACGTCATGTGAGTAGCTGCTGATAGCCTTGGAAGAATTTGGTATAGAAAAATTACAGAAATAATAAATGGAATTTATAATAGTGGTGTAATACCAGATGACCTCAGCAAGTCAATCTTCATAGCACTGCCTAAGAAGCCAGGAACAAACGAGTGCGAACTCCACAGAACCATCAGTCTAATGAGCCATATAACAAAACTGATCGTTCGAATCCTGATGAATAGAGCGAGAAGCAGAATCAGGTCAAAGACAGGACAAGAACAGTGCGGTTTCGTCAAAGACACTGGAACAAGGAATGCCATATTTATGATTAGGATGCTCTCTGACTGGATTGCTATGTGATGTCAGTTCTTCAATATGGCAGTGAATGCTGGACAATATCATCAAAGATGAAGGAAGAACTGGAAGCAACTGAAATGTGGTTCTACAGAAGGATGCTGCGAATATCATAGATCGAGCATGTGAACAATGATGATGTCCTAGAAATGATGGAAACAAAAAGGAAATTAATGCTGAGCATCAGGAAGAGACAGCTGAATTTCCTGGGACATGCAATGAGGAAGGAGGGCTTGGAGAACCTGATACTAACAGGCCAGATAGAGGGAAACAGAGACAGAGGAAAGCAACGAATAACATATTTGAAGGACCTAATCAGGTGGATGATGGAACGAGGGTTGCATGGCGTAACAGGAGAAAGTGTGCTAAGAGCCACCAGAGATAGGGAGACGTGGAAAGCCATGATCGCCTACGCCTTGAAGGGACAGGGTACATAGAAGCAGAAGAAAAGTAGTCACTGATGCTACAACTTGTATTGTCGCAGCATTTTATCCAAATAATATTTTTAAATTTAATGTTCAATTTAACAAGGTTTAATAGACTAATCGGTGAGAGTATAAATCAGAAGAAATCAAATTCAGAACATGTGATGCATGTCTTTGAATACTGGCTATTCTCCAAAAGTCACAAACCCAAACGAGACAAAAGTGATTTTGATTAATTCTCACCTTTTCTCCCTATCTGGCGTGACATTTCGGCATTTACCAAAAGAGTTTTCCGGACTTAAAATTCGATTAGGATTGTTGTCAAAGCTTGACAACTTTTGTTGTCTTACAATGATCTCTTGGGTCGGCGTGAAACTGTTGTTGATTGAGTCGATCGGTGCGTGTGGTTAGCAGTTCGTAGGCCAGGGAATGACGCCCGAGTTGTTAGTCGTTGCTGCACTGGCTGATTCGTTCATCGGGTGTTGCTGCAGTCGGGTGGCATAAACTGCGCTAACTGTCGCAGCGCGGTCGAGCCAGTGACGGTAGTGTTGATCATATTAGGTTGATAGGTCCGGAGTCGCAATAGGGTTGCTACGCAAGAGATCGCTGGCTCGCTGGGTTGAAGTCGAACTGGACAGGTTAATGCGCTGTAAACTGTTGTTGATCGGTCTGTAGACGAAATAGGATTACTACGCTGGTGATCACTGGCGAGTCAAGTTGGTGCATATTGAGGTACGATAGACTTTCTCTCCCTGAAAAAGGAAGTTGTAGTAATTCGAGAAAGGACCCGTTTGTTGTCCTGAAAAGAACAGTTGTAGTAGTGGTAGTGGTCGGAGGCGTCGTAGGCAGAGTGGTAGCAGTTGTAGGCGTCAAGCAGGAACTCAGGAATCCAGGTCATTGTCAAGCCGGATGTGAAGAACGGACATCAGCAGCATCAGTCAGGTTCCGGGGAGTGCATCATTATCCCATGTTCATGTCGGACCGCCTACTTGAGAAATTTTGCTTTAGAATGTTGCTTTTATTCGCTCATGTGTAAGTCACTGTCATTTTGTGCCTCGTTTTCCTTTTGCTTAGTCATGGTTACGTGATATAAATACCGGAACTTTGAGGTGAGTAGCCAGGAACTACAATAGAAGCACGTACGAGAAGATTGATGACAAATACTTTCTTATAGTTTTATAAATAAATATCCCAGAGGATATTATTTCAGTAAAAAAAAAAAGTACAATTAAATCAGAACATCTTGAAAATTTGTCTTGAAAATAATCCAATAAAACTCCAAAAATAATTTTGCTAGGAGTTGGTAGTTGCATAAGTGAATAAAACACGTTAATTTCTTTCAAAATTGACTGTAGGAAAAACATCTACAATGAATATTTACTTTTGAAATATCTACAAGTAATATTTCTGTATGATTTTGAATTTCTTTCGGTTGCTGATGACAAAAGAGCTTTATTTTATTAAATGAAGACGTGTTTGAAGAATCGAAAAAGGTAAAGTTTCGCATCAAAAATATTTTTTTTAATTTAAATTAATTTATTATTCTCACAACTGCTAAATACTTTTTGTACGGAAGCTTAAAAAGGATTTTTTTAAATATTAAAAAAAATTTGTTCAATTATTTCTTTCAACTGAGTACTTTTCCATACCATTCTAATATCTGTCGTTCTTAATGAGTCAGACAGTTTTGTGTTTTCCAGTCCATACTTATTTTGTCTGTATTTTTCTACTTATTTAGTAAATAATGATTTTTTTAAAAGATCTGGCGATAACATATTCAATTATTTTTTTAAAAGAAAAGCTTGCGTGATGTTTGCAGGTGTCGATAATGACAAATAAATCTGAAAGAAATCTGCGGTGAATAGTAGTAATGGTACTGGAAATACCCTTTCCTCTTTACGAATAAAATGGCAGTGAAAATCTCTCTCTCTCTCTCTCTCCCCCCTCTCCCCCCCTCTCTCTCTCTCTCACACACACACACTACTCATATATCCTTTCCTTCTTCTATAACCTGGACAGCCAACCAATCACTGCGTTAGCATTGCGTCCCGCCAAAATCAAAGCAGAAACGCGTAGGCATTACGAAGATATAAAAACAACACGCGAATACGGTCTCTTTGCGCTTCTTTTCACTTTCTGCCTCGCTCTCAGCCCGCGCACAGGTGCGTGTGTGGAGATTCACCCAAGACCAAACCGACCCAAAAGAAGACGTGTTGAAATAATATCCACACAAGAAAAAGATATACAGGAAACCAAGTATTGATCCACAAAGACAATCCACACATTCAAATACCGGAACAAATTATGACCTAACACAAGCCTACAACAACTGACTACTATGTTACACCAGACGCACACATAAAACTAAATATCATATATTCGTGTGAAAATCTTTATAAACTCAACACCAAAATGCACATAAAGTGAAGAACATTCACCTAAACAAAAATATTTAAATTAATGGCGTCAACAACAAAAATAAAAATGATGGTATAGTTCGTACAAACCTGGACTTTATTAATTCATTATCACAACCACATCAAAACCATACTGGTCACCCTACCGTACAACTAACACAGTCTATTCAATAATATTTTATCAATTTTCTTTTGTTTTTGTTAGCAGCAATTTCGTTATTTTAATTAATTTTTTAAATGCAGAATAATAAAAAAGACACATTGGGTGCAATTAAATATTTTATGGTATCAAAAAAGGTTAGTAAATAATAAAAAATATAAGCAAATATATTAAAAATATCATATCATAAGGTTTTAGATAATTGCTCTTTTATACCTCTAATGTGATAGGAAAATAAAATGATTTATTC
Source organism: Ascarosepion bandense (assembly GCA_037127315.1). Classification (NCBI taxonomy): domain Eukaryota; kingdom Metazoa; phylum Mollusca; class Cephalopoda; order Sepiida; family Sepiidae; genus Ascarosepion; species Ascarosepion bandense. The sequence continues at coordinate 996,733 of JBBBDQ010000298.1, read as the reverse complement.
AACTAAGTTTCATAAAAGCGTACAGAATTAAAAATTATATTCTTAAAACTATTGGGTAGGAATATAATTAATTTTTAAACATAAGTACCAATTTCCTGCTGGTGTTCCATATTTTTGTACTGCTGATGTTCCATATATCATTAATTTTTTATTAATTTTCGCGCGCTTTCTCGTGTCGAGGATAACTATGAAACTATCACTGTTGACCTATGACTTTTATGACAGCTCTTAGGTTACCGCACGAAAAAAATGTTTTAAGCAAAAAGTAAGCATTACTTTTACAAAATGCAGTTAATTCATCCTAAAATTTACTAAAGTTGGAATATGACACACACACACACACACACACACACACACACACACACACACACACACACACACACACACAAAACAAATAAAAAACAATTTACCTCAATGCCTTTTTTTGTCGAATCAGATATTTAATTTACAGACCAAACTAGTAAAAAATTCACATTTGATGCCAAAAATATATAGTCTGAATAATTCTAAGAAACATAATATAAAATACATGCTTTTAAATTAAGTTCCTCCGCAGATTCGCTAAAAATTGAACATACATGGTGAAAAAGTGTCCCAAAGTTTTATTCCCAAAATCTGTATTTTGAAGAAAGACCAAAGGATTTTTAAATTATTATATTACATTTTTTTTATTCTTTTTAGAATGTTCGAAATTTTGTTTAAAAATTGTTTTTTCTGCGTCAGCGAGGGACCAAAGATTAGTATAGGATATTTTAGCGTTTTTTACGGTAAAAAACGCATTGATTTGGAAATTCTTGCAAAGATAAATGTATGATTTTAATAAACATTTCAGGATTTATTCACAAATGAATTAAATTATATTTAAAAGGTATTCATTTTTTTTAGAAAATCACGATAAAAATATATTTTACATCTGTAATTTGATTTGAAATTTCGAATAATTCATTTTTATACAGTTTAATATTTATATTAGTTATACACAGAACTCATTGGAGAATTTAAATCATCATTTTTTTGTGTGTAAAACAGGACCCCCCACTACTCCAGTTAAGAAAATTCTACTTTGAAACGTAAAATACAAAAAATGCAGTAAAACTTATTATTAAATTAGAAAAGCTTATTATTTAATTACAAAAAGTTTAATTGCTTTTATGTATAATATATATTATGGATAAGACAAACATTTTTCGATGAATAATTAATTTTTCATTTTTTAAAAATTTTAATCAGTATATTTTAAAAGTTTAAATCTTTTACATTTCTGTATTAATTTGTAGCGGTTAGGTGATATTGTTATTAAGTAAAAACTATATTTACTAATCATAAATTGAAAAACTCACTACAATTCAGCGACCCCCAATATTCGGAAAAGAATTTTGAACTTTTTGTGTGTATAAACGGTACGTTTATACACACAAAAAAGACACATACGGGTGTCTATACACGACATTATCAGTAAATAAGAGCGTTCACTATAGAAAATTTAAAGCCAAAGTACCTAAAATTCAATAAAACATTACATTGAAGCCGTAGGGAGCTGCTTATTGTTTCTGTAATTCGGCCTTGTGTCATACTTAACCGAACTCCCTACAGCTTACAAGATTTATCCAGAATTATCATCAGAAGGTTTTCATCAGAAAGTAGGTTGTCGGCAGGTTGAAATGTGTGGAATTGTGTGGAATAGAGGAATAGTGTAAGAATAAAATATACATTTTTTCATGTTAAAATAGAAATTTATTTAAAGAATAGAATAACAAGAATAAGTATTAATGCAAAAGTTCTATGAGAAAGTTAAGGTACGTACAAATGTTCGTAGTAGTAATTTTTTAAAAGAGTATATGCGTACGTACGTATGTATGTGTTTGTTTGGTAGAAATGGCTTTGGATAGAGAAGAAGTAAAATGAATCAGCACACGAGAAGGTAAGAGAAAGAGAACAAAGTGCAACCTGACCTTATCTCCGGGTCGATTTGAAGTTGAAGTTATATTTTAGTTTCGTCTTTCTCGCTGCTCTCATCTGACTGACTTGACTGACGCCAAGGTCATTTATATAGTCCTTTTTGAATTTAGCACTGGATCGAAAAGTCTTGCAAGTCGCTCCCATTAATCAAAAAACATTTTAACACCTACTTGCGAAATCTGGTTTCGACTTTTTCTTTAAGCATATGGTCAACCTTTTTTCTATTTGGAAAAAACTAGGATTTCACACGTCATTGTGAATTTTTGCAAAAGTGAAGAAGAAGGTTGATTTTAATTCTTAATTTTCTATCCCTACAACATTACGGAGAATATTGCTCTAAATGTTAAAGATTACTGAATAGTTAGAAATTATATAAAAACATTCATGTTATACTCCTCAAGTAACCTTTACAGATATGTTCACTAATGAAAACAATTAGATAAACTTCCTCGACTGTCAGTTAAGCTGTCAACACCTTAAGTAAACACCTATAAACAATAAAAGCTTCAAGAAAGATTTTTTATTTTTTCAAAATCATTTTAAACTTAGGTATCGCGTTTTTTGGAGGTACCTATAACACTCAATAGTCACATTTATAATGGTTTTCAATTTATCTATATTAATATTTTTCTCCACCGAAATGTTATTCATCACATTGTTGTTCTCATCTTTCAGATAATCCTCACTCGCGAGAATTCTTTTCATATAGTACTATTTTTGCAGTATTAAATACAGAGCTGTGAATACTTCCAGTCCTGGCTTCATGTATTGACCATCCTTTATTTACTTCCATGGCAACAAGGCCATATATTTCTGCCAGCATAAAGGCGTGATCAAGGCCATTTGCTTCAATGGAGGTACCTGTTGACTTAAGAAATACGAAAACAGTGTGTAGCTCACCAATTCTAAATATGAAATCGTTTTTAATCTCGTCCTTTACTTCGATATCAATGGATTTGATATAAAGTTTCATATCTAATGAAATGATTGTTTTACGTCCAGGTGCAGTGAAAGAATTTATACCATGAGCTATGCAAAGACCAGATAGACAATGCTTAGTCATTAACTGTCTTCTTGTTACTCTCCCTTAGTAAAGAATTACGCAGCCTATTCATGTGTAATAAAGACCAACTTTTATCCTAATAATTATGCAACTCTAAATCTCTGTAATTAACCTCATTAAGAAAACAGCCATATACTTCATTTGTTTTCCATGACTCGGGACACGCTTTCTGTATAAACAGTAGGCTTTCTCTTGATATTTCTCTATTTCAATGCTACTTTTTAACTTCTGATCAGACTAATATGCAGCTGATGACGTTTGTAGGGACGTTTTTATTAATAAATAATAATAATAAATATCATAAATAAAATAAAATAAATCCCAAATAATAAAAGTTCTCCCAGCATACAACAGAAACTTTTTCTGTCTGAAAACGGACTTCACGCCAAAGAACACTGAACTCTCTCTTCGCTACCAACATTCAGAGAGTCAAGAAATCCATCTCCTCTCCCTGGTACATCGCTTGTTAAAACAAAGTGATTTTCTTTCTTTATCGCATGCAACCACACGTAACTAAAACACACACACAAGAGTACACAAAATAAATAAATTGTATGATTTTAATTTACAATTAAACATGCTTTTAGTGTTATTTCCTTGTATATTTCTATTCCTATGAATATAAGGTTATCCCGGCTGGTATGATGTGAATGATCCCACAAGTTCCATGAAAGCTCTCTTTCTCGTCTTTGGCATTTGTACAAATATATATGTTATCATTGACCAAATAATCCGGAAAATCTGAGTTTATTTGGAATGCATGCAATATTATTTGTTATTACTTGTTCTTACACAACATTTACAATTTCTGTCTCTATCCTCAGTAAATTTTCGTACATAATCGATAAAGTGAATCAAGGCAAATCATTTAACAGAATTTTATTCCATGTTTCGTAATTTAAATTTTAGACTAAGTCTATCTCTTAATACCAACTTAAAAGATAGCAACCGCTATATGACCATGGAAGTAATGTACGCACTGGAGAAATTGATAATGCAGTCACTGAATTAATGCGGCTATCTTACCCACATTCGGTCCATGTCATTTACTCGTCTGCGATTGAGTAATAAATCACGACTGTTCTTGTATAGGACAATTTAGCAATTGCAGTCGCCTTTGAATCTTTCGGCTCTGAAGCAGCTCTTTCATATGTGTGTGGTAATTGGTTAATTTTTAGCCAATCACATATTTTTAATGCAAAATTAGTTTTTTCGCGCTTTGTTCTGGAGCCTCTGTACCACTATATATTTGGCTACTTTTCGCAAGTTAAGCAGTAGACGACCAGGCCGCTAAACGACTCCACGTAAGTCTCTCTACTCAAACCTTTCTTAACGTACACACAGACACAGAACTTTGTCTTCTATCTGAATATTTTCACCAAGAACTTTTGAACTTTGAACTCTTGACCAAAATTTGTGTTACTTACAATTACATTAAAAATAATTGTATTCTTCATGTTATTTATTCTTACATGAAAATATTTCTAACAATTATAACAAACCTTTTCAGCGCAAGAAAAAACTTTCTTCATTTAATTGATTTTGGTCAACAAACAGTTAAAGGGGAAAACTTTTTCCTCTTACTTTATGTATATCACTATTACATGCTTTGTTTGTTTAATGCTGTATTTATTCGAATATATACTGTTATTTATTGGTTACAAATTGTGCAGAAATTTTTTATGTAGTAAGAAAAAATTCTGCTGGGAACAAAAGGGGAAGGTAATAAAAAAAATAAAAAATTCAATACAACACAAGGGTTCAAATTAAAGGAAATTTACAGCTTTATTAAAAAAAAGAGAGGAGTTGAGCGCTGACTGCAAAACAGGTCCGTTAGCAAAGGCTAGGTTATAGCCTTGGTACCACAAAAGAAAAAAATTATAGTCTTTCTCAGTTTACCTTGTTAGGTACAGTGTTCGTAGTCCGTTTCTTGTCTCGAACCTGGAAAAAAGTGTTTGCTTTTTTGCTGTTTTTTGTTAAGTCTCTTCTTCAACTCTTGTTGGTTGTGGGCCGGCCTGGGAAACTGTATCTCTTTTCCGGAAAGTAAAATTTCTTTCTTCCTCTGGAAGAAGTATCTTTTCGTACAATAAATTTCTTTCTTCCTCTGGAAGAAGTATATTTTCTTAAAATAAATTTTCTTTCTTCCTCTGGAAGAAGTGTCTTTTCTCAAAATAAATTTTCTTTCTTCCTCTGGAAGAAGTGACGTTTAAACTTTTTTTTTTCTTACGCCACGTGGGTTAATGACAAACAGGGGAAACGATCCTTTTTAGAGAAATGTACTCTTTTTTCCTCTGGAAGTAGTATCTTGAATCTTGTTTCCTCTCTGTTCGTCAGGAGGAAATTCTTTATTTTCTTCTTTGCGAGCTTCTCTAGCCCACAACTAAATTCAAACTTCTTTTTACGTCTTTGGTCTGACGGAGCTAAAATTTTCAGGACTGCTCAAGTCGACGAAAATCAAAAAACTGAGGATTCCCGCTCCTTGAGATTCTATCAGAAGGAGCTAACCAATCAGAGGCGGGATACACGACACGTGGTACCGCAAAGACATTTCAATTTCCCAACGGCCTTAGCGAGAAAAGAAGAGAAAGAAAAAACAAACGGACAAATAAAATTTCAACAATTGGAGTTGTTGTCTTTATTTTTCTTGAATCGTATGTTGGACGAATCGTAATATAAATCGTAAAGGACCTAAAAATCCTCTACAGTCACATGAGACTCAATAAAATCATTCGTTTAATGTCTTAAAAGATCTGACTCGATAAAGTTTGTAAATTTACCCTTATATTGTCAATTCTGATGGGCATTCAACTCTGTCCATATAATTTTGTTTGCTTTGAATTATACATTGTAATCATTAGTGTTACTATAGATATCAGTAAGATGCATGAGTTTATTTTGTATAGTACTCGTACCCGTGCACCCTTCTCTGTTAAAATGGCGAACCAATCTCTATTACAAACGCCGGCTTAATCCGCATTGCGAACCTGTAGTTTATATTGCAACTATGCTGAATGGGCCTTAGTCACAATTTCTGGAAGTGTGCGCATAGTCTGGCGTAATCATTTTTTTAAACAAGACCAGTACGTTCAAATTGACAACCACAATGACTTGTTACTTGTTTCTAGCACAACAGTCGACGGTTTCGAACGAATCCCTTTACTCAATTTTATTCATATTGGGAATGTGGCTTGGTGCTTAGAACGTTTGCTTTCTGACCATGTGACGGGTTTAGATCTCGCCAGGGTTGAATTGTCAGTGAGATGATTTCTCGATATTATCGGTTGGGAGAGACGTTCTAAGCATTCTTGAAAAGTGTCTGAAAAACATACTACGAGTCGATCAAAGGCTTGTGAGTGAACGTGTCAATATAGGCGCTACACAGTTGCATTGGTTTGTTCTTGCGATAAGATTTTATGAATTTGAAATATAACATCTCTTGGATTATTTACTTTCAATATTTCTTTTAAAGAGTTATTAATTATATCTTCTATAGCTCCTTTATCAAGAAGCATTGTCTTACATATTGTGTCAAAGATGGCCATGTGAAGTATCTGACCGTGAGAGAGTTTGTGTTCAACTTTGTATGTCATCTACCACTTTTGTCTTACTTTTGAGGTTTTGCGATGTTAACTAAACAAGACACTTCAATTGCTACTTGACATTGTCTGCATATATATCTTCTGGACTACAAACTGACTGCAATCTAATTTCAATATCACAAACTGCATTATTATCTACAAGTGATGTATATTTAAAAAAAGGTTATTGCTTTGGTTTTCTACTTAATACCACATCTTTGCGTTGCCATACACCGACGTGCAAAAGGTTTAGGCAAACTACATAAAATGATTGTACACTTTTATTTTATTAAGAAATCAAGATTGTTTATCCGCAAGGTTTTATTAGAAGTTTATGTGTATCTTGAGAATTGTCGTGTTTTTGTAGGGGCTGTGTAACAGATGAAAAAAAAAAGGCCATGTGAAAAAGTATTGGACCAATGAAAGATATAAATGATAAAGGTAGCATAATATGCAAATTTTTATATAAGAAATGTTCTACGTTATTAACATGAGTGTAAGTTGCCTTGACAAGACATTGTGGGTGAACATTGTAGGTGAACTATTTTTTTTTTACCCAAAATCATGGCTAAAATGTTTGCTGAAAAAAAGGTGAATGTTGTGACTTTGAAAGATGTGAAAGATGACTCAACGATAGATAGGATAGAAATTTCCAGAAACGGTGTTCAAACAATCCAACAGACGTTTGTTACTACTGGAAGTATTTAAAGTGTAAAGAAAACCAAATAACCTCAAATTTAAACAAGTGAAATGGAATAAAGATTGTAAGAGTTTCGGTAGGCAATCTAAAATTAACAGCGTGAGAAGTGGATGCAATCTTAAGAGTGAGGTTAAATTGATACCGTACGCAGTGCATTACAAAAAACAAGTTGAATGGGCTTATAATAGCAAAAAATAATCATTAACCAAAAATCATCGGAATAGAAGATTGAAGTAGTCAAACGAATATCTAACATGAGATGCTGAAAAGTAGCAAAAACAACTTTTAGCGATGAATGCAAAATAGTTGCATTTTAATGCAAGAGAATTTGTGTGAAACCCAGTGAAAGAAAGAAACAGTGTAAGATATACCATGAACACGGTAAAATTTGATGGTTGCATGAAAAGCGATGCTAGAATAAAATTGGTAAAAGTTGACAGTGAAGGCTATATTAATTTACTACGGTTTAATCTTCTGTCAGACTAGGGAGATTGAGAAATTTTTAAGCATGTTGATCTTTGTGCGACAAAAAGGTTTCTTGAGGATGATGATGTTCAACTTTTGGAAGACTGGCCAGCAAAAGGTACCAATCTCAATATAATTAAACCATTATGGTGGAAACAGAAGGGAAAAATTCTCAATGAAAATACCTAGACTTAATTCCATTCAATGCGACATAGAATTGATGCAATTGAATTATTTAAAGGCAGCAACACTAATTACTAACACCATACATTGATGTTTTGTACTTTCTGTAATAATAAAAATAGTAATGACGGTTTCCTTATAAAAAAAATGTTCGGAATTCATTAACCGGACAGAAAGCACTACCGTCGACTGAAATTTATAAAAACAATTTTTCAGAAAAATAGATTAATCAAGTCCAGTAGCTGTTAACGCTCTTTTCAGTATTGCTGGGGACCTCTCTTCCTAATCTTTTATTGAAAGTAGTGTGGAACGTCAGTGTCTTGATTATGTCATTGTTTTCATTCCAATTTCATGTGATATCCATTTTAGCTGTTGCTGCTGTTAAAAGTGCTCACATGTCGTTACGATAGCATCCTATTTCAACAAACTGTTTTGTATTCTTTCATCATATAATCTCAACTTTACATTTTGCATATTCTGTGAATATAAATAGTATTTGTTTTGTTGCTACTAAAAACCAGAATTTTCTTCGTTCATTTTTTGTCTGCGAGTTCGTTATTATTCACTTTAGCCATAAAACTTAAAACGAGTGGGATATTAGGCCGTGTCCCACTACACGTTTCTCTTATTTGGTACAGTTCTTTGTAATTCTGTAGCGCTGGTCCACAAGAAGTGTGGTCTTCACCAAGACCCCCAGGTTTTACTCGCTGAAACCACTTTTAACTATTGGTCTGAGGAAATAGTTGTATAAAACTGACTGTTTATATATTTCTGAATGGGTTTGGTCGTGACTGTCGCTATAGGAGGCCTTGGTTTGGTGCCATATATGACATCTATATGAAAGTATCGATCTAACGAAGCTATTTAAAAACTTGACTCGAGTTTTCAAGTTGATGTTTTGTAGAAGTTTGCGATGTTAGGTGAAACTATCTGTAGCATAGCCTATTTTATGTTCAGTTTCCTTATTTCATATACTAAATTTGCTATAACCAATCCATGCTCCGAGGCATTTGAATTGTTTAGTATTTATTAATTCCACATTCTGAATTTTTATGATGGATTCATGGTATGTGCCATGAGTGCTTTCATTTTACTTTAGGATTATAGTTTTTGTTTTAGAAAGGTTTTCTTGAGACACTTGGTAGAAGATGTTTATTTTCTGTTCAAGATCGTTTTTATCCCAACTATGAATAACTATGCATAGCGTGTATCAGAACATTGCCTTCGCGAAGGAAAGCAGTAATGTTTTATTGGTAGAATCGCATGGGAAGTAAAGACTACTTTTTGCAAAAACACGCTTTTTAGCTTAAGAAAAGTGCTGAAAGATGAAATTTTAGCTGATGATCCAGTATTTTTGCATGGCGATTTTTTAGCGCCACTATGCTTAAGATGCTTCAACATCCGCATAGAACATTAACGAAAATGCACTAACTTGTTTTCTGATGATCAAAGATAAAATCTACTAAGAAAAGCATATTGCTAATCACTCTCGATTTGGCAGTAAAACTGACAAAACTAAATATTTTACCAAGGTGGCCCAAAACTTTTATACTCTATTTTGATCAGTTTTGTCAGTATAGTAGTACAGTAATCGTTCAAGAAGTTCGTCTTATTCACTTTGGCAGCAACTTTTCGAACAACTCTTTGTACCTCTCTTTTTTTTGGTTTGTTTCCTGCATCAACATAACAAGCGCGATATTAAAAATACCTTTTACTACAAAGTCTTCTGACTTTCAGAAGTCATATCAGTCAGTTAAGTGCCATCCGTGATACACCCTTAGGCGATCATGTCTTGAAAGAGACATAACTGACTAACATTTATCCCGCAGTAGGTTGCCATGACTTTCTGTAGTAGACTGGTTACCAACCAAGGCTACAGAACTCAGTCTGTCCTGTTATTTAGCCCATAACTGGAGGGAAGAGATGGATTAATACCTTTCGCAAGAGTATTTACGCGTAAATGAATGCAAGAAATTCAGCTGGAATTCGAACTCGGATCTCCGATTTCTCGATCCGAGCCGATATCCACAGCACCACAACGCACAACCGCATCAGTTGTATACTTTCTCCAAAACCTGTAATAATGAAACATTTATTTCTCCATCAGACGCTTTCAAACAAATCATGCTAAGTTTAAAATCCAAATCCCATTTTTCTTCTCTTTTTTTGTGTAGGCGGGGGTTCATTACCAGAAGTATCGCTCATTTTAATTCTAACCTAGAAGTAAAAATACTTTACTCCGATTTGTGTTTTTTCCTAGAAGGAAAAAAAGAAGTTAAGTAGCAACAAATGTAGGAGTTAAGTAGCATTTTCCTTAAACCAAAATTAAAAATTAAAAAAAAGAGGATATAATGAGAGTTGCACATTCTGAAATAAATTTTAATCTCTTCTGAAAACTTAAACGCCTAGATCATAAACTTTCATCATCACTGGTAATTTTTTTAAAACTCCTTAAAAAAACAACTTTTTAAAATCTACTTTCCCATTTTTGCCTATTTTTTTACTAATTTTTCCTCAAAATGCTGTAATTCTTTTTATTTTTATGGTTTCACTAATTTCACGCAAAAATAACTAATAATAATAATAATAATAATAATAATAATAATAATAAGTATAGATAAAATTCCTAACTTTTGGCTATATTATTTAAATGCAGCACATAAAAAACTAGCCAAAGAACTTCAGGAAATGGTTGACGATCCCACTAAAATTCCTGCATGGATGACCAAAGGAATTACATTTCTTCTACCCAAGAATGGTGACACAAACAACCCGAAAAACTACAGACCAATTACATGTCTTCCGACAACATATAAACTATTAACATCTATTTTAACAAAACAGACATATTTATTCTTAGAAAGAAATGACATGATACCGCTTGAACAAAAAGGGTGCAAACGTGGCTGTTATGGTTGTAAAGACCAATTGCTAATTAACAAAATGATCCTGGAAAACTGCTACAGTAGAAAGAAAAATCTTAGTACTGCCTGGATAGATTATCGAAAGGCATTCGATAGTGTGCCACATTACTGGATTTTAAAGACTTTAAATATATACAAGATATCGCCCGTCATCATCAATTTCATCAAACAGTGCATGTCTATATGGAAAACAACCCTTTACCTCAATCATATAAATGGAACCTATAAATCTGATGAAATAAACATCAAAAGAGTTATATTTCAAGGTGATTCTTTATCTCCACTACCTGTCTTAGGTCTCCCCGCAGACTTGGTTGGTAGTGAGACCAAAGCAGAAATCGAAATATGATGAAAAATGACATAATAATAATAATAGTGCGCCACATTCCTGGATTTTAAAGGCTTTAAATATATACAAGATATCGCCCGTCTTCATCAATTTCATCAAACAATGCATGTCGATGTGGAAAACAACCCTTTACCTCAATCATATAAATGGAACCTATAAGTCTGGTGAAATAAACATCAAAAGAAGAATATTTCAAGGTGATTCTTTATCTCCCTTACTATTCTGCATATCATTAATAGCACTAACCAGTCAACGTAACCAGACAGAATGTGGTTATAAAAAAGCCCAAAAGAAAATAAGCCATCTATTTTACATGGATGACTTAAAGTTGTATGCTAAGAATGATAACGAGCTGGAAGGTCTTCTGCAAACTGTAAAATGCTTCAGCGAAGACATTGGAATGAAATTCAATTTGAATAAATGTACTAAAGCTACAGTTTTACGTGGATCACAACAACAAACATCCTCAATTAGCCTAGACCCTGCTGTAACAATAAAAGAATTAAAGCTAGAAGAAGCTTATAAATATCTAGGTGTAAGTGAGAGTGAAAAACTTCACCATAAAAAATGAAAGAAATAGTGCGTAAGGAGTACTATAGAAGGCTACGACTGATATTAAAAACTAAATTGAATTCACAGAACAGAATTATGGCCATTAATAGCCTTGCAATCCCAGATGTCCAATATAGTTTCAACATCTTAAACTGCACTCTAAACGACATCAGGCGAATGGATGCTAAAACAAGAAAGCTTCTTTCTAAGCATAAGATGCATCATCCAAAGGCTGATATAGACCGTCTATACATACCCAGTAAAGAAGGTGGAAGAGGTCTTATTCAGCTAGAATTGTCATACAAGACAACAACTATTGGCTTACTAACATACATAGAAACAACAAAGGATTGGATGATACAATTAGTAAGGCAACATGAAGAAAGAAAGAAAAAATATTCAATAATAAAAGAAGGCAGTAAATACAAACAAGATTTACAGTTAGTAGATTCTGTAGAAAAGCAAAACAGAAGCCAAGAACCAACTATTGCGGCAAAAAATATGAAAATGAAAGCCAAAGATAAAGCTCTTGAACAGATGAAACAGCGCTGGCAAGACAAACCTCTGCATGGCCAATATCCAGTACGTGCCAATAAATCCAATGTTGACAAAGTTAATACTCATCGATGGTTACGTGCATCTGGATTAAAGTCTGAAACTGAAGGCTTTATTCTTGCAGCACAAGACCAAAGTCTTTTCACGAGAAACTTTCAGGCAAATATTATGCATAATAATATGGATCCAAAATGCAGGTTTTGTGATAAACACCAAGAAACAATAGACCACCTAATCTCAGGCTGTTCTGTGCTTGCCCCAAATGAATATAAAAATCGCCACGATAGAGTTGGGCAATATTTACATTGGGCAATGTGCAAACATTATGGAAAAGCTGTAAACAAACACTGGTATGAACATCACCCAGCACCGGTTACAGAAATAGAAGATGTAACCATTCTATGGGATTACACCATCTACACAGACAGAAAAATTGAAGCAAACAGGCCAGACATTATTGTTAAAAACCAGAAGGAGAAAACTTGTCTATTAATTGATATGGCTTGTCCAGTAGATTGTAACATAGCAATCAAGGAATTTGAAAAACTGTCAAAATATAAAGACCTGGAAATTGAAATAGAAAAAAATGTGGAAATTGAAAACAAGAGTCGTGCCAGTGATAATAGGTGCACTTGGAATGATAAAAAATGGAACAAAACAACACACTGAAAAAATCCCTGGAAACCCCAGCTTAAGAGATATACAAAAAATTGTCTTATTAAGTACAGCCCACACACTAAGGAAAACTTTGTCTATGTAACGCTAGGGATGATAGGGGAGATAAAAAAAAACATGAAATGGAGCCATAACAACACGCCACTACCTGTCTTAGGTCTCCCCGCAGACTTGGTTGGTAGTGAGACCAAAGCAGAAATCGAAATATGATGAAAAATGACATAATAATAATAATAGTGCGCCACATTCCTGGATTTTAAAGGCTTTAAATATATACAAGATATCGCCCGTCTTCATCAATTTCATCAAACAATGCATGTCGATGTGGAAAACAACCCTTTACCTCAATCATATAAATGGAACCTATAAGTCTGGTGAAATAAACATCAAAAGAAGAATATTTCAAGGTGATTCTTTATCTCCCTTACTATTCTGCATATCATTAATAGCACTAACCAGTCAACGTAACCAGACAGAATGTGGTTATAAAAAAGCCCAAAAGAAAATAAGCCATCTATTTTACATGGATGACTTAAAGTTGTATGCTAAGAATGATAACGAGCTGGAAGGTCTTCTGCAAACTGTAAAATGCTTCAGCGAAGACATTGGAATGAAATTCAATTTGAATAAATGTACTAAAGCTACAGTTTTACGTGGATCACAACAACAAACATCCTCAATTAGCCTAGACCCTGCTGTAACAATAAAAGAATTAAAGCTAGAAGAAGCTTATAAATATCTAGGTGTAAGTGAGAGTGAAAAACTTCACCATAAAAAATGAAAGAAATAGTGCGTAAGGAGTACTATAGAAGGCTACGACTGATATTAAAAACTAAATTGAATTCACAGAACAGAATTATGGCCATTAATAGCCTTGCAATCCCAGATGTCCAATATAGTTTCAACATCTTAAACTGCACTCTAAACGACATCAGGCGAATGGATGCTAAAACAAGAAAGCTTCTTTCTAAGCATAAGATGCATCATCCAAAGGCTGATATAGATCGTCTATACATACCCCGTAAAGAAGGTGGAAGAGGTCTTATTCAGCTAGAATTGTCATACAAGACAACAACTATTGGCTTACTAACATACATAGAAACAACAAAGGACTGGATGATACAATTAGTCAAACAACATGAAGAAAGAAAGAAAAAATATTCAATAATAAAAGAAGGCAGTAAATACAAACAATATTTACATTTAGTAGATTCTGTAGAAAAGCAAAACAGAAGCCAAAAACCAACTATTGCGGCAAAAAATATGAAAATGAAAGCCAAAGATAAAGCTCTTGAACAGATGAAACAACGTTGGCAAGACAAACCTCTGCATGGCCAATACACAGAACCTGCCAATAAATCCAATGTTGATAAAGTTAATACTCATCGATTGTTAAGTGCATCTGGATTAAAGTCTGAAACTGAAGGCATTATTCTTGCAGCACAAGACCAAAGTCTTTTCACTAGAAACTTCCAGGCAAATATTATACATAATAATGTGGATCCAAAATGCAGGTTCTTTGATAAACACCAAGAAACAATAGACCATCTAATCTCAGGTTGTTCTGTACTTGCCCCAAATGAATATAAAAATCGTCACGATAGAGTTGGGCAATATTTACATTGGACAATGTGCAAACACTATGGAAAATGTGTAGTATGAACATCACCCAGCACCGGTTACAGAAATAAAAGATGTCACCATTCTATGGGATTAAATCATCTACACAGACAGAAAAATTGAAGCAAACAGGCCAGACATTATTGTTAAAAACCAGAAAGTAAACATTTGCCTATTAATTGATATGGCTTGTCCAGTAGATTGTAACATAGCAACCAAGAAATTCGAAAAGCTGTCAAAATATAAAGACCTGGAAATTGAAATAGAAAAAAATGTGGAAATTGAAAACAAGAGTCGTGCCAGTGATAATAGGTGCACTTGGAATGATAAAAAATGGAACAAAACAACACACTGAAAAAATCCCTGGAAACCCCAGCTTAAGAGATATACAAAAAATTGTCTTATTAAGTACAGCCCACACACTAAGGAAAACTTTGTCTATGTAACGCTAGGGATGATAGGGGAGATAAAAAAAAAAACATGAAATGGAGCCATAACAACACGCCACGACCTGCCTTAGGTCCTCCCGCAGACTTGGTTGGTAGTGCGACCATAGCAGAAATCGAAATTTGATGAAAAATGACATAATGATAATAATAGCAACGGCAACAACAACAACTAGCAGAACCCGTGTAAATTACGCGGATTTGCTAATAAATATTTAATGCTGTATTCTGTACTTTTCAACCTGTGGCCATTTGCAGATAGGCATAAGAAAAGTGACATAGCCTCTCTTAAGAATTCTGAAAGGTGTTATGACGCACACCTTCGTAAATAATCTGAAAACATTTTCCATGAAATGGAATGGAATAAATATATATTACAAATATATATTACATATATTTCTCTACATGAAACGTAATATTAGAATTACTTTTCTCAATTTTTCTCAATTAATGTATGGGTCATGTGTAACATGGAGATGTAGGCTATGTGTGCATTAGAGATAGACAACAATAAAAATAAAATTGTTTTTTGCGATGTATCTGATTTTATTCAAAAGATTATTGTATTATTGAGGTTCATAAGACAATAATACAACATAAGATTATAACAATTTAAAATGATTTTTAAAATATGAGTGAGGTCAAAGAAAAAGAATGAAATATCCATTTATACATTATGATAGAGACATGAAATGCGATCAAATTGTCCACAAATAGATACATTTTAATGTTGTCCCATAATATATACATACGTACACATATTAAGATCACATAAGAACATAAGCAAAAGAATGGTCTTAATAGGTTCGTAAATATTTAGTGATAAACAATGGTAGAAGTTACTACACTAATAGTTCATTGCTTGTGTGATGCAGAGTCATGGCCCTAGGTCGATGGTAGACTGCAAACGCAGAACTAAGAACAGTTTCTTTTCTCGCATTTCCCGTTTGTGGAACTCCCGTGTGCTTGCTTCCTTGATAGCTACAATATTCAAAAATTTTAATGCAACGGCAATTACCATCTCCTTGATTCCTATCCTTCTCTTAATATTTCTTCAACATCTCCTGTACTTTTGTCCGCTGTAACCCAAGCGCACCAGTGTCGGTCCTGCCTTGCTTGGGGTGAAATGATTATAAAAAAAAGAAAAACAAAGCTTTACTGTTCTAATGCGGATATAGAACCAAGTAATTGAGATCGCAGTGCTTAGTTATACGATATTTCTAATGTATGTAATACCGTATCTCGTGCCTTAGATGTAATCTCAGTTTAGCATTAAGATTCTAGCCTTAACGTTTTGTTGCTCCTTAGAGTCAATTACCTGTCTTTTCAATTAAATACGTAGTGTGGGGCATCCCTCTCTAACTACTATCTCGAGTTGATTTAATTTAATCATCCAATTAAATGCGTATTACGGCGTCGTGCTTGGCTAGCACATTGCACCTCCTGGCCGTTTTGATAATACACGTACTGTTTGCCAGGTAAGTTCACAATTAAACGACAAATTGTCTAGAACTGTACATGCATTTCGTACACTGAGAGACGCCACAGAGATTCTGGAGTTGAAACATATATGCATGATAAAAACTGCTTACGCTTCTCCTGGTTATTGATTTCCATAGTTGAGAATCATGTACTTTGTACACATATTTGAATAAGTAATTAATGCTTTTTATCGAAGAGTATGCTCCCAACTTAATATGCGCTTAATATTTTTTCAAAATGTACTTATTGAAAGGTACTACATATCGAATATCTATGTAATAATTTCTTTCTTGTGGATTTTCTGCGTCTCTTATAGGCAGGATAACCTGCAATGCTTTTTCCAGTTTTTTCTCTAAATGATTTCGGGAAAATTTTCTGACACTGACCATTACCTGTACAGGAGGAGGAAGAGTTATATGTTCCTTAAGGATCATGTATCATTAGAATTTTAACCAATTCTCGAAGAAGAGATTCTTGTCTCCTTAGAAGTTTAACAGAAACCCTCAACAGAACGTTAAGCTACGAAAAATGATTTAATGATCTCTCACTACAACACCTGTCTTAATCTAAGATGACTTCCTTTCAATCCTTGTCTGATATAAACATAGTTACAGTTTGCAATTCCATTTTGAATAACATGCAACGGATAAAGTAACAGATTTTGGTTACATTTTCTGGTTTTTAAAATAATGGTAGCTTACAAAATTGACATCAAGATGGAAATTAAACTTTATCCCACATGATTCAATATAGTCACATTCGCTACCCTATAAAAGTTTATAAAACTTTATGACCTGCATGGTAATTGGAAAGTTTTTTTGTTCTGGATCCTGTTTTTTGCGCAGTAAGTAACGCTGTCACTCGGAAAGAGGCGACACATTTTGTTTATGCTTGCTACTTGTGTCAAGATTCGTGATATGGACGATGTCTCAACAATCAGTAGAGATATAAGATGATGATTTTTTTTACTGCTTACCATCTAATCATTTTCTTTAAATAGCTTAAAGTAAAGCTATGTTAAAGATAAGATATTGCTTTCGAGTGAGTTCGACTAAAGCAGATGTAAATCGCTGTACTAGGTGTATTTAAAAAGCATTGCTATGTCAAGGACATTACACATTGGATAAGGAAAAGTCAGCTGAGCCAAAAGGTTAAAACATGTTTTACTACCAGAATTTAACTAGCGAGGGAATATTTATGGTGTATTTTTCATGTTTTGTTTTGTTGTTATTTATTTTATCCCTCATCATCAACAAAACTAAGTTAGTCAATCATCCTTTTGTTTTTTGGGTGTTTTATTTAATTTTTTTTTGTTTGTATTTTCAAATAAAAACAATAAGTATAAAAATGATTTTATTTATTTGTTTTTATTTTTACAAAACAAAAAACAGCATTATATTATTTTCCAGTTGACTTGCGATTTCGCTATATGAATTAAACTGGGTAACGTTGAAACAATTTTTCTGCATAAATAATTTTCTTTTATATACCACTGAGATATTTTTCATATACTCTTTTTGCTATTAAACTATTTTGTTCGCTCCAGCCTAAACAATATATATATATATATATATATATATATATATATATATATATATATATATATATATATATATAGTCTGATGCTATATCTAAAAAGTTTGAATTTCATTTGAGTTTATTATAGGAGAGTTTACCTACCATAAATATAATGACATACTAGTTCAAAGATTATTATGTAACTAGGTCAGCAAATGTAACTTAAGTTCGCATGATGGACCTTCTTAATATGTTGTATTTTATTATGTTTTCCTAGTAAAATTTGTTAACTGATGTTGATAACATTGCAGACGATATTTATATTGTGGTTATACCGACCGAACAAAAGCGAAAAACCGGATGTTGGCTGTCACACAACAAAAAGGTAAATGAATAAAACTCGTCGTGCGCATCCGAGTTTGCGCAGATGTTCCGGTTGAAAAATAAAAAATAATCAAATATCAAATTTTCATTTCGCGAGCCTACGCGAATTTTATTTACCAGCCAATGGGAAGCCCGGGATCAAATACAAGCGTGAAATTCAAAACGAGCTTTTGATCCAAAAAGCGGATATAAAAAGCGGAGACAAAAAGCATCATCAGACAGAAGGACCGATAGGCTAGAGTTACCTGCCTCCCCTTGACTTAAGTCGAGCGGCTACTATGCTGACCTCTTTCCTTCTCCCTGTCTCAAAAGCACTTATTGACCTCAGGAGTAAGCTCTTCAAAGACATTCCACACAAACCAACTTACTGACTTACTGAACTTAGAAGCGGCAACTTCAAAATGAACATACCTCCGCTCTCCACACTCCTAAGCCTTTAATCTCTTTCAGCTCATTATTTTCCATAAACATTCTAACCTCCATTGGACCTTTATTTCAAGTATTGCTTTAATTGTAAAACATTAATTGATATGTGTATATATATAAATGTTATTTTATACTCAAATTGCCTTACTTGATTTTATAATCATTTTATGAATTATAGTAGGCTATCTTCCACAAGGCCAAATTCCGTTAACCTGCAACGGTATACAATTACCCTTCACTAGAACGGAATCCTACTACAACTAGAAAAAGAATAAATAAGATATACCCGCTATAATATTATTATATTATTATATTATTTGCCATGGGAATTTCAACTTATCTCGTTTTATAAGAAATATTTTCAAGAACGTTTACTATGCAGCTTCAAGCTTGATTATCATAGTTTAGATAATTATATATAATAGTAGAATGGTATTATTTTTTTAAATCTTAGATATGTAATAGACATTATTATGGGATCGCCAACTGGGTGCCTCGTGATTGGATGAAAAACAACCAATCATGGGCTATCTTTTTATATTTTCAACAAACTCACTACGTGAGCGGGTTTTACAAATTCCCTTCCCCTTTTACTTGTTGAGGCCTTACAGACAAGACGTCTCCGTCTGCTCTCCGTCATCTAGACCCAGGATACGTGAGGGGATTTGACAGAAACTGAAGCACAGAAGTCATGGCTCTATTTCTTCAACCCATCTATAACGGCACAGGAAATATAAATTGTTAAAAGGACGCATCTTTCAGATAAGTTCGGCAAACCCGACTGTTTGCAAGAGACTAGCTTTTCTTCTTTTCTCTCTTTTCCTGTAAATACAAGTTTATAACATTTTCGCCTGTGTTTGTGTTCCTTTCTTCTTGCTGGTATCACAATATTGTTGCCAATTAAAATTGGGAAATTCTCAACAATTGTACAGATTGTTATAGACTGAATTGTAAAGTTATTGTGTAATGAGGACACAGTGTTGGAAATGACAAAAATGTTAAACTGAGATTGCAAAATAATATTAATAATAATAAACTGAAAACATAAAAAAATTCTTCTTGCCAAATCAACGTTCTTGTGCTTGACACAAAAATAATCTTGTAGGAATAGTAAAGCAATAATAAGTTCAAAATACAAAGCAAGAACACTAATGTGGAAAATATTAAAAGTAAAAACACATTTATTACATTACAATTACAAAAAAGGTACAAATACAATGTTTTCACCAAAATTTCCTTTTGTGAGACTATTAAGGCAGGATAACAATTTCTGATAATAGGATTGCCATCGGAAAATAGAAAAAATTACAACTTGGTAAAAGACAAGCATTTTGAAAATGACAAAAGGAGAAAACAGCAGTAAAACAACAAAGATGCGACCAACTTTGAGAGAAAAGACGAAAAGACTTACGTGCATCTCAGGGACACAGTAATTTAAAAAAAAAAAAGTCCCTTTTAACTTCACACAGTTTGTTCTTTGAAAAAAAATTTTAGAAAACTTTTCTTTTTAGGCTTTCCAACCACAGGAGAATTTTCACTGGAATTTCGAAATGCTTTCATCTCTCTGCGGCTGGCTGGTAACTGGTGCCTTCTTTGATGTTCTTTGCTCGATGTCAGGTGCCTTCTTTAATGCTGACCTACCTTCTTCTTTGCTGTCAAAATGTCTTCTCCTTGTATCTACTAACCTGAGCTCTATTTCCAAAATTATGTTTATTCTGCCCCACTCTTCAGGATGAAACTATGTCTCTCATTGTTCAGTATATACAAAAAAGTAATTCTGTATAAACTGGAAATAGATCCTTCATAAATTTTTACACAAACTGTCTAGCCCTCTTAAAAATGCCTTCATCTCAAAAGAAAGCCTTGTATATACATATATACAAGGTTAATGTTTTTTAAATAATAAAAACAATTTTTTATTACATTAGCAAGTGAAAAACAAACATACTGGATTTAACAATGTCATCAAAATAAATTTGAGAAAAATTAAAAGGGTAAGTAACAAAGAAAAATGTACTGATCTGCAAAAAAAGTATTTAAAAATGCTGGTATTGTGAAACAGAGAAGAGATTCAAATCTTAATAACATTGGCTAAATATATGAAAGCCATAATACTAACACCTATAAATAAGCATAACAAAGGGGAACATTAAATTAGCTGAAGAAGTATGTGTAAATGAGTTCTCAACACTAATTTTTAGAGATGGATATAGAATTACATTGTATGGAACTAATGACATAGATTTGTACTCCATGGAAGCAATCAATCAACACAAATGAGGAAACAACAGTAATAAGATGGAGTAATGTTTTGGGATAGTATTATCAGCAGTAATATTATAGGTCCCTTCAAATTTGATGATGATATCAAGATAAATGAAGAAAATTACTGCAAGTTCTTGGATAAGATGTTTTTGAGTGCTATCAAGAAGTATTTAACTAAAAAGGTCATTCAAACAAGACATTCTGTAAAACTGAGTTTTTCCAACATCACAAACATATTGTAATTATTTTCACCAATGATCTTTCTGATGTCATCAGTTTCCAACTTGGTCTTTATGCTGATGACACAACTATTTACTCCTGTCTTAATTGGAAATCTGATAGACCCCACAAAGTAAAATTAACAGCTGGTCTTGAAAATGACCTCAAATCAGTTGTTAACTGGGACAAGATAAATTTTAAATTAAATTTTAATGCGATCAAAATTAAACTGATACCTTTTAATCATTAAAGAGAACCATTTTTTGTCAGGAGAGCAACTGATTTTGTCTTTATATAATTTGATATATGTAATTAATCAACATTGCTACAATTATAATATTTGTATATATAAATATGTATTTGTATACATATGTATGAGCATGCATACATGTATATATATATATATATATATATATATATTGTGTGTATTTTGGCAGCATTTTTTCATTAATGCAGGTTTCATTGAATAATATAGACAAGTTTTGTCTATTAATTTTGTGTAGGATCCGTTCGTATATATATATATATATATATATATATATATATATATACCCCTAACCATACAAAATTTTAGTAACCAATGTTTGTTAAAATGTATACATTAATTTACAGACTTTATACTTTATACTTGTACACACGTACATTCCCAGAATCATATGTTAAAGATAATGTCTTATAGTTTCTTATATGTTACTACAGATTATACATATTTCAAATATAAAAGTTAATGTAAATTTTGGTTGCATACAACATACAAACATGCATTTAATCAAAGATACATGTTACTTTCTATTCATTCACCTAAAATGAACACTTAAATATTCTCTCCTTTTCATGCAAGTCTTTCTCTTGTCTCTCGATCTAAAAAATATTAGTCTGATTGCTCATCATGCTGATCTAACTTGACATATGCAAAGATCGCCTCAGCCACCAACAAAATTTTTTCCCAACTATTGCCACAATTTTCCTTTTTGATAACAGTTTTTGTTTTTTCCTTCCATTTTGCTAGAAATAAAAATTAACAAAATACATCTATTATAAAATATGTTAAATCCAAGTTCTATAAATATGTTTCTTTTTCTTATTTGAGATAAAGAGAACAGTGATAGAATTCACTTTTTAGACATTACCTGTCCTTATAAAATTAAAAATGATAGTGAAAACAGCTGGTGTCTCATTTTATTTTAATTTATTATTATTAATCATCATGTTCTTTTCACTTTTCTAAATAGCATTCGCAGTTATATTTTTGTAATCATCAATTTTCATGTTTTATAGTAAAATAAGAAACGCGAATTTTAAAAATGCAAATTATTTGATAAAAACTAAAAGTCATTCATCCTAAAATATTATAGTTTGTTATTACTGAACTGTTATATTTTCATGTAACTTATTTAAATTTGATCTAATCAATACAACTGCAAACTTCCATATATTAGAAAACAGAAAAAACTGAACAAAGAATATTTGCTCATGTATATACATTTCCAAGTTTGAATTCCAGTTGAATTCATTGCATTCACTTATGTGCAGATACTTATGGGAACAGTATTAATCCATCTCTTCTCCCTCCAGCTATGGGTTAAATAGCAGAGCAGACTGGGTTATATATCCTTGGCTGACAACCAGCCTAACACAGAAAGTAATGGCAACCTAATGCGGGAAAATCTTCTTCCCAGCCAGTCATGATCATCCAAGCATGTATAATGTAAGCCCAAATCATTAAGATCAGTCAAAGCATTGCTGAAGTTTCTCTCTCTCTTCTCGCTCTCACCCCCCACCACACACACACTTATGAATTATTTAAAATTTCAAACATATTCATTGGGAAAGTTACTGAAATTTTAGCATAAAACTCACCTTCTTCTGGGAAACCAGGAAAGCAACAGTACAGATCCATCGACACGACAACTACATCCTTCCTTGTCAGATCTAACCATGCAACAACTGCAGCCTTTCCTGTCAGATGAAGACACACAATAGCTGCATCCTCCCCTGTCAGATCATACAATAAATACCAGCCATTGTTAAAAGACATGGCCATAATATAAACTTAAATTTTTCTGGTACATCTGATTATTCTACCAGGAATTGCAATACAAATCATCTAAGATGCATACAAATAATATAAGAAAACAAATAAAATGCCAACCATTCTGTTATCATATAATGTCTCAACTAACTACAACGGTACTCTAATGAACACTCTGTCAGAACTCTCTCAGAACTCTGGATATTTACCCAAAGTCTCTCCACTCAGACAGGGTATGACACAAGACAGGTTTAATGTGGAAAACTCAAGCATGTAAACTTGGGCCAAGAATCAAAATTTACCAAGCCCCCGCAACAGCTGAATCAGGCACTTAGCATTGTCTATTTTTCTCAGTTGATTCTCCTTCCATAGATAGAACCACTACTGAGTTGTACTCTGCTCAAAGACAGAGAGTTTGAAAATTGTGACTCTGAACTCTGAGTTCTTTATTTGAATTGTCTTGTCTAGTTCATTTGTGTTATCAAGTGAGTTTTATTTACACCACAACATCCCAAGGGTCAAAATTTACCCAGCTACTGCAACTGTTGTATCGGCCAGTATGATTGTCTATTTTTTCAGCTGAACCTCAGTCTGTAGACCGAGTCCTAACTGAGTGGAACTCTACCTGAAGACAGACAGTTTGTTTATTTTTCTCAGCCAAGTCTTTGTTCGTAGACCAAGCTATGACTGAGTCGAACTCTGCCCGAAGACAGAGAGCTTGACTGACAATTTCAAGTTCTCACAGAACACTGTCTCTGAACTCTATTTAAGTTCTTTATTTAAGGCATCTTTTCTAGTTTATTTGCATTACCAGGGGTGTTTTATTTACTCTATAACACACTCATTGAAATTTTTGCTTATTTTTTATCAGTTATTTTTAATACAATTATTTAAATGAAAATTGTGACTATTTAAAGAATTCTTAAAATATCTTATTAATACTTATTTTTACTGAAATGCATCAAAATATATATGTGCATAAGATCTCTGTTTCAGTTTTAAACTTTTTCCATATTTATAAATGCACACACAACTATAAGCAAGTAATCATAATCGTAACTTCTCAATGTCTATCCATGCATTCACATACTTAAAATGTAAATATTAATGCTCTCCCTGATGTAATTAAATATCAATTAAGCATTTATACTGATGACATCACCATTTACTCTGGGTTTGAAATGAAATCTGCCGAGGTTGACAAAGCAAACTTTGCTGCTGATCTTGAAATGGGCCTCCAATCTGTGGTGGACTTGGGTAAGAAATGGCTTGTAAATTTTAATACTTCCAAAACAAAGCTGCTACCTTTTAACCACCACAGACAATTGCACATCCCCCATCATCAGCATGGATCAGGCTCATCTTCCTGAAAGCAAAACACTGTGCCTCCTTGGCCTAATTCTATCAGCTGACCTCAAGTGGAATGACTACATTGAATCCATAGCTAAATCTTTTGCTAGGAAGATTGGTTCACTGTTTAGGGCCAGGAAGTTTTTCTCAGCTGAATCCATCTTGCACATATATAAATCTACCATCTGCCAGTGTATTGAATACTGCTATCACATCTGTTTGGGTACCCCTCCTATTCATCTCGAAGTTCTTGACAAAATCCAACGAAGTATCTGCAATGTAATTGATCCCAACCCAGTAGCTCAATTCCAGTCACTTTCTCACTGACACAATGTGGCTTCCCTTTGTCTCTTCTACAAATACTTTCATGGTTTCTGCTCCAATGAGCTTAGCTCCCTGGTTCCCCTTCTGCATGAATTTACTTGAGCTACTAGACTAGTGACTAGGTCCCACCCTTTTACAGTGAAACCAATCAAATGTAACTGCAGTTTCTTTTCTTGCACTTCCCACCTCTAGAATTTCCTTCTGTATACTTCCTTCCTTGACAGCTGCAAGCTCCAAGAATTTAAATGCAATGTCAATTGCCATCTCTTATGTCCTTGACTTGCATCATTTCCCTGACAACCCTTGTATCATGTTTTTTTCCTTTTCCACTCTACTTTCATGCAACTCTCTTCACACCAGTGTTCTCATCCTTCTCTTATCTAGTTTCTGACACCCCCTGTAATTTGTTCCTCTTTCTCATTACTCACCTCTTATGTATCCCCCTGTGCACCAGTGGCAGTACTGCCTTGCTTGGGGTGAAATGATTATAAAAAAATATACTTATGTATCCATATGCTTGAAGAAATTATATTTGTATGCATATTCTGGTAAAGCTATTTATACACTGAAATTTTTATAACTCACTCTCCTCATTCACTTACTTTATTGATTCATATATATTTTATTATGTCTCACTCCTTTTATGCACTCAGACAGATGTGTACACATTTGAATTCAAATAATTCATATCTACAAATAAGGAAATTAATGCACGGGCATATATTAAAGTTTATTGTATTCATGCATCTATTCATCTACCCCAGTAGATAGATGATGAATTTTCCAGAGATACAAAGATTTTCCGGGATAACAAATTCAACAAATTTTGAAATGGTAAATTCTATTTTTACATTTATATGTTCTTTTGGAAATTGCTTTTGAGAAAGTAAAGAAATATGCTGGAATAAGAATGAAAATAAAGAAATGAAAAGATGCATTAAGAAAAAGAATAAAAAAAATAAAAAGAATGCAACAAAAGATAATCATGACAGAAGAAAGAAGAAAAGAAAATTTATGAAAGAAAATGAAAATGATAAGAGAAAAAGAAAATTAAAAAGTAAAGAAAAAAGTATAGGAAGGAAAAATTAAGGAGAGAAGAAAAAAATTAAATGGTAGAGGTGGTTATAAAGATAAGATGAAATAGGGATTGAAAAGGGAAAAAAGAAAACAGTAAAAGAAGAAAAACTGGAATAAAATTATTGAATAGTAATACAAACAAGAAAGAAGAGAAATGGGAAAATGTAAAATAAATGAAATATGTCAAATAGAAGAAAGTGGGAAAAGAAAATGGAGGAAATTAAAAAAGAAAAAATAACAGAAATAAAAAAGATGGGAAAAAAGCAAAACAATAAGAATAAAATACTGACATGCCAAAAATATTTTTTATTTTACTGAATTTTGAGCAATTTTGTTGGAAGCATTTTAGAAATGATGAGAGCTTTTTCTGTCTTCCATTCAACAAGAAAGTTAAAATTATTTCATTTATAAAATTTATTTGTCAGAATACATTACTTTGATCCAAATGGGAGATAAAACATTTTTTACTCTTTTTATTGCTGAAATCAAGAGATGAAGTCTAGAATCAAAATCTCCCCACTGAGATGAGATGTGACACAAGGTTAGCTTAACATGGGAACTTAAGTGCCTACACTTAAGCCAAGGGTCAAAATTTACTCAGCCACTGCAACAAATGTTTAATATCTCATTCTGGCCAAACATTAAAAAACAAAGAGTTCCTTGGGACATAACTATTTAAACTTACTGAGAATTTTACAAACAGTTTGTAATGAAGACAACATGGTTTTGGTTTAATGAAAGTAGAATCACTATTTCACTTGATTGTTGTAGGAAAATAACAATTAGTGGTTCAGATCCAAAATTAAGATCTGGGGTTGTATATCAAAAGGTTATAAAACTCTTCCCTATTGTACCTAGACTATATGAATGTAGGCACAGTACTATATTGGCAAGGAGGTGTCATCAGTTTATAATTGAATTGGCCAAATGTAACCATAAGTTCTATGCTAACAGTTTATTCTATTGCATTTCTTGTTTAGGAAAATATCTCCATGCTTTCTAGCTGACTTTGATCTTCAAAAATTTAAATACAATGTCACTTGTTATCTACTGCTTTCTTGATTCCACTTCTATTGTTCTTGCTCCTTAATAATGTTTCCGTTTTTTTTCTTTCACAGTCAGTAATCCCTTGTGTCTTAGTAGCTTTACTGCCTTACATGGAATGAAATGATGAAAAAAAGAAAATAATTAGTCCACTAAGTCTAAAGTAAAAAATACTGGGTGGGTGGGGTAAAACAAAAGGTGCAAAAATTACAACTGCCTACTTCACCCAAAAAGAAAAGAATTGTTCAAAGCAGTGTTTTTTATTAGATATGCAAAGGCTGCAAGACTGGTAGGCAAAAGTGCAAAAATTAAGGCCTCATAATATGGTAAACTGATCTCGATTTTTATTTTCTTTTTCAACAAACAGAAAAGACAATGTAAATGATTTTTGAGATATGACTTGGGCTTTCTCCTTCATCACCACAATTGCCTTTTAGAACTGAGTTAACTGAAAAAGAAAATTGATCTTGGTAAATTAAACAGTCGTAAATTGGTAAATAGGATTCTACATATTTGCATATTTTAAGTAAACGAGATATAAATTTTATAGTCAACTAAGATACAAGCAAGATGTTAACTACTCATGTGTCAAAGAATAACACAATACAACAATATGGTGTCACTGACAGAATGTTTAAGTTGCTTGGATGATCCAGAAGTTGTTGAGTCTTGGATCCAGTGTTTGCAGCCCAGGCAGGGGTTAAAAAAATTGAAATTCAACTGTGCAAGATAGAGAGAAAAATAAATAATTGACCTCTTTCTAGTTTTGGCAGGTTGGGAAGTTATAATGAAAATTTCTTTTATAGTATACCACATTACTGAAAGAACAAGAAGAAACAGGTGGAGCAATTGTTCTAAAGCAGAGAGACTTTATAAAGAAATAAGGCACAAATTAACAATAAAAAATGATGCTATATGCAATGAAGATGAGATAATACCACCAGAAACGGTAAGAAGAGATAGTTTAAAAAGTGTACATGATGATGTGCATTGTGGGATAACAGCCATGCAGAAGAGATTCAAATTAGTGGCATGGTGACCAGCGTATTATCCTGATAGAGAAGGATATGCAAACAAATGCCAAAATGTGGACAAATAAAGTATTTTCAACAAAGGAGAATATATATTCATGGTCTAAAGAAATGGAACCATGGTCTCATGTTCATGTGGACCATGCACACATTAATAGCATGGGACTATTTCTAATTTTTGTAGATGCTTTTTCAGGATGGTCTGAAGTAGTTAAAGCTAAAGATATAAAAATTACTACAATAAAACAAATACTAAGAGTAGTATTTTCTAGAAATGGGGGTCCCTAAAACATTAATATTAGTTAACACAGTGGGATTTTGTCATGCAAGTTTATGTAATTGGTTGAAACAGATTGGTTGCTTCCCTTACAAAACACTACCATAGCACCAACAATCTAATGAGATTAAAAGCATTTTTACCAACTAGAGATACTATAGGCCAAAGTTACTGCTTCATTATAGGATGATTCCACATGCAGACAAATCGCAAAAGCTCATCTACATTAATGGGTCAACAAATAAAATCTTCATTAACAATGTCTTATTCAACAAATGAAAGGATGTGGTATAAGAATGACAAAGTAGCAAGTCCTGAGAGTGCTAATTTTATCAGCAAAGGGGACATAACATGGCCATTATATCAAAGGAAGAAAAAAGTCTAATGTTTCATTCTAGCCAATTAAGACCCAGAATCGAAGGTGTCATGGTGGAAGAAGATCTTGAAAGAGAAGAAAAGATGAGTTCTTCAAATTATAATAATGCAATAGAAGACAAACCTATAGATAATAGTGGGAGTAACATAGAAACAAAAGAAGATGAAATGAGACCAAGCTCTCCATTAACCAGAACAGGACATAAAACTCAAGGTGGAGAAGGAGGAAAGTGGTTGTAGATGAAGTTTCAGAAGAACCAATGGCATTAAACATCTTTTGTTCAGGGAGTTGGGGTGGAATAATAAATAAGATTGTACCTTTTGCATATGTTAAGTAGACGAGACAAACAAAACTTCAAATGAAAAAATAAAAGGTCTAGATGAAGGAAAATGCTGTTTTGCCCAAAAGGAAACTGAATCAAAATTAATTTCTAATTTCAAATCATAAAAATGATAACTTATTTAAAACTAATCTAAAATCAAAAGAAAGTTTCCTTTTTATGTTGAACAAAAATTTAAAAGAAAATGATAGAATAAAAAAGTAAAAGGAAAGTAGAATGTTTAGAGAGAGAAAGAAGGGGAAGGGAATGACTGCACTTTGACAATGACTAATTTTTTTATATTAATGTAATAACTGGACTTAATAAATGCATTGGCAGAATATAATTAATTATTGGATAATTGGTGTGTTTTTAGACAGTATGACTCCTTCCACTTGAAATGAATTATCTTTATGTGGGATCTCTTTCCTAAACAGAAGTCCAAGATAATAAGAAAATGAAAACATAAAGAATGATTAATTTCTTGGAAACACTTCAGATTGTCAGACTGCACAAATATATCATGTATTAGTATTAGTTTCAGGAAGTCTAGCAGTATGACTAGAAAGGATCAGATGAGAGTGAAGAGACTTATAATGGATAATTTTTACTCTTTCCCAATAGAAAATTGCTTACACTTACAAGTCACTTCAAGGTTAATATTTAAGTAATATTATCCTATCTATATTCTCTTTCTGTCAGTATGTTCTTGTGTGAAGGGACATGACAAGACAGCAACAAGAAAGTAAAAATGAAAGAGCAAAGAAAAATTGTTACTATGGATGCCTGTGTGGCAGGTGCAGGTAGTGCAAAGGTTTGCAATAAGAAAAGATGCTAATCCATCTGTTCTCCCTCCATCTATGGGCTAAATGACATGGCAGACTGGAACCTTTAACCTGGTTGTCAACTAGTCTGAATTCAAAACTATCTGTTACTATGGCAACATGCACAATATAGAGCCATTAAAAAGATTATGGAGTTCACAATTATGCAGGGATGGGGGCTCAATAATCTCAACTGAGTTTGGCAATGCTGATAACAACAATGACAGATTCATGTAGGCATACAAGTATTTTCAAAGAGATATTTTAGTTAAAAGAGAAAAATGGCAACACTGAGCAATATTCTAGTTAATGCTTTTATTCACAATATGCCAACATTACACAAGGTATTTATTGGTAGCTTATGTATTTTCTTCTTAACAAGTGAACTGCTTTAAATAAATTTTATTTTTCATATATTATAAGAAAAAAAGCAAATGAATATATATTGTGATGTCTTCAGTTTATTTGTAAATCTTGGTAGTTAAATATTTTTAACTGTAAATTGGCTACTAATCAAAAGATTTATTGAAAAAGAAAAATGGTAAATGTGAAAAATGACAGGATAAACAAAGTCACATATTTGATATCTGCTAGCATCTCCTTTTGAAAAGTACAAAGTGAATACACACAATGAAACCAGTTTTGAATTCTTCTATATTCAGTGTTTATTATTTATTCTGTGTTAAGGAAAATGGTGGTAGACAAGATACATGTGTGACACTTTTCAATTTGGGCATGTATGCATGGTGTAATGAGTAACAAATAGCTCAGAATGAGATATCAGCAAGCCAAATTTAAATTCTAGTCAAATTTGTTGCATTGACAGACACTCAAATACCATTTGGAAAGGTATGAATTCCTCTTACCCCTCAGCTAGGAGTCACATAGTAGAACAAAACAAAAGCCAATGTTGTCTTTCAGAAATGGTTAATGAAATATTCACTCAGAGAAAAAGAATTATTATTACAATCCGAAAAATATGTGTCAGCTCTCAATAACCACAAGGGGTGATAAACTGTAAAAGAAAACAAATTAATCCATTCCTTTTCAATTTAGGCATAACAGAAAAAGAAGCAAAGAAGATAATTGATAAAGACTATGGAAATGTGATGATTGGCTTGCAAAGTTTAAGCTTATTTTTAAGTTGGAGGGCAAATCCTGTAGTAATAACCTATAAAAATTTGGGAGTGATGACTTTGAAGCTCTTTTGGAAGTTGAACTCATTCTGTCAGTGTTGAAATTGGCTAAAAAATCTGGTATCAGTCATTACACAACTGTAAGACATTTGAAAAGTATTAAGAAAATGCAAAATGCAGAAAGATGGCTTCCCACCTGAATTTTTAAGATGAGTTTTTGGACTCCATTTTACCAAGTTCTTGCCAGGCATCATTGGATATCAAAAATGGATTTACTTCAATAATCCAAAGCAGAAAAATTATAGTTGGATACAAAACATTTTCCAGCATCAAGGGTAAAACTTAATCATTTTGGAAAAAAGTTATTGCTTTGTATTCTTGTATATTTTTGGTGGGATATAAAAGAATTACTGAAATCTGGTGAAACTGTTACTGTAGAGTGATACAGTTGCCATATTTGAAGTTTGAGTGATACAAATGAAGAAAAATTGAAAGCTGGTAAATGATACCACTGTATGAAAACAACTGCTTTGTTGACCCCAAAACTCCATAATAGATTTGGGATAGAAAATTCTTCCTCATACAGCATATTTACTAAATACTTCAATCACTGTACCATTTATTATCTGATAAAAATGTAAAGGTATTTTTCATTTAAATTTTCATTAACAACTTTACTGTTATTTTTATCAAGATGAAATTCAAAGATTTCTGAATGTTAGTGCAAGACCATAAAAAACTAAGGCAAATATTTTGAGGATTAATAAATATATGTGCTAGACATTATTAATTTTAATAAAGATTCTACAAATTTTGTACATACCTAATAAAAATGCATGTACAAGAAAATACATTCTTTTTGAAAGTTAAGTGACCCACTGAAGAAATAGGCTAAAAGGTTCATAGATAGATGTTAAAAATACTTTTTCTTGATTCACTTTTAAAGGTTTGTAATGGCTATGAAGCCCACTTTCTATTCATTGAAAAGAAAAAAAAGCTGTAGTATATGTAAAAAAGCTTTAAAAATCTGTATAAATTAAGATTTTGTAAAACAAACTGATATCCTGATTGAATGAATACAAAACTAAAATAAAAATCTAATTGTTATACTCCACTGAAATTAAATCTGATTCACTCTACACGTCAGCCTGATATACATGCTAAGAAAGCAAAACAAAATAAAAAGTCAATTTCTTCACAGGGCCTCTGAATCTATTCTACAAAACAAATCCCCACAAGAAAAAGGTATTAGCTAATCACAAACGTTCCCAGTGAATAAAAGATGACTCTGGAGGCAACCAGATTTCTTTAAAAGAAAGCCTCTTGTAAATGGCCAACACAGTAGAAGGCTGACAGGCCACCTGTTGATACAGGCAAGCTATTATTGTCACTGTCTCTCATTATCACCGTGACCTTACCCACGCTTCACTAATTTTGTCTGATTCTTTACATGCAGAATGCAGCTGACAGATCAGCTTCAACCTCACCAGGCTCTTAATGCCACTGCCAGGATTTTTAACACTTTGACATCTTCACCATTCACTACAGACCTCCCTCATTGTCACTAGCAACAGATTTCACTGCCAACCAGCCAACATATCCCTTGTATCGGCAAAGTCAGATTTGTGACTTCTCCCGACTTATTCACACTTGTATCCTCAGTATCAACAAATTTAAATTTGTGACTTCTTGTCTCGGCAAAGTCAGATTTATAGCTTCACTATAAACTCCAAGCCTTCTTTGTTGTCACCACCATGATCCCATTTTCTTGATGTTCAATTCAACCAGATTCAACAGAGACATTCTGCTCAATCAACCTTTGTTATCTACTCCATCTCTCCTTTGTTGCCATCACCATGATCTGCATTAATCCCTGTCACCAGACATTGCCAGACAGTTTGGCTTCAACATCTTGGCCATATCACATAACCATCAGCATATGAAAAACAAGTCATGGTTGTTGATTTTGTCATTAAAAAAGGCATATGTCATCCAGGCCACCGACACTGTACTAATGCACTCCTGACACAAACAGTTGACCTTGGCCAACCAACCAAAGAAATCAGTCAACTCCTGGCCCTACCAACAACACCCTTACACCTAATCAGTTTCATTACCAACAGCAGCAGCTAAGGAACTACATGGGAACAATTTTTGCCACCTTTTCACCCAACTATGTATATATTCTTCACACTTGATAAATACATGTTGCTGAAACTATAATCCTCGTTTATAGCTTTCCTTGTTATACCATAATTGACTTTAAATTTATAGAGAAAGATAAAAATTACATAGCATTTAGAAGATTTATCAAATTAGGGACCTCCACAAAATATGATACCTAAGGTTTAAAATGAATTTAAGAAAAATGAAAAATCTTTCTTGAAGCTTTTTTTTAGTTTTAATTTAATAGTAAGCAAAATACTTTGCTGCATTTTAAAAAACTAATTTAAATTGACTGGTAGGAATTTTTGTTTTCAAAAATAGCTGATTAGCACCCATTTCTAGTTGTGGTGATACCGAGCAAGTGAGGGACCGGGTGTTTGCCCTCAGAGGTTCAGATAGCAAATGACCAAAACTGGTTTTTGCACATCTGGGCTCCACGCAGATGTCCCGGTGGAAAACCAAAAATAAATAAATATCAAATTCCTTTTACGGACTCTTTCCTCGAACCGACGTGAATTTTGTTTATCGTCCAATGAGAAGTCCAGAATTAAATCTGGGTGTAAATTCCCAAATGACTTGTTAGGAGCCTGAAAACGAAATAAAAGGATGACACAAGAAAGCAATAGAAAGTTGAGAAAATACAAGCATAATTAACACGTCCCTTGACATACGATCGTATTATGCTTGCCACTCCTTTCTCTCTCCTCTTCTTCTTCACTGTTCACTGAGCCACTTATCCGATGGACTGAGCAGAGACTTCAAAGACACTACTAACAAACAAGCGCTCACACATACATACACACAAACTCTTTTCGGCATTTACTGTTATGAACATTTTAACGACCTTTGTACCAACCAAAAGACATTACTTTTATTTGTAAAAAAACCTTAGCTTATATATATATATATATATATATATATCTTGTTTCTATACACAATTTAATTTTCTTGTTTTATACCCCCCTTATAGTGGGCTATTTACTAATAAGGCCGAACTCAGTTAATCTGTTTCAACACACAAATACACTTCACTATAACGAATAATCCACTATAAACTGGTGACCGCGACGTGATTTCAACACACGTACACACACACACACACACACACACACACACAC
Organism: Ascarosepion bandense; assembly: GCA_037127315.1. NCBI lineage: Eukaryota > Metazoa > Mollusca > Cephalopoda > Sepiida > Sepiidae > Ascarosepion > Ascarosepion bandense. The sequence continues at coordinate 962,296 of JBBBDQ010000298.1, read as the reverse complement.
ACACACACATATATATATATATATATATATATATATATGCACACACACACAAAACAAAAATTGGACTTTCAGCGAAATTAAAATATTTCTTTTTAACACAAACTAAACATGGCAACTGACACTGAAGAAACTTTAACAAATCAAAACCAACCAATCGAAGCTGTTGCTATAAAACCAACAAACTTCCTCGAATCAAACGTAATAGTTTGGTTTGCGATAATGGAGGCGCAATTTAATATTGCAAATATAAGACAGCCCAGTCAAAAAGTTTATAACATTTTGGCAGCACTCCCCGTGAACATAGTAGGAAATATACAGCCAACTATACTGCAATCAAAAAACTATAACGCACTAAAAGAAGCAGTGACGGGCGCTTACGAGAGAACAAAACCAGAGATACTGGACAAATTAATGTCTTCATCGACAGTAACGGGTCGTCCTTCAGTATACCTGAATGAACGCATGTCATCAGCAGGTCGAATTGGCGTAGGGAACGATATCGTACGTCACAAATTTATTCAAACCCTACCGCGCTTTATTAAACCAGTAGTAGCTGCGGAAGTCGATTTAGACACAGATCGTCTTGGAAAAATGGCGGACGACTTATTATATTTTAATACACAAGACACTGCACATTATCGACAGATTTCGGAGAAGCAAAAGGATGGACAGCAAAATAAAGATGAAACTAAAAGGATACATGGCTGTTCCCACAGTGAAAATAAATTCCCCACCAGTGTTCATTCTTTTAACAAGGACAAAAAACCTAAAATCTGCCGAGCATATTTATATTTTGCGAAACGTGCAAAATTTTGCAAGCCGTGGTGCAGATGGGCAAATAACCGGAATGTTCAAATGCAACCCAGCTCTCGCCCAACTTCACCAGTTCCTCGTGAGATTTCGGAAAACTAATTAGGCCAGAGGTGTTAGCTTCCATTTCCTCGCCGCTTTTCATTGTAACCGCACGGTTAGGAGCTCAAAGTTTAGATTTTATTGTGAATACAGGAGCTGCGATATCTATACTTCCAAAGAGATATTTAAATGCAGCTGGGTAAATTTTCGTTTTAATTCCCGTTGCTATTCCCCTTTAAATTTATCCAAAGTAGCATTATATCTGTGCAAAAGTATATGCTGAACTCAAATCAAGTGTTATTTATCGAAAAACTTACCTTTTTTATATAAATGTCCATTTGAAAAACGAACTATATCTTGCAGTTTTTCTCTCCCGTAACTATCACGTAGACTTGTAATTAACTGCAGAATGACGGATTGCGTAGTGAAGGATTCTCGTCTGTTTACTTCCGCCTCTTTACTTCCGATTAAAGAATTAATGCGTCCTTTTTCTTTTTTTTCGTTACTCAATTTAAAGAGAAAGTTGCGTTTTTTTTTAATATGAAAATATGTGTTAACTGTGTTTTAATTAAACTTCAATTAAAAAATTGAAAAGAAAAAGTAAACACTGAACATTTTCTTATACTTAAAAATTGAAAATAAAGGAAACAAAGAACATTTTTTATACAATAAAATGGAATGAAAGAAAACACTGAACATTTTTTATACTTAAAAATTGCATTGAACATTTTTTTATTCTTAAAATTTAAAAGAAAGAATACACAGACAATTTAAAAAAATGCAGTACGTCTACGATCCAGAATAAATTTTGCTCGCCTCTGTAGTGGACGAAGGCGTCCATTTACTAATTTATGTTTAACGAGTCGACTCGACGTAACCTTAGTCATGGTGAAATATAACAGACAATAAGAAAGAACGAGTAAGGCGAAAGTAACCAGAAAAACAATGTATTGACAAAGGTTACATGGGGTTGAGAGAGCATGCATAAGAAAGTGAAAAGGAAAGTCATTCCCCTTCGTCTGTTCGTAGAAACAAAATAAGATGTATGAAGTTTTTACTCTAGCTGAAAGAAAGGTTTGTAACAATTGTTAAGATTTTCGTAAAGAGTTCAAAGTTCAAATCCTTGATGAAGAAAGTCAGACAGAAGACAAAGTTCTGTGTCTGTGTGTGCGTTGAGTAGAGAGAGAGAGAGACTTACATGCGAATGTAGCAGTCTTAGTCAGTCTGTGGATTTCTACTGACGAAGGTTGGAAAAATGTGAATTTATGTGTAGAAAGTTATTTTATGTAAAGTCCTGTTTGAATGAAAGTTAATGTGCATAGTGTTAATGTCGGTGAGAAGAAAAATAAAAAATATTTGCGCCACTAATTGCTACCCGCAATTAGTGCGCGTGTGTTTGTGTGAGTTAGGGAGACATGTCTGCTCTTGTCCCGGGACGAAATCCTAACTGACGTACCACGTGATGTTCTTCGCTTTTATTGGCATCGTTTAGGCGGGAACAAGTCATCACGTGGACGCCGAGTGACCATGCGTGTGTGTGTGTGTGTGTGTGTGTGTGTGTGTGTGGGTGTCAATGTATGAAACCCCACACCTCTATCAGGAAAATGTGAAAGCGTTTACTATGATTTGGTATTGCTTTTAAATAAATAACGAGCAATATATTGCTTTAAATAAGCAGTTCTATTTCCAGATCTTCTTCTTATTGTTTTAGTGGTCCTCCACAGTCTTTCTACTGTTGTGTGGATATTTTGTGTTGATATTTCTACTTTTTTTGTCTCACTTGATACAATTAGATACGACGAATACGAATTGTTTGTGAAATCTCCCTGAAGTGAAAAATTAATCTTTCTTTCCTTAACCCCACAAAATGTCGAATTGCGCAAATTGTTCCATCAGTATCTACGAAGCAATTACACGGTTTAGAAAGAATGAAGAAGCTGCAGTCAATTTTTTCAGGATACACGGAATATTACCGTCCTCGATGCCATTCCCCTTGCTCGTTGACTCCAGTGAAGAAATTCTGGCGTTGCCGAAAAGTTATATCCAGGAGAAGCAGCGGGAAAAAAGAATGTGGCTTCAGTGTCAGTGACAGAAAAAACACACTTTTGGAGAAGACACGCTTGCCAGCATGGAAAGTGCTCCTGTTTATAAAACACTTCCTAGGTTTTAGCTGGTGCCACAGACTAATGTTTGAAAACTTGGACATTAGTAGAGAAACCTCAGTGAATTGGCGCTCCTTCTGCAGTGAGGTTTGCCAGTTTTGGCTCGAAAATGTTCAGGAGAAGTTAGGTGGTCCTGGTGTCGAAGTAGAAATCGACGAAACGGTTATCGCAAAACGAAAATATAACCGGGGGCGTCGAGTGAAAACGGTCTGGCTGGATTTTGGGCGGAATGGAAAGAGTTTCAAAGAAGACATTCATGATTCCGCTAACATCTGATTGCGGAGAAGGAGAAGCCAGGGATGCCAATACACTTGTCCCATTAATTAAGCAGCACATCCTACCAGGATCTGTCATATACAGTGATTGCTGGTCGGCGTATGTTCGATTAACCGAACACGGACATGCGCACAAGCAAATTAATCACACAGAACACTTTGTGGATCCTGAGGATCAAAATATCCACACAAAAACAGTAGAAAGACTGTGGAGGACCACTAAAACAATAATAAGAAGACCTGGAAATAGAACTGCTTATTTAAAGCAATATATTGCTCGTTATTTATTTAAAAGCAATACCAAATCATAGTAAACGCTTTCACATTTTCCTGATAGAGGCGAGCAAAATTTATTCTGGATCATAGACGCACTGCATTTTTTTAAATTGTCTGTGTATTCTTTCTTTTAAATTTTAAGAATAAAAAATGTTCAATGCAATTTTTAAGTATAAAAAATGTTCAGTGTTTTCTTTCATTCCATTTTATTGTATAAAAAATGTTCTTTGTTTCCTTTATTTTCAATTTTTAAGTATTTCCTTTCTTTTCAATTTTTAAGTATAAGAAAATGTTCAGTGTTTACTTTTTCTTTTCAATTTTTTAATTGAAGTTTAATTAAAACACAGTTAACACATATTTTCATATTTTAAAAAAAACGCAACTTTCTCTTTAAATTGAGTAACGAAAAAAAGAAAAAGGACGCATTAATTCTTTAATCGGAAGTAAAGAGGCGGAAGTAAACAGACGAGAATCCTTCACTACGCAATCCGTCATTCTGCAGTTAATTACAAGTCTACGTGATAGTTACGGGAGAGAAAAACTGCAAGATATAGTTCATTTTTCAAATGGACATTTATATAAAAAAGTTAAGTTTTTTCGATAAATAACACTTGATTTGAGTTCAGCATATACTTTTGCACAGATATAATGCTACTTTGGATAAATTTGAAGGGGAATAGCAAGGGGAATTAAAACGAAAATTTACCTTTAGCATACCAAACAAACCAATATCTCTTTAGTGTCTGCCAACGATCATAAGGTTGAATGCTCAGAACAAACAGTGCTGAATCTCACACTACGGAACCTCAGACGGGAATTTACCTGGACATTTATAATAGCCGAAACTGCTCAGGATACGATTTCCTAAATCATTTCGAGTTAATGGTGGACTGCAAGAACAACAAACTAATTGATAAAATTATTAATAGACTATCCGATGCACATCCATCATCTATTGTCATGAATATAGATGTAGTACCGAATAAAGATGCTAACAAAATGGTACGAACAATTCTGGAGAAATATCCAAACTTAATTTCTCCTCATCGTGACATGAATGCAACAAAACCAAAGATATTCCATAGACTAGAAACTGGTAGCAATCCTCTTACCTTCTCCAGAGCCAGACAATTATCAGCTCAGAGATGTGAAATTGCGAAAGAGGAATTCAAGAAACTCCTAAAGGCAGGAATAATTTCCCCTTCGAACTCAAAATGGAATTCAGCCTCACACATGGTACCGAAGTCAGATGGCACATATAAACCTGTTGGTGATTACAGACATTTAAATACCATAACAAAAGTCGATCGATATCAGATCTCAAATATAAATTCCTTGTCTTCAAAGCTTCATAATAAGAAGTTATTTTCAAAGATAGACCTGTCATCTGCTTATCATCAGATACCAGTGCACTCGGAGGATGTTTACAAGACAGCCATCTCTACCCCTGTCGGGTTATTTGAATACAACTATATGCCTTTCGGACTATGGAACGCATCATGTACTTTTCAGAGAATGGTGGACAATGTCTTTCGTGATACTGATTATACCTTTGTATATATTGACGATATCCTTATATTCTAAGAAGATGAAGAAACTCATTCCAAGCATATCGACCTAGTACTACAAAAACTGAGTGAGTACGATTTTAAAATTTGTCTCACCAAATGCATATTTAGTGCTAATGAGTTTGATTTTTTTAGGATTTCACATTTCATCTAATGGTCTCAAACCCAGTGCTAAAAAGTTGAATGAATTAAGTGAATTTCCTCAACCAAACGATTCTAAATCACTACGCCGATTCCTTGGAATGGCAAATTTTTACAGGAAACTTGTGCCAAATTTCAGCAAAATCATATTACCTCTCACGGAAAAAACAAAAAACAAAAACGTTTAAACCAAAATTCAAAATCCTTAACCTTAACAAAGGAAAAAATTGAATCTTTCGAAAATATAAAACAGTTCTTTATCAAATGTAACTGTTCTGGCTTTCGCCAGCTCGGAAGCTAACAACTACCAACTTCTAGCAGACAGTTCGAATTATGCGGTGGGTGCAGCACTTCATCAAATGATTGATAATCAATCCATCCCCATAGGTTTCTTTTCAAAGAAATTATCCCAAACCCAACAAACATATTCCACTTTTGACAGAGAACTACTAGCTGCCTATCTAAACATTTTAAACATTTAATAGAAGGCAGAAATGTAATGTTACTGACGGATCACAAACCACTTTGCAATGCTTTTAAAAGCCAATCTTCCTTAAAATCAGATAGACAACAGCTTCACCTCTGTTTTATCAGTGAATATGTAAATAACATTTCACATATAAGAGGCTCATAAAATATAGTAGCTGATTGTTTATCACAACCTGTCAACGCAATCACTATTGATAATGAAACATCAAGCTACTGACAATGAAATTCATGCATTCAAAGATCAACTGAAACCATACACAATAAATAAAAATGAAACCATATTATGTGACACGACATTACCTTTTCCACGACCTTTTGTGACAGAGAAGCTCAGAAAATCGGTATTTGACAGTCTGCATAATTTATCACATCTGGGAATAACATCTTCAAGAAAAATAATAAAATCCAGATACTATTGGCCGAAGATGGACAAGTCAATAAAAACCTGGTGGACAGATGCCAGCATTGCCAACAAGCAAAAATAATAAAACACACAAAGAGTAAAGTAAATCCATTTGAATTACCTTCCAGTTGTTTTGAAACAGTGCATGTAGATATTGTCGGTCCATTACCACCAGTAAAGAACCAAACTGACTCTTATTTTTCACCATACCGATATCTATTAACATGCATCAATAGAAATACGAGGTGGATAGAAGCATGCCCAATAACAGAAATTACGGCGAAATCAATATCAATGGATTTTGTCGATCCGTGGATCTCCCAATTCGGGGTTCCTCTTCATGTCGTTATAGACAGAGGAAGCCAATTTGAATCCGAATTATTCGCAGAACTATCAAAAATAATAAGTTTCCACAGATTACGAACAACGGCGTACCATCTACAAACGAATGGATTAGTTGAGCGAGCACACATAACTCTAAAATCGGCTATTATAGCCAAGAAATAATCATGGTTATCAGCTCTACCTATCGTCCTTCTGGGAATGAGGATAACACCTAATGAATCGAACTATTCTTCATTTACTGCAGTAACAGGGAGTCATGCACAAGTTCCCTGATTATTATTCGACCCTACCAAGAGCGAGAATAGTGAAATAACAAACTCGCACGTTAAAATTCTAGCCGACGAAATGCAAAAATTTGACATGGACAAATTCTCCAGGCGACACCTGCATTCAATACCTAATTCCTACATTCCAAAAGACTTACAAACATCTGGCTAAGAACAGACAGAGTAAGGAAGTCATTGGAAGCTCCGTACACAGGTCCATTCCAGCTATTAAGTCGTCATGAAAAATATTTTACTATAAAAAGATCTGACGACGTACATAGTAAAGTTTCAATAGATAAACTAAAACCTGCATATATTTCTGAAAATGTAAAATCAAAAGATTCCATCAAATCAAGACCAGATTTGGATAACTCTGTTGTCTCGAATAAACTAATGATAATAAACAAATAACTAGAACGAAGTCCGGTAGAACGGTTAAATGGAAGTAAGAAACACATATTTTTATTACTAACAAAAAACAAAACAAAACAAATAAACAAAAATCAAAAACAACAACAACAACTCCGTTTACAGGGACGAAAGTTATATGTGACAATACCGAGCAAGCGAGGGACCAGATGTTTGCCCTCAGTGGTCCAGATAGCAAATGACCAAAACTGGTCTTTGCGCATTTGGGCTCCACGCAGATGTTCCAGTGGAAAACCAAAAATAAATAAATATCAAATTCCGTTTATGAACCCTTTTCGCGAGCCAACGTGAATTTTGTTTATTGGTCAATGAGAAGCCCAGAATTAAATGCGGGTGTGAATTCCCAAATGACACAAGAAAGCAGTAGAAAGTTGAGAAAATACAAGCATAATTAACACGTCCCTTGACATACGTCAAGCAATCATATTATGCTTGCCTCTCCTTTCTCTCTCATCTTCTTCTTCACTGTTCACTGAGCCACTTATCCGATGAACTGAGCAGAGACTTCAAAGACACTACTAACAAACAAGCGCTCACAAATACATACACACAAACACATTTCGGCATTTACTGCTATGTACATTTTAACGACCTTTGTACCAACCAAAAGACATTACTTTTATTTGTAAAAAATCCTCAATTTATATATATATATATATATATATATATATATATATCTTGTTTCTATACACAATTTAATTTTCTTGTTTTATACCCCCCTTATAGTGAGCTATCTACTAACATGGCCAAATTCAGTTAATCTGTTTCAACAGATAAATACACTTCACTATAACGGATAACCCACTATAAACTGGTGACCGCAACGTGATTTATCAAAACCCTATCTGATTTGCTATTCAACTCATAGCTGGAGGGAGAAGAGATAGATTAATACCTTTCCCAAGGGTTTTTGTGTGCAAGTAAATGCAACAAATTTGACTGGAATTCAAAATTTATTCTTCAATTTCTCATTTGGGACCAATATTTATTTCATAGGAATTCTTTTGGGCTGTCCAATTCTCTCTTTTTTTTTTTATGAAATCTGGTAGGATTTCTTTTGGGATGTCCAATTTTTTACCAGATCTGGTAGCAATTTTTTTTGGCTGCCTAATTTTTTTATCAGATGTTTGTATTTCTTTTTGGCTTTTCAATGTTTGTAACAGATCTGGTAGGGTTTCTTTTGAGCTGTCCAACTTTTTTCATATCTGGTATGATTTCATTTGTGCTGCCTAATTTTTTATCAGATCTGGCAGCATTTCTTTTTGGCTGTCCAATTCTTTTTATCAGATATGGTAGGACTCCTTTTGGGCTTCCAATTTTTTATCAGATCTAGCATTTCTTTTGGGCTGACTAACTTTTTATCAGAACTGGTATGATTTCATTTGGGCTGTCTAATTTTATCAGCTCTGGTAGAATTTTTGGGGGCTGTCCAATTTTTTAATCAGATCTTGGATAATTTCTTTTGGGCTGTCTAACTTTTTTATCAAATCTGATAGAATATCATTTGGCTGTTAATATTTTTTATCAGATCTAGTAAATTTTTTGTGTTGTCCATTTTTTAAATCAGATCTCTGTATGATTTCATTTGGGTTGTCTAATTTTTTATCAGATCTGATTATATTTCTTTTCAGCTATTCAATTTTTTATTAGATCTTATAGGATTTCTTTTGGACTGTCCAATTTGTTATCATATCTGGCATGATTTCATTCGGACTGTGTAGTTTTTTATCAGATTTGGTAGAATTTTATTTGGACTGTCTAATTTTTTATCAGATCTAGTAGAATTTCTTTTCAGGTGTCAAATTTTTCTATCAGATTTGGTATGATATCACTTGGGCTGTCTATTTTTTTATCAGATCTGTTAGCATTTCTTTTCAGTTGTTCATTTTTTTCTCAGATCAGGTAGGATTTCTTTCAGGCTGTCCAATTCTTTTTTATCAGATCTGGTAGAGTTTTTTTTAGGCTGTCCATTTTTTATCAGATCTGGTAGCAATTTTTGTTGGCTGTCCAATTTTTTTTCAGATCTGATAGCATTTTTTTCAGTTGTTCAATTTTTTATCAGATCTGGTAGGATTTCTTTTGGGTTGTCCAATTTTTTTATCAGATCTGGCAGAATTTCTTTTAGGCTATCCAATTCTTTTTATCAGATCTGGTAGGATTTCTTTGGGACTATCCAATTCTTTTTTAACAGATCTGGTAGGCTTTCATTTAGGCTGTCCAATTTTTTCATCAGATCTGGTATGCTTTCAATTGGGCTGTCTAATTTTTTTATCAGATTTGGTAGGATTTTATTTGGACTGTCTTATCTTTTTATCAGATCTGATAGAATTTCTTTTCAGCTGTTCAATTTTTTTATCAGATCTTGTAGGATTTCTTTTGGGCTGTCCAATTTTTTATCAGATCTGGTAGAATTTCTTTTGGGCTATTCAATTTTTTTATTAGATCTAGAAGAATCTTTGGGTGGCTGTCCAACTTTTAATCATATCTGGTATGATTTCATGTGGGCTGTCTAATTTTTTTTATCTGATCTGGTATGATATCATTTGGGCTGTCCAATTTTTTATCAGATTTGCTAGGATTTTTGAGGCTGTTCAAATTGTTTATAAGATTATGTAGGATTTCTTTTGGGCTGTCCAATTAGGCTGCATTAAAAACATTTAGTGGATTTTTTTTTTCAAAAAAGTTAACAGCACTTCTTCCCATTTTCACAATTCATTTTCACAATTCATGTTCAGACATATTCAATAAGATTCATACCGGAGTGGGAGCAGCTTTATCCATCAGAATTGGAACATAGATTTTGGATCTGTTATTCAGAAGTTTTATCTTGCTGTGTGGCAATTTCTCTTGAACACAGATTAATTTAACTGGCTTTCTTCTAACTGCTATACAATAAAAATATATATAATGATAATATTGTACTACTGTGTCTATCTGATTTAGAAACACACTGGTCTGTTTGTTGTTAGGAAAATGACATTCACTTCTGTTTTTCCTTCTACAAGGACATATTTCTAAATGATCAGAATGATCTGAAAATTATTCCTTTCATTCATTACTGAATCATGATATCGCTGAAACTTGAACTCCCAACTGAAATGATATTTGATGCTGATTACCTTGACTCAGGGTCCCTATCAAAATTTTACAATGCTTGTGCTTCTGAAACATGAGACATTGCAAATTGATCAAGTCGGTTTCTCTTGTTGGTTTTATGTGAAATTAATTGTCAATAGGTAGATATTAAAATAGATAGATATAAAAATTCAGATCTAAGTAAAATAATGTTGTCAATTTACTTTATGTATAGATTTACTTTGAAAATTACAAAAGAATGTTCAAATAAGCATGTCAATTTTGTCAAGACATAGATTTCAGAATCTTTCTTTAATCATTCACATTTACAAAAATTGAGGTTCAAATGCACACATGAAAATAATCTATTGGCAAACAAATATATGTTTAAATAAAGTACTTGTCAGCTTGGATATGCACAATGTTTCAATATGTTTGTCCAAATTTAAAAAATATTTATACACTTTTATGATAATCTTTTTGAATACCTTTGCTCCTTAGCATTTGTTTTATCACTCTATTTACACACATCTCTTATTCTCCCACTTGGCTATTCTTTTCACACATGCACGCACGCATGTACATATGCACACACACACACATCAGATGGTTAAAACCACAACCTTGGTTTCAACTTTCTGGTATCTTCAATCATTTTATATTAACTCTTAATATTAAGAGTTAATATAAAACACCTGAAATAGCAAATGGTTGAACCTAAGGTTGTATAATTGGCTGAATTTTGAATGAAAATATAGAGATAGATAGATAAATAGATAGGTAGATAGATTAATAGATATGGCCTATATGGATATAGATATGGCCTATATGGATATAGATATGGCCTGAAGATTGTGTTCAAGCATAAAAGACAGTCCCCATTTAGTGTTGATCTATGTGTCCACACAGAAAATTATAAGATCTATCTATCTATCTATCTATCTATCTATCTATGTGTGTGTGTGTGTGTGTGTGTGTGTGTGTGTGTGTGTGTGTGTGTGTGTGTGTGGAAAGTTCATAACCTAATATAAAGTTATTAGTTCAATATTTAAATTTCCAATGTATAATGTTTACTATTCTATATGTAATTAATATTTACCACTGAATTAAGTGTATTTACAAAAGAATTATGTTGAAGAATAAATGTTTGTTGTGTAAATAAATTATTTATTCACTATTATGTTCTGGATTTATTGATGTGCCTACATATATGTAAGTATTCCTGATTGCTTTCAATTGATCCCAGTTGTGGTCATTCTTTTTCCCAACTTTTTGCCATCATTTCCGGTAAATTTTCTTGTTTACTTTTGATATATATATATATATATATATATATATATATATATATGCCATTCCCACCTCATGCTGAATGTCACTCTCACCTTTTTTAGCCAGCATGTCATATATAGGGTAGTTTTGATTAAATTTAATCATTTCACTCGATTAGTTTTTGCCAAAAAAAAGGTGAATTTTGGCTGTTGGATCTTCTCTTTACTGGCAAATACTAATGTTAGATTTTGAGTTTTTATTTATTTGTTTATTTATTATTTTTTCCTTTCTGAAATAAGACTTTATCATTTTGGCGATGACAAGTCTAAATTGGCGTTACAATTCTTTTTTTCTATCCTTCTTTAAATGTAAGTGATTATTGTGTATGTTTTGTATTCTCTCTTTCCCTGTCTCTTTTATATTTCTCTATTTTTAAAGACATTCTTAAATGAAGGCTTGTCCTCATGTGGATATATATCTTAAAATTCTCTTGCAGGGACTAATTTTTTCTCCCTTTTGATATGTATGCCATTTCCAACACGTGTTGAATACCAACTTTCTTTTTTTTAGCCAGCGTGTCATATATAAGGTAGTTTTGATTAAATTTAATCATTTCATTTGACTTGGTTTTTGCCATAAAAGAAAAAATAGTGAATTTTGACTGAAATGGATTATCTTCACTTTATTGGTAATCTTTAATCTGTTTCTTTTGTTTTCTTAGTAACTCTGTGACTGGTCTAAATTCTCTACTAAACCAGCAAGGGATCACCTGACTTTTACTCAGTTAAAACTTAGTAAATTTGCTTTCTTTAACTTTATTTTGTAAATTAGAGTAGACAGTTCATATTACTCCCACTTCTTTTGAACAGGAGTAGAAGCTCATTCCTTGTTTTCCGTATAGGAAGGGGTTCCCAGTTTTTTTCCACTTCTCAAGTTTTAATAGTGGTGCTGTTGCAAGTTTCAAGAACACAGGCAACTGATCTTCCCCCTCCTAGTGCAGCTCCATTAATCTCCTCAGTATCATCAGCATACTTTTTGAGGCCATTATCAACAAGAAGGTTATTGAGCACCTGGATAGTAACAACCACTTGTGCGATGAACAGTATGGGTTTTGATCAGCCTAATCCATTGCTGAGGGTCTAACTGCTATTATACACAGAATTAGTAAGGCCCTTGATGACACACATACCACAAAGTTCACAGCAGTAAATATCTTGAAGGCCTTTGACAAGGCGCAGTTTACTACACAAGCTATGGAATCACTGGAAGAGTTTTCTCTATTATAAAATTCTTCCTGAAGGTAGTTATTAACAGCCAAACCTCCGAGGCCTTGACAATCAATGGAGGCATTCCTCAGGGCTTACTTCTCAGACCAATGCTCTTTCTGATTTATCTAAGAATATACTCTGATCATTTGTAAACATCTATACTGAAGATACAATGATATACAGGTGCACCTTGAAAAGTTTTGATGATCAACAATTGGAAGCTGACCTGTTTTCCAATTTAACACTAACTTCCCAGTGGGGGAAAAACTGGCTGGTTACATTCAATACCTTCAAAATGAAACTGGTTACATTCCATCACTGCTGATCAAACTTGAAATTACAACCAGTCATGATAAACAGATGTCCCCTCAAGATGGCCTAGCACCTTAAGAGGATATTCAGTCTCACTCACTCAACCTCAAGTGGAATTTGTATATATATCTACCACTAAAGATGTAGATAAAATGATCAGATCTCTATATTGCTCTAGTAAGTACCTTACTCCTCATGCTATCTTCTACCTTTATAAGAGCCAAAAAATAGAGCAGTTGCCTTATCTGGGCAGGAGCTGTCCATAACTTGCTTTCCAGTCTTAGTAGAGTTCAAAAGCACCTTCAAGATCTTGTTGCAGAAGAATTATTTCCCACATTTCAACCTTTCTTGTGTAGGTGGAATGTAGCAAGTCTCTCACTGCTGTTTCACTACTACCATGGAAAGTGCTCAGAAGAACTGCATCACCTGGTTTCACGAGGTGTGACCTTCATGGCTAAGACTTGTCATGTCACTTGCATAGTAACAAACCATCAGCACTCTCTCTGTATTCTATCAGAAGAAGTTCTACTCAAACAGCTTCTTCCCACAAACCATAGCTCTATGGAACAAACTCCAAAGGTGATGTTTCCCTGATCACTACAATCTTGAAATGTTCAAGTCTAGAGTCAACAGTTATATTCTCCTCCTATCCATTTAAACTACTCTAAGTGGCTCCCTGGTCTTGTAAAAAAACAAAAAAACTAAAGTAATTTTTTTATTGATGGAATTAGATATGTGTAAGAAGAGGAGGAGGAGGAGACATAAATGCAAGCGTTGTTATAATTATGCACCAAGGGAAAATACCGAAAATGTAAGAACACAGGATTGAACATTTTTGAGTTTGGACACTGAGTCAAGCCAATCTCATTTAGTTTCTCTTTGTTTTTGTTTTAGTTTTTAAGCATCTCATATTGTGATAACAGAATATCTTCTAAAAAAGGGGAAATGTAAGAACATGGATGCAAATTTTCCAAGGATGATATTGCAATCAGTGCATTTTCAAAAATAAATCAGTCAGTCAGTTAAGTGTTATACGTGATACACATTTCAGCAATCATGTTCTGAAAGAGACATAACTGACTAGGCAGAAAATTTTTCCACAGTAGGTTGCCATTACTTTCTGTGGTAAACTGGTTTCCAACCAAGGCTATAGAACTTAATCTGTCCTGCTATTTAAACCATAACTGGAGGAAGAAAAGAAGGATTAATACCTTTCCCAAAGGTATTTGCACCTAAGTGAATGCAACAAATTCAACTGGATTTTGAACTCAGCTCTCTGATTTCTCATTCTGAGCCAATATCCATTGCACTACAATGCACATCTAAAAAGTGATTTACTTACTAAAGTTCCTTTTGGGATAAAACTGGATTACCACTCTCATAAATGTACCTCTTGACAATAATCTAAAAGTTCTTGATAGGTTTTACATCTAGGAAACATGGTCTTCAAACTATAAACTTGTTTTAAAATAATAATCATTCCTTAGTTATACAGAAGATTGAGCTGGAATGTTGTTGTATATTAAAGTAACTTTTTGTTTGAATGCTACTATCATCTAGTTAAGCTATATCTGAATTTGAACATTTAGGAATTCATGATAAATAAAAAAGGTTATGTTAATGCTATTTTCACCAATTATTCCTACCCAAGACATAACCACTTCCCACTTCTTACTGATGACGAGATCAAACATGCTCTTCCTACAGACACCATTCATTTTGCTAGCTATATTGGCTATCCAGTGTCACTCTTCACTGGTCCATAAAGAACACTTTTTGAAAATTCAGTTTCATACATTGTTTGTCCCAATTGGCACACTTAATGAGACGACTCAATTTCAAAGAAAAAGAAACATTGGTGGTTTTTGTTCTTATACACTTCAGTATGCTTCATTATGACATTGTAGGCACATTTAATGCCCTAATGACTTCAAATGAATCTTTACAATTCATAATTGTGCATTTGCAACAATTTTCAATTGGATTTTTATTCATCAAGTGAAAATCAAGTATTTTCATATCTTTCCTTTGTCAAGTCATGTACTGTATCAAATTTCTTGACTGTACAATTTTGTAAATTACTAATGTTTTTTAAATTATCCTAAAGTATTTGAACAATTTTTAGCTTCGTCATTATTGACCAAATATTCTTTATGGTCCATGCTGTATAAAAAGCAGAACAGTAGAAATGAAGCAATTCATTTACTTTTATGCAGAACCAAATCTTACTGAACACAATTATGTGTATCAGTGTTGTCAATTATTTGGCTGAAGTAGATTCAAATATATGCAGTAAATTAAAAGATATTTGAAAATAATATGACTGGCATAAAATGTTGGAATTCAATATATTCACCTGTCACTCTTTCTTAATTGTTCTGCTGACAACACTACAGTTTACTCTCGCCTTGACCGAAAAACTGCCAAGGCTGACAAAGCAAACCTCACTGCCGAGCTTGAAAAGGACCTTCAATCCATGGTGGACTGGGGTATGAAATGGCTAGTTAATTTTAATGCCTCCAAAATGAAGCTGCTATCTATTAACCATTACAGGCAATCGCTCCTACCCACCATTAGTATGGATCAGGCTAGTCTCTCTATGAGCTAAAAACTGCGCCTCCTTAGGTTAACTCTCACAACAGACCTCAAGTGGAATGACTCTATAGAATCTATCGCTAAATTTGCTGCTAAGAAGGTTGGTTCTCTCTGTAGGGCCAGGAAGTTTTTCCTGTCTGAAACCATCCTGCATATATATAAATCTGCCATCCGCCCTTGCATTGAATACTGCTGCCATATCTGGTGGGGTGCTCCTGCTATCCACCTAGGGGTCCTTGACAAAATCCAGTAGAGAATCTGTAATGTGATCGATCCTGACCTGGCAGCCAAGATACAGTCACTTTCTCACTGGCACAATGTGGCTTCTCTGTGTCTCTTTTACAAGTATTTTCATGGCTTTTACTTTCATGAACTTAGCTATCTGGTTCCCCTATGCATAAATTTGCTCGAGCAACAAGATTAGCAACTAGGCCCCACTCTTTTACTGTAAATGTTTTTGAAATGAGTAGCAGAGTAGCATATATATGTGTGTGTGTGTGTGTGTGTATATATATATATGTATACATGATTAAACATAATAGACATTCATTGTCTCTTATATTTAATAGCATATGTTTAGAAAATTACTTGCTGCCTCGATATACTAAATATATATATATATATATATATATATATATATATATATGCCACTAGTATTTGCATGTTACTCATCTTAATTTGAATGTTTGCATTATTTTATAAAAACTTGGTCTATTGATAAATGTTATATAATCATTTTTACATTGATTTTTCATGTGATTATTTTGTTTCAGAAATTTAATGTAACTTTGCCAACATAAATTTCAAATGACACTGATTTCTTCTTTGTTAACTCACATTCCTACTTAGAGCCATTTTTATCTCTTTTTAGAAAATTTATTTTTAGTAAAAAATATAAGGAGCTGAGTGCAATTATCAAAAACTTTTATAGCTCTTTGATATTGACTAATTTAATAAAAAAAACCCTTATTTAAATGCAATCAAAATGTGCTACTCACATATATAAAGTTTCTTCGTAAGTAAGCTCCCCATGCATTCATCCTGCACACTAAGACTTCATCAGGTGTCAGTAGCATGCACCTTTGCCTCATTAATAGGCTATGCTCTACAGTCTCAACTTCTATCTAGCAGTCACTCCCCTCCTTTATAACTGACTTGGTGTAAGGACCATAAACCAATACTTCAAAGATAACTTCCCATCCCTCTTATTCATCAGGGTACACACATCCTTATGATCTGTAATTGTGTTACAATCAATCTGGCTGCATGATTAGCAGATAAACTAAGTTGATGTGCAAAAACAGAGTGAATATTAAGCAGCAGGTCCTTGAGAGGTACAAATGTCACTATGCTAAGTGACAAGTTCCCCAGTAAGAGCTTGGATGTACTACAGTGACAACACAAAGATTGCCATGCTTGAGGAATTCTCACAATTACTGCCAATAATTGCAAATATTGCTTTACAAAGCCACTTTGTTCTCCTATTTATATTACTATAACTATGTAATACTTCACTGAGGAATTTGTGGACTGATATATAGAGTAAAAAATGACAGAGAAAAAGTGACTGAAAGTTATAAAGGTAAAGAGTGGGATATATAAACTTGCTATATAATCTTGGATAAGAAAATTTCGTACTGACAAAGAAATACAATGAAATGCAAAATGAACTATATGAATTAAGTTTGAAAGGAGAGAAATAGCACTAATATCTATAGTTGGAAAGTTGATTAATGTTTTGTTTGAAACTATAATTAAAGATGACATAAAGATGATTAGGATGAAATTTGTTTACCTGAAATGAGGAGCAGAATATAATATATATATTTGAGGGAAGAAAATCCCAGACACTTCTTGTATGTTTCCAACTAAATTATCTGGGCACTCATTATACACATCTATATAAAAAAAGCATACGAGAAAGACTATATATGCTTTACTTATTTTTTATCTTTATTATTATGTCAGATTCCAGTCCATATTTGTTTTATATTTGATCCCAAACTTACAATTTTACTCTGTATTACTGTCTCACGTGTCTCCAACACAACATAACAACAAGACAATAAATAATACGCATTATGTTGTTTCCATGGCTTGCTGTTTCTCATTTTTACAAATATTTTCGTATATATAAATGTAAGTGAGGTTTTTAATTATTTACTCAGTGTTATAACTCTTCTAAAATATATACATTTTTGACATACAAAAAAAAATCATGAAAATAATGTAAATAAATTGTAGTGTTCAATAGCTAATTGTTCAAAGTTTATTTTGATCCATAAAATTTCAATTTGACAAACCAACTGAATCCTATTCAGCTGTAGACAATCATTGTACCAGTCAGACAGCTTTTAAAATTACTATTTTTATTAAAAAGTGCAAAGTTTAATGTTTTAAGTGTAATGGGAATAAATAATAAAGATGTGGGAAGCATAAACAAAAGATGGAGTGAGTGGGAAGGAATGTAGAAAACAAGGATGAAAGCAACACTAAAGAGAGTTGAAAAGAGGAAAGAAGATAGAGGATAGAAGAGAGAATAATGGTGGTATAAGAAGGGAAAGTGAGGAAGAAGAAAGATAAAGAGAACAGAAGGAATGAAAGAAGGCTAGATGGGAGACAAGAGGATAAAAGAATGAAATAAATTGTGAAATATTCAGAGAAAAAATATCAATGATAGTTGATGCTGAGAAAGGAAATAAGTTGAGAACTGATAGGAAATGAGACAGAAAGAAAAAAAAAAAGAAAGAGAAATGAAAATGAAAAATAAGGTAAAGAAAGAAACGGAAAGTTGATTTTGGAAAGCATTAAAAGAGTAAAAAGGAGAGAAGGTGAGTCTATGAGGAAAATTTAGCGTGAATGTGCAGCACTGTCATCAGATAAGCTTTTTCTGGGAGAAAAACATCTTTACTAAAAGTGGAATCATATCCTCCAGCACACTTGGCTGGTGCCATTAGGCTGATTATAGCTTTCCTGTGCATTTTGCCACCACCCCTACTTAACAAGCACAATTTTTATCTGACATTTTAATCTTATTTTCACCACCACCACCACCACCACCACCACCATCATCATCAATAATATTTCTTTTATGCATTTGTAAATATACATGGATGTAAGTATACAGACACACACACACACACACACACACACACACACATATATATATATATATATATAAATTACAGTGTACATATGTTTGTATATACATGTATTTCAAGCAAATATGTGTAAATGATGTATATATGCAAACATTTTTTATTTAGTATAAAGTATATTCTATAATGTAAAATATATGTAATGTATAAGTATAGATATATATACTTTATACTATACATAAATACACACACCCACACCCACACACACACACACACACACACACACACACATATATATATATATATATATAAATAACTCATTTAAAAATGGAAAATATATATATATATATATATATATATATATATATATATATATATATATATATATACATGATTGATGAGGCCCTTGAAAGTTATTGGTCTGACCAAGAAGTATTACCCACAAAATTTAACAATTCAGAAGTTTTGCCAGATTTTGAAAAGTGGGTCAGAATGACAACTTTTCAGTGCCCTTATATATATATATATATATATATATATATATATATAATTTTTCTATATATTTCTGATTACAGTGATCTATTTTTATTTTTTAAAAAGTATATATTTTTTATTGTGAGTTTAATTTTCTGAAACTGTTAAAATATTTTCTTTTCTCTTCATTTCTATATCAACAATTTTATATTTTTTAATGATGAAAAATGATCTCTTCTTATCTTAGTAAGATTATTTGACCACCTTTCATCATTGATATAATGGATAAGAGTGTTTACTCAGTTTCATAAGTTTCAATGAGAGCAAGTGAGATCAGCAAAGATTTTCATTGCTTGAACTTAAATATGCAGTGCAACTTTTGCATGTGTCTATTTGTTAGAATCCTGCACTTGATGACCTGATGATGTCAATTCTATTCTTATGCCCTAAACTACAGGATGTGTCAGGTATTTGAGAACACACCTTTAGTTTTCCAGAAGATGGCTGAACATAATATTAGATGCTCGGTATTAGATTTTAAAACTCTGTCTTTTTAAGCCCTATGAACAGTATTATAATCACAGTATTATAATCACTGTTTCCAGTCTGACACAGGAAATAGAAAGGCATTCCATGCTCAAAATACTGGTTGCTAACTACAGTGGCTAGGTGAACAGAAGAAAGGATATGTAACTTTGCACAGATACAACAGAAGTATCCACAGTAATGTACATTAAGTTCACATCATCTGTGAGGTTCTGGGTGGCAATAAAGGCTATGTTATGACACCCCATTTCTTCTTGCAGAGCATCTGGGTGAATGCTGCTGCCTACATTAATGTAGTAGACATGGTAGTCAAGTCCTGGATATAAGGGATGGCTGTACATGTTCCGGCAGAACCATTTCTGTTTCACATGATACAAGTGATCCAGAATGAGAATCTTGTCCGATAATTTTATTCCATATGGCATTTGGCCTTCTAGCTTTGATTTGGATTTGCTATCTTGGGCACTACAAATTGGGATACCAACAAGTAGTCCCACAATAATAATGATTTGTTGAAGACTATCATCATATTTGTGTTGGCTAACATGATTGAGAACCACCTCATCTGAGCTCTTGTCCTTGCTGCAAAGAGCAATTCTATTAAATAAGCTTTTTTTAGTTTTTCTAAATTGAATATGCATAAAAATGTTTTTAAAATATACTGACATTTTCTACTGAATTTCTTTTTTTCCTTAATAGTATTATTATTTATTCACAATTACCTAGTGTGCTATCTATTATAACAATGTTAGGCATTGATAATTCATAAAACACTAGCCTTTTTTCTCTTTCATTGATGATACTTCTTTTGTCCATAACACTATAAGATCAGTTTTGTTTATTCAATCAAGCATAAAAAATGAGCGCTGTTGTATTGATGTGTGGTGGTAGTATGATGGTTAACACATGGCCTTGTATAAGTGATATATGACAGCCATTCTGCGGCTAACATTAAAAGAAGTCAACAACTAACAGCATTGAGATGAATTTGACATATAAAGAAACCGATAGAAACAGTTATGTTGTGATTCATTAGTAAAAATAAACAAAGCAATAAAATTAAAAGGAAAAAGAGAAAATATCTATGTGAAATAAACATTAAACTAATTTATTTACAATTTTACAAATCCGGTTTTGGCATTTATCAAATGTATGTTGAAAATGGAATGAGAATTATTCATGATGTATGTGAGGAAGATAACTATAAAATTCAGTACCTTTGAAATAAAGTTCAGGCAGTGGCATGTGGGTCACAAGTAACATAGAGTCTGTAGCAAGTTGAACGTGTGTCCTCAGTGAATAAAATCACCAGTTTTTATATAGCCTTTTAAGTAATCCAAAAGGCTTCAAATAAATATTTTTTATCTTACTTCTGATTAGTCAAAAGGTGCTTTCTTTTTAAATCACATGGTGCATTCTCTTTTAAATTCCTGTCTGAGATCATGTGATTTGTAAATTTTTTGATGACATTGAACATTTATAAATTTTTGATGCCTTTTCCAGGATGCTCTTTTTGTGAAAAAATATTTGAACACAGATTAAGTCTTATTCTGAACTATAGACATTACTAGATTCCAATTGAATCTGCTCATTCTGCCTTTGGTTAACAATATTCCTTTTTATTTGGAAAAAGTATCACATTTTTTTTATCAGGATGTATTAGTTGCCCTGAAGCAGCAGAAAGATTACTCATTGCATCATACTCATTGCAATGTGTCTACATGTTTGCTAAGTATGAGTATATGCATATACAAACAACACAAGTCTACTTTCTTTTTGTAATTTATCTAAGAAAAACTATAAAAAATTAAAAAATGTACATGAATAAGTTTCTTAAAGTATAATATTTGATACTTGTTATGTCTTACATTTCAGAGTAAAATAACAAATACATATTTTTAAAAAGTGTAGCTTCTCATTTCTCACAAAGACGTTTTTGCATTTGATACTGTGTTCACATTTGTCATTCACAATCCACTTGAAAGCAGTTAGAAAAATATCCAGTTCATTGCCTTATCATGCTAAGTGTTATTCAAATAGTTATCTAAAGTTATAGGAAGTTATTTGAAATTATTTGGCTGTATGCCTATAGAAGCTCACAGAGATTATAGCACATTTAAAAACTATTAAGCTATAAAAAAGAAATGTTTAACATATTTAATGTTTTAGATGCATATTACAATGAGCTAGTAGAAACATTTCAAGCTTTTAATCTAAAACCAAATGAAACTATTTTCTGATCTTGAGTTTCTTAAACATTTAATGTAACAAAATTTAATTTTTTATTAATTTTTTCTGAAAATTTTCTTCCGCTATTAATGGTGGTAAGTGTACTGATAATTCACCCTAGTTATCTCCCTTGAAAACCGAGAAGGTATAAAAGTACTCTGTAACATCAGTCAGCAGGCAAGAGTAAAGTGCAATAAAGCCTAAGTATAAAAGTCTATTCACCGGTTTTGTTTTTACTACAATTTTTTACACTTACAATGGAACATTTTATGCAGCAGCCAGAATGATTTATCAGAAAGTGAAGCAGCAAACAAATGTTGGGCACAGTGGCTTGAAACCTTTACTAACTTCACTGAAACCCTACTCCTTGAGAACCCAAATAAGCTTATTAACAAGTGTGCCTTCCATACTCACTCAACAACATCATTGCAGACTGCGAAACATATGAAGAAGCAGTAGAAAGGTTACACACAACTTACATAAAACCAAAAAATGAATTATTTGCTCCACATGTACTCGATGACAGAAATCTGATGAGACATTGAACCATTTTTTAAAGACCCTTCAAACAAAATTTGACAGAAGACTGCAAGCCAATAGCAATAAAAAGTCAATATTATTTGCATGATGACAAACAATTTATAGGATCCGAAATAAAAAGAATGCTTTGAGAAGGAATAATTGATCCAAGTATGTCACCATGGATGGCCCAAGTATTGATAACAGCCACAGAAAATAAAAGCATCACAGCCATTTGAAAGGCTCAACCAGGATTTTAAGGCCTGCTACCATCCAAAACGTGAAACCAGTACATGCTGACTATTGTGGGAAAATATTCATGGTTTTCTTGTGCTTTTTCCCTGTCTGGATATGATTGCAACATCAATGATGCAATTCTTCTGTTTCCTATTTGCCATCTTTGGAGTACCTGCATATATCTATTTAGATCTGAGTAACTTTGACAGTTCTTACAGAAATGCAAAGTGGCTAAGCCGGACAACCCCCATATAACTCCCAGGGTAATGGTCAATGTGAGCAATACAATGGTTTAATTTGGAAAACTATTCAGTTAGCTACTTCAACCCACAATTGTTCAATAAATAATTGAGAAAGTAGCCCTGTATGTCATCTGATCATTATTGTGTATGGTAATCAATGCCACCTCACATAAAAGATTTCTACCTTTCCAGCAACAGAATTTGGTTGGGACTTTGCTTCCCTCTTGGCTCTCTTAACCTGGTATGGTTATCCTGAGATGCTACATTTGCTATACCAAACATGACCTC
Source organism: Ascarosepion bandense (assembly GCA_037127315.1). Lineage (NCBI taxonomy): Eukaryota > Metazoa > Mollusca > Cephalopoda > Sepiida > Sepiidae > Ascarosepion > Ascarosepion bandense. Next base: position 938,938 of record JBBBDQ010000298.1, on the reverse strand, counting down.
TTGGTAGACAAGGTAGAACTAATAGAAGTGAACCCTCAATATGCATTCATGCAATACCCAGGTGGAAGGCAAACTACTGTCTCCTTCACCGATCTGTTTCCTGTCAGAGATGTACCAGATCCAAAAAAACCCTTTGAGAAGAGACCTGATTTCCCTGACACTGAAACTTAACCAGGAGATTACCGTACTTGAATTGCTCCCAATACATTACCCTCAGATGATGACACAGCTTCTGTTACATTTTTATTAGACCTTTCAGAGGAATCAACATCTGAAACCCTAACAACACCGGACAATTGATGAGAAATCAATACCTCAGAACTGAAATAGATTCTGATCATTCATGTTCAGACTCAGAGTAGCCTCAGCCACAAAGAGGGATAAAATATATTTCAGTTCAAGGACTAATGAGCAACCTCAAAATGAGATGCCTCCCAGTCTAAATAATCCCATGCAAGACCGTGAACTACCCAGAAAGTTATAAAGAGCTTGGACATTTAAAAGATTTTTTTCCCTTTATGAGTAAAAAATATGTGGGGGAAATTGTATTAATAATTCACCCTAGTTATCCCCTTTGAAAACCGAGGAGATATAAAAGTAACTCTGTTGGCAGACAAGTCTAATCAGAGTCAGTCAGTTAAGTGCCATACGTGATACAAGCTTGAGCGATCATGTCTCTTTTGAGACATGACTGACTGGGCATAAAGATTATCCCGCAGTAGGTTGCCATTGCTTTCTGCGGTAGACTGGTTGCCGACCAAGGCTATAGAACCCAATCTGCCCTGTTATTTAACCCATAACTGGAAGGAAAAGATGAATTAATACCTTTCCCAAGGGTAATTGTGTGTAAGTGAATGCAATGAATTCAACTGGAATTCAAACTCAGCTCTCCAATTTTTTGTTCCCAGCTGATATCCACTGCACCACAAAATGCAATAAAGCTTAACTATAAGTCTATTCACTGGTTCTTGTTTTACTACAATAAGATAACAGAAGTAAATGGAAAAATGTAGTAACGATTCAGTTTAAGTACAGGGAATGATAAATGATAAGACTGTAATTCATATCTAATGATTATTGTATCAGAATGAAAAATGCATTTATGAGGAAATAATTGCTGATTTTAATATATCTATTAAAATATCTGACATTTATAAAGCAAAACAAAGAAATTGATCTCATAAACTACAATATTATAGTCGTAACTTATTAACTTTAATCATTCTTTTAAAATAGCCTTTAAAATAATTGTTTATTTTATTTATTTATGTATTTATTATAATATCTAATAATCAATATGAAGATGGACAGAGGATCCTTTAGTAAAATGTTGTGTCTATAATAAGATCTATACAAACAGCTATAATAAATAAAAATGAGAAAAATAATTTTAATAATTAAGTAAATCAAAGTATATCGAACTATAAAGTATATTTATAACCAGATATCTTTTCATTTTCCAATACAAGTGAGACATTTTATCAGTTATGTAATTTGTGTACACATTTTACAACATAATTAAAATAACCTATATTATGAGCGGCCTATATTACTGTAGCCAGATAAATACCCTATAATTAGCATATTTTGAGTTAAGTACATTTGTTAAAAATAATTCATGACATTCCTATGCTCAGTGTTCCAAGTAAAAATCATACTAAATGACAATAAATGAAACTGCCACAAAATTCTAAGTTGATGAATCAGAAGCAAATAATTTGTACGGACAAATCTTAATATAAAATAATTCAATTTAAATTTTTGAAAATTAAAAGAAATCCAACTGAGGATAAGGTAGGAGCCTTTATGGTTATTGAATGGTCCTAGTTTACATATTTCTTACTTTGTACAGTTGTTCACTCATCATATTTTTAGTTATCAGTTCATGTGTTGATAACAAACTATAAGAAAAAATGTATTACATTGGAACAAAAGTTCATAGCATTTTTAAGTGAATTTCAAAGACAATATTTAGATATTTGTTTATAGATTTAGTCAACTACATGTGTGCAGTTTTGTTACACAATCTTTTTCCACTTTTGCAGCAGCTTCATGATTCCATCCTCCAAGATCTTGGCATCTTTCTTGGTTAAAAACTGGTCTAAGTAGGTTTATAATGTTTCCAGAGAATTAAAGTTTTTCTCATTAAAAGAATTTGGTAGGAATAAGTGGTAATCTGAAAGTGCAAGGTTAGGTGAGCATGATTGATTGATCGATCGATTGATTGATCGATTGATTGATTGATTGATTGATCGATTGATTGATTGATTGATCGATCGATTGATTGATTGATTGATCGATCGATTGATTGATTGATTGATTGATCGATTGATTGATTGATTGATCGATCGATTGATTGATTGATTGATCGATCGATTGATTGATTGATTGATCGATCGATCGATTGATTGATTGATCGATCGATCGATTGATTGATTGATCGATCGATCGATTGATTGATTGATTGATCGATTGATTGATTGATTGATTGATTGATCGATTGATTGATTGATTGATTGATCGATCGATTGATCGATCGATCGATTGATTGATTGATTGATCGATTGATTGATTGATTGATCGATCGATCGATCGGTAGGACATCCACGCCAAGATTTACCAATTTATTCCAGGTCTACAAAGGGACATGAGATTTTGCATTATTTGAATTTCCTTCCCAACAATGCAAAATCTAATGACCCTTTCTGACTTACCAATTCTGGATGCTTTTCATTGATTGTGGCTAAATCACTATTCCACTCTTGCCAGATATACAGCATCACTTTCTTCATATACAAATTAGTATTTTATTTTCCCATGGATCATGACAACTCTACAATGACTTCGCATTGTTGTAAATAATCTATTTCTAATCATTTATTCTTGTTCTTTAAAAAAATGGGTTCATTTTGTTGTGCTTGTTCAGAGAATCAGAGATGGAAATGCAGTTTATCAATTTGTTTGTTTTTTTTTTCATTAAATTGTGAGATACCAAAACATATGTAAGTGTTTTACACTTGGACATGTTTAAATGCTTGGATATGTGAAGGCTTACAATAATCATATGAATATGTGGAATATCTCTGTGGTGTTCCATTTTATGAGAACTGGATTGTTTTTAATTAGTGTTTCAATTTTGTCATTCAAATGACTGCAGGCCTTCCAGAACATTCTCAAACTTTCAGATAAAAATTTCTACTTCTTAACCCAGCAAACACCTACAAACATTATCCTCAGCTATAAAACCATCTTCATTATTGACATATATATTTTTCTGCTGTTTGTACAGTTATTTTGTCTTTGGAAATAAAAGCCATCACATCAGAAAAATCCATATCATTTTCCTTCATTTTCACTTTTAATGTAAAAACATTTAAAATTCATAATTTATAAATAAATTGTATTGAAAGACATGTTGAAATACCACCTTTCAGAATATGTATATGTATATAAAAACTTCAGTCATGTGTGAAATGAAATTATGCCACGTATTGAAAAACAGTACAAACTTTTGTTTCAACCACATATATCTCAAGAATTCTACTTGCTTTGAAATATAAAAATATGCAGTTGTTAAATCCTCAGACCAAGCCAAGTCTTTTCACACTTCAGCCCAATGCTCTCCTATGTGAACAATTCCTTGATAGTTAAAGTTTATATTTTTATTTATAAATATTGATCCTTTATAAAAAACAAATTTGTTACCATTTCAAATAATTCAAACTTTCAATGACACAAATAATTAATTAGATCAGTGGCCCCATACTGTAGGTCACATTTTTGGGATGAAAAATTGCTTCCATCTCACCAAATTTTATGTGATAAAAAGTATATTTAAAACTAAGAGAGAGGGTCAAAGGGAGATAACCGCGGATTTGAAGTCAGAACATTATGATTGATAACACTCTCCTCCAATTTGTGAACCCTAGTTGCTATATTCTTAATAGTTGATATAATGCAAAAATATAAAAATATCACAATGATAAAATTGATCAATAATTATTTATAACTATTTATACTGTGACTCATGCATGCAATTACAAGCAATTCATAATTATATTCTAAATCTTGAAATCATATTTATTTTTGCCATATGAAATTTTTGAAACTTTTTCTAAATCTTTGTCTTTTAATCCTTTTGACCCACTTTTCTGCCACATCTTTGAGGTATGCTGCACTATTCTGGAACTACTGAATTAGATGATGGACATGAATAATTGTGTAATCTATGGCAAATATATATGAGCTATTGAGAAACAGTATAAGAAATTTGTTTGTTAAGGATGTGCTTGTGTAAAAAAAATTATATAATTGAAGAAGTTAGAATTTGAATTGAAACATCAAATCTTGCATTCTAGTTTCTCTTCTTCCCCTCTTCTTGAACATGAGTAGCATTGGGAATTTTTATTCTGCAAGAAGCTAGTTGATATATAACAAATAAAAGAGATCTTCTATTCTTCACATGAAACAGCCCTAATAAGTGTATTTATCTTAAAAAACATACTTGTACATTTCCTTACCAGGTCTCATATGTTAATTTCAATGTTTTTCTGAATGTTACAGAAGTAATTACTAATTTACTCATCTGCAATATAAAGTGAAAACAGTTTTTCTTCTGGATGAATGTGTAGTGCAGAAGGATGTGTACCTGTGTTTTGTAGATTATGGAAAAGCATTTGATACATCACAAAGAACTGTTGTTACTGCTAGGTAACCTTGACATATTTGGGGAGGATATTAGAATAATACAGAATATATACTAGCAACATATGGATGTAAGATGAGTTCAGTAAAAATACAAAAATAGAAAGGAGTGTAACACAAGGATGTCTCTTTTCACTGGACTTATTCAAACTATACAGTTAGATGATTCTGAGAGAATTAGAAGTCCTACTAAGATTCATTATTGACAACCACAATCTTAACAAAATGATATGCAGATGACACAGATAGAAGATACAGAAAGAAAACTACAAGAACTCCTACAGAAGGTAGTATAAGAAAATGAGAAGAAAGGACTAAACATCAATGCATGGTTGTTAGCAAAAGGAACAGCCTAACATGTAAATTATAAAAATCAAGCAACTACAACAATTTAAGTATCTGAGAAATGTTTTAACAGAGAATAAAGTGTAACACTGAAATTCAAAGGTGTTTTGTAATAGCAAAAGATGCTTAAGCAAAGTATTAAGAAACAAAGAAGTATTGAACTGTTATGTAATAGTCCTTCTATATAGCAGTGAACGATGGACAATCTTCTTACAGATGAAGAAGAGACTTGAAGATACAGAAATGTGGATCTACAGAAGGATGCTGAGAATAAGATGAACTGAATATATATGCAACAACAAAGTTTTAGAAAAAAAAAATGAAAAAAAGACATTTATATCAGGAAAAAATGGTAGAAATTTCTAGGGTACATAAGAATGAAAGAGGGCTTGAAAAATTTTATACTCACAGGACAGATTGAAGGCAAGAAGAACAGAGACAGATAACGCATAAACTATCTAGAGAGCTTGGGTAAATTGATAATAGAGAGGTTTTGAAGAGATAACAAAAAAGACAAAATTTATTAAGAGCTATAATGTAGAGGAAATTGTGGAGAGCCATGATTGCCAACATCCTGAAGGGACATAACACATAGAAAAAGAATTAAGTTCTAAGAATAGAACTACTAATTTTCAAATTTTAGTTTTATGTTCTAACCTATCAGCCTATAAATAGTCACTTTGCAATGCTATAACTGTGAAAGAGAAGTTCTTAACATGACTTAAGAGACCAAAAACTTCTAATGTTCAAAATAACATCAAAACTTGCTTTCATTTGTAATGTTAGTTCAACACAAATATCCATCATCTTACAAATGTTACCAGCAACTTTCACTAGTTTTGTATCAGATTCAGATCTTGCATATGGTTATCACTCATGTCAGTGGATGTTTTTTTTAATGGAAGTCAATGAAAAATGATTTCTTTCCTGTTTATAATTCATTTATATACTTGTAGTAACACATAAAACTTTTAATCTTAAATATTTGAATCATATTTTTTATGTGTGGAGGAGGTTCATTTGGTCTGATGATATATGAAGTTAGAAATTATCTTGAAATAACATTTGGTTCATCAGTTTTTTCTTAAATTTTTATCTGTAGGATTTCTATGTTTCAACCAATGAATTAAAATTAAAAATAATTACACCAACATACTGACGCAAAAATCTATGCATATGTATGTACGTATGTGTGTATGTATGTATTTATGAACATACACAAATTCAGCTATGTCATTTATTTACAAATTTCATTCTCTTTAAAATTAATGCATTTTAATTTTGTGTATATTTAGGAGAGACTTGACCTCTTTAATTATATTTGCACAAGGCTTTTTTATATGGATAGCTAGCAGGTCTACAAATATATCATGGGCTAAGTATAACTTTTATTATAAAAAGAAAAAAGAAAAAGACAAATTATAAGCATGTATTTTCAGTAAAAATTATAAAGACTGTACTGTTTTTTTTACTGTTTTTTTTTATGGGACAGGGCTAACAACCCTGCCCCATAAAAAACAGTTTGTTCCAGAAACAGCAAGAAAATTTTGCTGCCCAATGCACTATCTGGGTGTGATGGATAAATGATGATGATGATGACTGTTTTTAATCATTTTACCCCAAGCAAGGCGATAATGTCACTAAGATTCAAGGGTTTACTGAAAGTGAAAAAAATAAGAAAACGTTAGTGAGAAGTAAGGGACAATAACAGAAGAGGATTCAGGAAGACAGAAGATGACGATTGGTGTTGCATTTAAATTTTGAAAAATTGTAGGTAATAGGGAAAGAATAAACTGGAAGATAGTTCCCCAGACAAAATGTGTGAGAAAAGAATAGAACCTATGATTACACCTATTTCAATAGTAAATTGAGGAGACCTTGTTGCCGATCTAGTAGTATGCTTAAATTGATATGGTCAAAATACCAAGAACGGAAGCTCATTATAACATTTGACACTAAAAGACACAAGGAAATTGAATGAAGTCAAAATGCCATGTCATGACCAATAATATTACAGACTCTTCTTTGGATTCTTTTGATATATAGCAGGAGCACATACTAGATATAACAACAGTATTCGATGCATGGACAAATAATAGATTTATAAACATACAAAATGAATTTTGGCAAGAAAAATTACCTGATATGATACAGTAAACCAACTCTACTAGCAACAGATCTAGTAACTGATTCAATATAATCATTCCATGTCATATCAGTGGAAAATGTGAAACCAAGAAGGCACTATCAAGTATGATGATAGAAGGCAAAAATAATTCTTTATGATGACTAAAATATAGTAGTTTCACTTTGGTAGCATTCAAATTTATAAACCATTTATTACCTCAGTTAACAACTGATGGAAAGTCATTTTCAAGATCAGCTGCCAGTTTTACTTTATTGAACATATTGGAATTACTTTAAGGACAGAAGTAAATAGTTGTTTCATGGGCATAAAAACAAGTTGAGAACTGATGACATCAAGAACGTCATTGAGCAAGATAAGAAACAATCTAAGCCCAAAGATAGAGCCCTGGGGATCCCTGCATTAATATGAAAGGATCTAGAAGAGTGGTTGTTCAACAAAACTCTCATTACAAGACTGGATCAAGTCAAATATTCAGCCAGAGAAATCATAGCCTTCAGCTTGTGAAAAAGGCCAACATGCCAAAACTTGTCAAATGTCTTTTAGATAACTAGGCCTCACCATTCTTAAGTTGGATAGACAAATTCGGTAATAACCATTAACAACATAGGCTGTTCACCTAAAGAAACAAAAATCCTATTGCAAGCCATGTGAAGTGAGATGCTTAACCAATTCAGAGTTGATTAAAGCTGCTAGTAAGCCATAGAAAGATGGATAGAAGACTGTATACTTCATTTCCCAAATAAAGAAGATCTAGGATTGGTCCAAAATTGTAGAGGAACCACACTCACCTCCAATATAGTAAGAATTTACAACTTGATGCATCTCAACAAAATACAAGCTGAAGTAAAGAAGGTGTTTCAGAAAATTCAAAATGGCTTGACAAAAAATAGATCAGCTATTGGACAAATCCTGACTGTTTGTTAATATAGATATCATTTTGTTAGAGACTTTCCAGTTGGATAGCTCTTTTCATTACACAATTTTTAAAGCTTTCATTTCAGAGTCATAAACTGTAATTTATCATATATATCACTTGTTTTATAACTACAGATTATTACAACATTTTAAGAACTGTTATCTACAGATCTTTTAACCAGATACAAAGTAAAATACTTTATATCTCAACTAATTTTTTCTGAATTGTTTTTATTTAAAAGTAGACTAATTTATTAAATGTAATTACATTTTTTCCAGCATGTGTCTTACTGGCTTTACACCTTTGCGTATTGTGAAATAATAAAACGTACATGAATGAACATTTGAAAATACAATATTTGTATGCCATCTTCTTAGATTATAAAGATAGAAATAATTTAAAAAATGTTATCTTTTATTTCAGGTGTGCATTTGTGCATGTAGAAGAGGCTCTTTTGACAAGATTTCACCTTATTTTACAAAGGTTAGAGAGTGGGAACTGTTAATTTTGTATACAAGTTGACATTTTAAAGCCTAGGTAATATATTTTGATAAAGTATATAAACTACAGGGGAACAAACATTATCTATGTTCCTATAAATAGATTCCTCCACTAATAATTTCCCCCTATTATTTAGAAAATTGAGGTGGACCTTTATAATTAAATTTAAATTAAAATACACAGTCATTAGTAATTATACATTAGGACACACTCATTAGTAATTATACATTTCTGCATTAGTTACTTAGCTATGACTATTGAAGAATGCTTTTTTTGCCATACAGGAAAAGGAGCACTCTCTGTAATTTGGTATGGTGCTTAGATTTTGATAAAAGGAGGATTTGAAATAGAATCCAGTGTAAATAAAATGTTCCAGGAAATTGTTTAAAATGATAAAAAGCTGCTAAATTAGTAAAAATATTTGATAAGCATTAAAAGAGTTAATCATTTTCTTCAAGCAAAGTTAAAATATTGTGATATTTCTTGTGACTTTTCAAAGAGTTTGACAGGAACCTCTGGATAAGAATTCTTTGAAAGCTTGTGAGTATTTGGGAGATACTTGAGATTTTAATTGTCAAAATCCAAGTAAGAAGAAATAACTCTACAGCATAACTTATGTCTCCATGAATTTGATGGAATCTCTATGAAATCATGCGAGTGGAAGTTCTGGTACATCTAAGAAAATTATCTAAATAGCAACTTTATAGGTAATCAATATTTGATAAAATCTACAATTAGTTCTTTTTTTATGAGGACAGTGTGAGTAAACAGAATATCACTAAAGCCTTCATTAAGTTCTGATTTTCAAAAGTATATTTCTTCAGAAATACTTTCATCTTTTTAAATTGACTGATGGTTAAGGTTTCTGGATCTAATGCCAACTAACTCTTTAAAAAGCGGTTTTTGTGTTTACACTTTACATTTTGTAGGTAATTTGGCTAACAACATTTCCATGGCTAAGAGCATGTTCATTTATCCAGAGAATTGTTAAATCAGAAGTGAATAAGTTTAAAGACTGTATAAGGTCTAATTTTTATTCCTCTTTAGATATTAGCACTTGATATATATATAAAAAAACAATAATTAGATTTCATTTAAAAATTTTCTCCACTTGGGTATCTTAGATTTTAAAAGTAGAAGTATGTATTGTATGAAAAATTGGTATGAATTAAAATCAATTTTTTTCCAACTTAGCACTAATCAACAAACCTAACTATCTTTAAAATATTATATAAATTGAAAATTGATGATGTTGATTCATCAGAATGGAAGTTAAAGTAATATATGAATCTAAACGGCACTGTAACCACAGTGATTTTTAAGATAAAAATATAATTTCTCAAAGAATATCTGATTGTTGTGCTGATAATTACTGCACATGGCTGTTATGATTCTTTAAAGTTATTTTCCATGTTTTATGTTTCTTTAGACATTTTGTAGTTTGAACGGTGGATCATGGAAACTGGAGAAATAACAGTATCAAAAACAGATAAAACACAGAATTATGACTTGATTATCTTAATTTATTTATGGGAAAATTATTGGACAGTGTTCATTGCTTGTCTGCTTTGGCACTAGATCATGAATTTTTTATTCAGAATTCAGAATTATAGCCTGCATGGATTGCATATAAAACACTGCTGTCTCATCCTGCATCTGCTCATTGCTACAAAACCTTTGTTTTGATGGAGATATGTGTGATAGCCTAACAACTAAGCCCAGGGTTGAAAGGAAGCAACCATTGTATCATGGAATATTTTCAATATTATTGCCTTTTAATCAATATCTTTAAAAAGAATAGATATTTTGGGTATAGCTTTAACACAAAGACATATTCATGTGGTGAGAAAAGAACAGTTTTCAAGATTAGCATACTAAGCACTGCCTTAGGGTTTGGAGTAAGAAAACAAGTAGTAATATTAGTTAAAATTATATCATTATTCAACATTATTTTAAATGTATTGATTATTCTGAGGTGATCATAGCATAATAGTCATTTTGAAATTTACTTTTGACATCAGATAAAGATAAAAATTAGAGAATACACAAGTATATATAAAAAATATGAGAAATGTGTTTACTAATATTTTCATTTAAAATCCTATTTCATTTTCTTTTAACAGAAAACTAAAACTGGTTATTTGATTTACCTTTATATGAGTTTACTTTTAGAACGTTGTTATGTGATTTATATAAATATTATTCACAACATGCAGTGTGTTTGAAATATTTTGACAGTCAGGAATAACCAATTTGTCTCTATTTTCTATTAATTATATAAATGCTTTACTGGAATATTCTTTCAAGAAAGAATATGAATAAAAAGCAAGGTCAGCTGTGATTGATAATCATCATGATCTTGCCAGAAAAAGAACAATCTAAAAAAATGTCATCTTTAAGAAGGGATTCAGTCTACTATTATTAATTATGTTGGGTTATCCCTGTATTGTTTAACATAATTTGTTTCATCTGCATACAACAGAAAATTTCTTATTTGACAGGTTATTAACAAATGGAGTTTTGAGAACTTTTTAGAAGAGTGGGAATGAAAGAACTGTTTATTTATATAAAGTTACATATTCATTAAATATTTTTTTTATAATTATTTTACTCTACTGGTGCACAGGGGGTTACAGTGAGAGGAAAAAGTTACAGGGGATGTAGAAAAAAAGATAGGAGAGGGATAGGAATCAAGGAGATAGAAGATGGCAACTGACATTGCATTTAAACCTTTGGAGATCATAGCTGTCAGGTAAGCAAGTAAATGGAAGGGAGTTCCACAAATGGGAAGTGCAAGAAAAGAAACTGTTAAAGTAGAAGAGACTGTTATATTTAACTATTTTGCTGGTAAAAGGGTGGAACCTTGATGCCAATTTAGTAGCACTCATAAATGCATGTGGTCAGGGAACAAGGGGAAAAAATTTGCTATGAAAACACTTGTAGAAAAAACAGAGGGAAGCCACATCATATTGGTGAGAAAGTCACTGAAGGTAAGCTGCTAAGTCAGGATTGATTATATTGGATTTTGTCAAGAACCTCAAGACAAATAGCAGAAGCACCTGACCAGATATGGCAACAATATTCAATGAACAGACAAATGGTAGATTTATAAATGTGCAAAATGGATTCTGACAAGAAAAACTTCTTGGCCCAACACAGTGACCCAAACTTCCTATCAGTAGATGCAGCTATAGATTTGATGTAGTAATTCCCCTTGGGGTTGTTTGAGAGAGTGGGCCAGGGAGATGCAGTGTGTTGCTCTCTAGGAGACTAGCATCATCCATTCTGATGGTAGGTAGGAAAGTTTCTCTATGGTGGTTAAAAGAGAACAGCTTTATTTTGGAGACATTAAAATCTAAAAGCTATTTCTTACTCCATTCAATCACAGCTTGAAGGTCCTTTTGAAGGGCAGCAGCCAGGTTTACTTTGTCAGTCTTGGCAGATTTACTTTTGCGACAGGAATAAATGGTGGTGTTATCTGCATAGATGACTAATTAAGAACTGATAACATCAGGAAGGTCATTGATGGAGATCAGAAAAGGCCAGATTATAAAGTGCAAAAATTTCTAAAAATATTTTTAAAATGTTTAATTCAGCAAGAAATATGAATTTTATTTCCAATGAGACAGTAAGAATTATACAGTTATGTTTCTTACACATGTAAGTTGACCAATAAAGACCATATACACAATTTTTAAAAGGGAAATGGATGCAGAAATGAAGACTATATGATAAATGTATAAAGTTGAATACATACAAATTATGTTTTAAAGAAAAAAAAGAAAAGAGCTAAAGAGTGAATATCTCTCAAAGTTAAAAATGCACTTGTTTTACAAGTTGAACAAATATCATTTTAAAAAATCACAAATCATTTTCTATCCATGGTTTAACCAGTAACAAGGATTTCTTTTGGGAAACTGAACAAGGTTCTTTTTCCGCAGAGTTGTTTGGATTTCTAAATATCATTATTTGGAGAAAGTTGAAAGTTCTTCTGCTTTTGTTAAAACTATGCTTCTTCTGAATATCTTTGAATACTAGTGATACAATTTTTGCAAACTATAGAACAAAGAGACCATTGAAATGATATATTTAATAAAGATATAAAGATTTTTGTAATTTTTCAAACATTTTTTAATACATTCTTATCAAAGCTTTCAAATACTAAAATATCAATAGTTCAGTTACACCAATATCTAATGTATATGGGAGAGGATAAAAGAAACATTTTTAATTATGAAAATCACCATACTAAATGTTAGCATCCATTCTGGCAATAAAACTACAACTAGATTATTGTCATAGTGTATCACTCCAACACTTATTCCTATGGTTACACTGAGATCATCAATGTCTTTAGGTTCTAAAGTGCTTCCTGAGGATAAAGTTAGTGTTTTATAGACCTCTATTTTTTTTATAGATCTCTATTTTCAGAAACTGATTAAAAAAATATTGGTTTTAAATTAAAGTGGATAAGATACTTGTCAAAGACAGTGAAGATTGCAACACAAACCCTGAAAAAATTAATTTGAAGTGTATAATTGAGCAACAAGAATCAGATAACAAAACAATAAATCAATGGACAAAACATTTTTAATTAATGAAAATGACTGCCACAATCATTAAACTTCTAATAATGTAATACGTGCCATCTTTATTTTTTCTTTTTGTTTTTACATCCATGCAACATTTCTGCTTCCTGAAATTGCTTTTTGCTTCTATTTTCTTTGTCCAGTCAGTCTGATACTAACATTACGCCACACCTTAATCCTAACCAGACAGGAAATCAGATGCTTATTTTACTTTGAGTATTGCATAGTCTAATTTAAACCTTCATCTATAATTAAAATGTGTATGATGAAACTGGTTGAGTCTTTTCCTGACTTAGAGGCTTGATTAAAGCTTCCAGGTTAGCAGATTACTATCTTCTATTATTTTTACAACATTACCCTCAAGAGAACATTTGATGTATATGATATTAATTAGCAAAGTTTACCTTCCCTACAGAACATATTCATTAAGAGAATTTCATATTGTGTAATTAAGATGTGCACACACACACACAGACACACACACACACACATTAGGATGCTTAATTTATTTAAAGGTGCCTTTATTTTCACTTATATCAAGTTGATCACATATACTATGTATGCATGGAAAAACTTCTAATTGATGCATTTAAGTCTGAAAAAGAATTTATTGTTTCATCGATGGAATCTATTTTATAAATAAAACAAACACCAGTTACAGCTTATTTTGACATGTTAAAAATAGAGATGCTAAACCTTTAAATTTAAATTTTGATGGCTAGTGTATCAAGATATTTTACTTATCCCCTTGAGCTTATTATTGTTTTTGTTTTTATTTTTACTTTTAATTTTGTTGTTGTTGGTTTTAATTATCTCATATTTTATCAGCAGTAGTTTTGCAGAAAAGAAGATATGTATGATCCTAGATGTAAATTTACGATAGAGGATACTGAAATTAGTGCACTTTCAATACATTTTCATCTTAAAAGGTTATTTTCTCTTTATCAAAGCTGTATCCTTTAATTTTAACTAAAAGAATACAATTTTGATAAAAAGAAAATACAAATTAAGGTGAAAATTACTATCTATCTATATATATATATATATATATATATATATATATATATATATATATATATATATATATATATATATATATATATATATATATATATATATATATATATATATATATATATATAAAACTATCTCAAACATACATAAATATATATATATTGGGAAGCAATCTTTCTTTTAAACATGTTTTGTTAAAAATGACTGGCAAAGAAGATTTTAATTTTTGATTTAATTTTTCCCGTATTCTTACATGTTTCCTTTTTGCTGGAGATAAGGAATATAAAAATGTTCCATAATTTTTTGCTTCCCAAGCGCTTTCAGCCACTTCACTGGTCATTTTCAAAGATGTTATTTTTCTGATGTTATGTTATTCTCATGTTTTGACTGTAATATAATTTATTTTGTGTTTTTGAAAAGGAGCATTCTTTAAAAGCTATATATATATATATATATAATAAATTATAGTTTAGAACATGTACAAACTTTTATCCACTACAAACATGGAAATGTCAATGTCTCATCAGGTGGTGTGGAAAGGAATGGAAAGTCTCTTTTTTTATATTTGGCGAGTTGTGTGTGGGATGTAGGTGAGGTTTGTAACAAGGGAATAAGTCTTGTAAATTGAATTTTGAAAAAAGTGAATGGGTAGGGGATAGAGTTGATTAATGAACTTGTTGGGAATTTTGTAGACAGATTTAACATTAAAAGATAGAGTATAGCTTTTTATGGCCTAATGGCTGGATTTTTTCTTTGGGTTTAGTAAAAGGGGAGAGTAAGGAAGTGTAAAGGTAGGGTGAGAAATAGGATTAGAGCTTTCCATTCCTTTCCACACCACTTGATGAGACATTGTCATTTCAATATCAAAACAAAATGTACACTTTGTAGTGGATAAAAATTTGTAGATGTTCTAAACTATAATTTATAATAAATATTCACTGCTCTATATTATATATCAAGCACTGTTTTAAAGTAATGTTTTGAACGTTGTAAATTTTTCTTCATTCCTTAATCACACACACACACACACACACACACACACACACACACACATATATATATATATATATATATATATATATATATATATATATATATATATTCACAAATGCTGATCTGTTTACAAAGAAAGTAGATAGAAATTAGAGGTATCAAGATCTTTCTGATACAATCTTAATTTCAATTGGCTGGTTATGTTATGAGAATGAGCAACAATTGATTACAAAAGTCTTTATGTATAACCAGCCACAGGACTCTGCACCTTGTCAAAATTATGTTAATCTCCTTTTTAGAAATGTCCAAATAAAATTCATTGAATTCAAGAGCCAGATAGAAGACATTTCTAAAGAGAAAATTAACATAATTTTGAACTGCAGAAAATCAGTTCTTAACCATGATAATGAACAACAGACTAAAAATTCAACTGATAATTTTGATTTATCTATGGGTGTTCTGGATTCTGCAGAATCTTCAGATTTAGTTGGATTATTCCTTCTGTACAACCTCACAGCATTTAAAGAAACTGATTTAAATAATATAGGACTTTATAGAGTTGACAAACTTATGATAGCGAATAAATCCACTGGGGGTAAGGTTGATAGACTTAGAAAATTAATTCATAGAGTTTTTAAATCTTTTGGTCTTAGCATAGTGATTAATCCTAATATAAAACAAGCTGACTTCTTAGACTTAGTTTCTAATAATTTCCAACCATACATGAAAAATAATACTAACCCAATTTATGTAAACCCTAACTCTAATCATCCACTTATAAAATCTAATGTTTGAATCTCCAGCAATTATAAACTTTTTACAGCATTAATCTTAGTATCTTGATAATTTATTTTAACTATATGATCTTTCTTTTTATGTTATTTTATCTCTATTTTTATCTTTATTTTCTATTAAAAATTGTTATCTATTTAATGTTTCAAATTTAAATTTTATTTTTAACATTAATTTTTCCTTTAATTTTATTTTTTATTTTTTAATAATGTTTGTTTTTTCATTTTATTATATTAGTACTAATGAATTTATATCTTCATCTTGTATTTTTAAATATCCTCAAATCTGTACTTTTGAATAATTCCTATGTCTGTGTATGTGATTTCACCATTTTTTTTAAAATGCCAAAGGATTTTGTTTTATACAATATTATTAACAAATGTATCTATCTACAATTCATTTCTGGCCAAAGTTTGAAATTTCTATTTCTTTGCAACTCTTGTTGTTTCCCCCACTACTTCCTTCCCCCTCTGTGCATTTTCTCACTTTTTCCTCTTTGTTAAGTGCAGGCATCATGTGACTAATGTTTGTATATGCTTATACTTTACTTCCCACTCTTAACTCAGCATGTAACAATTGTGTTGTGTATGAAACTCTAAGTCATGCTACCAGAAAGAATATGAATATTTATTAATATAGAGTTTATAGCTCTGTTATATTGCATCAAGCAATATTTTATTAATACCAGCACTCAATGTGCTATATTATATATTCATATCTATCTATCTATCTATCTATCTATCTATCTATCTATCTATCTATCTCAATTTGGTCGAGTCTCATTACTGGCTAGAAGGAATCAGATGTCTAACTGCACTGATGAGCTGTGATACAGCAAAACAGATCTGTCTGCAGATGATTATATATATATATTTTTTTCTTCCACAGCATTAAAAATGAAAAAGATGAATATTTACACTATTTACAAATGAAAAAGTAGCTAAATAATATTTTGTTGTCTAATGAAAAAAATGAATGATATAACACTTTTTGCCAATTGCTCTTCTGAGTATACAACATATATACATCATATACATATTTTCATACAATATGAAAATGTTACTTGAGCAGTTAATCCAAGAATAGTAAAACTATATTTAGCCATGGGAAAAGCATGAAAAAGTTTAAGTTGAGGTTAGTAATCTTGAAAAATTGCTCTTGTATCTCATTGATGGTTGTGGAAAAGCTTGAATCTCAGTGGGAATTAAAGTCATTTGAAGTCAAAAATAATTTTGTAGAAATTATGAAAAACCTAAGAATGAAAACAGTCTCCTTTTTGTCTATGTCAGTTGGGATAGATGTTTTGATGACATGTGAAAGAAGCTACTTGACAGATATGTTTCACAGCACAATTTTGGAGGGTTGAAGTTTCTGTGAAGCATGATGGGCATCCCAACTTTTACTTGAAGCCTGTTAGACGGAGCATAAGGCATTTTAATAGAGTTGAAGAACTCAATTGGCTTCTGAACAGCCTCTGTAGTATTAAACTGTGCCAATTGATATGGAACAGCTAAGTTACAATTGTATAACACAATTGAAACACAGTTGCAACAAAGTGAAATTTATTTCTTTGATTGCATTCACAGAGCAACTGGAAGTTTTTGTATGTTTTGGAGTTGCACAATGTTTTACCAGTTTAAGATTTTTATTTGGCTGTAATAAGATTTCTAATTAAAAATTGACCTCTTGTAACCTTCAGACATCTTAAAGGTTAGTACAACCTATGCTATAATCTTTTCTCCCCAAATTACCTCTACATATCAGTTTATCTCCAAGAATGTAATTGTTTGGCAGCAATATAGCTATTTTACCCCTAATGTTTTCTGCTAACCCCAGATGTTGAATTGTACCTTACTTGCCTGAATATTTCTTTGGTCTAAAAAGTGTTTTTATACTTGTTAGTAAACTCAATATCTCAATCCCTTTTAGTAGATATTGCTTTATTTGACTAGAAATTGAATGACACTTTGATAACTTCTGTTGATATTGAATAACCTCCATGGTCAATCTTATATAGTGCATATTATTACTTGTTATTTTGTGGTACCTATGTCAAACAAACTTTGTCCTTTATACCTGGAGATTTAAGAGTGTGTGTTTAAGTGTAAGAGTGGACACTGAGGTCAAAACTGAGTTGTGTTTGCCTGTTTTCTTGCTTGAATGCAACCTTGAGGCCATGAGTGTTGGGTGGTAGCTCAAATATTTATATATGCAGGTCAATTGAAACTATTCAGTAGTCATGTGAATTATTTTCTGTTCATTGTATTATTCTAACAGTTATTGGATAGGTGGGAACTGTTAAATTTAATTTATGAGCCTGAATGTGGTTTAAGTATGTGATTCTTTACTCCATTTGGTCTTACTCCTACTAAGATGTATATATGTGTATATATATAGTTTGTAATATGCACCTGATGATTGTGTACTGCATGAAACTCTGAGTTGTGCCACCAACATAGGATAAGATATATATTTAATAATAATAATAATAATAATAATATATATATATATATATATAGAGAGAGAGAGAGAGAGAGAGAGAGAGTGAGATTTAATAGATATAGGTATGTAAATACTCATATCTATGACCTTCCTAAAGAAGAGCACAGAGTAAATATGCAAAATGATAAAACCTTGTCCATCACATCTTGTCACTTATTGATTTGACCAAACAATTTTTTGCTTAGATGAACAACATAATAATTGCATTTATGGACATATTTATCCTCTCTATAAGACAATTTCAGACACCAAATTCTTTCCTTTTATCAAGCAGCTCTTAGAATTTTTCTGATTTTTATCTTAGTCATCACACAATGTTCTTATTTTTTCATTTTTCATATTGTTTTTAGACATTACTTTAATCTTTGTCATCATCCCAGATTACTCCTAATAAAAACATAAAATTGATTCTTAAACTCTGTTAATACCCGCTTAAAAAATCAATCCCATATTTGGAAATAAATCTCTGAAAAAATGTAGTCAAAATAAATGGTTGCTTCTAAGTTTAACACGTGAGATATTTGCTGAGGCTACCATAACTAATGACAAACATTTATAAGTACAATTAAGTACTTGTAAAATCTATAAAGCCAAGAACAGTAAATATTTGTATTCTACTATCAAGAAATAAACTAAAAAATGTTAAAAAATATAAAGAAAAAATGTCAATATCCTTGCCTTGTAGAAGTTTGGCAACTTGTTTAGAAATGTCTATGTGTACAGAATCGATTTTTCCTAAACCTGAAATTCCAGAATGGCACACATTGTTCACAAACATTGATCCATGAAATACTTTTATGTCATGATCTCTGTTTCTCTAAAGAGCACGTCCTCTGCATTCACTTCTCTATGCAAACAGACTATCTAACAAGCAAACTGTTTGCAAATTTGAACACATAGATTGTTCAAGAAAAGACACCCAATTTCTCGATTCTGAAATTAGTTGGTATCATTCTTCAGACAATCAAGATTTAGAATTGTTGCATAAAATATTAGAACAAATATCAGAGAAAAAGAAATAAAAGAACACTGTTACATTTACTCATTGCTTTATTATATCTTTGTCACTGTATAAATTGATTAAAAGAGCATTTATTAATTGTTACGTTTTAATTCCAATGACACTAACTAGTGTTATAAACAATTATGCTAAAGTTGTGATCAAACTGGGTCAAAAGTTCAATGAATGAATGAATAAATGAAGATAAAAAATTGGATAATGAGAAAAACTTAATAGACTCAACAGTAAATAATGCAATGTAAATCCTGTGAAAGGTGAGACAAAATTTGGACTTTTTCAAACCACAATGAACTAAAGTCAGAAAAGATCAATTCTTTTAATCACTATAAACTCTGCAATTTGCTTCAATTGACTAAACATGTAAAAGTTAAATTGCAAGCTGGTTTGGCTCTTTTCTATATAATATAGTGATTCATTATGTTAGATATTCATTTTTATTTCATTTTCTCATAAGATTGTAGATATTCTCATACCTGATATTATTGTTTACCACTTCTATATACTGTTTGACAAAGAATAAGCTGGGAATCAAAGTTGGCAGTTGGCTTGACATCAACGATTAACAATGAACATGGATTTATAAAAACATACAATTATATTTTTATTCTTTTTCTTTCATGACATGGTTCTGTAGAGTGGAGGTTGATCAGAAAGTTAGCACACATGTATATGAGGGACAGTTGACTGCTGTGTTTGTCTTCTCATCTCAAATCTCTCCATCTTTCTTCTAATCCATCTGTCTTCTGATCTGTCTCTACATTTCTGATTTTGTCTTTTTGTAGGTGAAATTTGTTTGACATGTCAGTTTTCATTATGCATATTTTCATTAATTCTGAGTTTACATACTCTAACTTTAACTACACTGTTTATCAAAACAAACTTTCACTTGTCACTTGGGTTTTCACACTCCTAACCTTTCAAAACAATATTTATTTTCTTTTAAATTCTGCCAGTCATGCATTGTTCCATCAAGCAATTATTTCATCAATTTGAATACACTGTTGACAAAATTATACACTGTAGTAAGAGAATATATAGCACTATTTGTTGAGCCAGTTGAGTATTCTTAAAACATGTATACTATTATTGAACCCAGTTTCCAAAATAAAGGTGGTACTGAAATTATGCATATTTTCATTAATTCTGAGTTGATATTTTACATATAAAAAATTCAAACTTTCCAAAATCATATGACCATTTTGGTGAATAGAAGTCACTTCATTATGAAAAATACAACTATTTGCTTGAGTGTGTGTGTGTGTGGGTAAAGACAACAGAAGTAAGCATAGTGAAAAAAAGAAAAAGGAAAAGCATGGCAAAAAGAAAAGAAAAGGAAGAGGAAAGAAAGAAAGAAGAAAGAAGAAAGATGGAGAGGGAAAGGAAGAAAGAGGAAGGAAAAAGTATTGTTGATAGACAGACAGGAAAGAATGTTGGTATGGAAGGTGGGGGAGTTATATTAAAAAAGATAAAAATGAATATAGAAAGAAAAGATATGAGCTTTGCCCTGCTTTGTTGAATTTTTCCAAACTTTTTCTATTTCATATTAAAAACGGGACCTTACTATTGTTGAGATCAAAATAATTTACATTACAATTTCCTTCAGAAATATAAAGGAAAAAACTGTAATTGAATTTATAATATAAGTAAATAATATATAAGTAAATAATATACCCAAAGAAAAGAAAAATAGCTACTTTACGAAAAATAAAATTTAGATAAATGTAAAATAAATTCAAGATGGTATCAATATGTAATACTTCTGATATAAATAAATTTCTAATAGAACAAATAATAGAAATTAATTTATATATATTAAAATTTTTTGTATATATATATATATATATATATATATATATATATATATATATATATATATATATTAATTAATTCTAAATTACTTGAGCTAAGAGTTTTCCCTTTCTGATCAGCAATATAACTAGAGATTATATATATATATATATATATATATATAATCTCTAGTTATATTGCTGATCAGAAAGGGAAAACTCTTAGCTCAAGTAATTTAGAATAATTAAAATTATTAAGAAATGAATTAAATTAAAATTAATTAAATTAAATTAAACTAAGGTTATGACAGCATTATACTAAACCAAATATCTTAATTTTCACTTAGGTAAAAAAAAATTAAATATGCATTTAAAAATAAATATATAAAATATATAGAAAGAATAGGACCAGAATGGAAAAACCTAAAACTAGAGTGAAAAGGGGCTATGAGAAACATATTATTTTAATTTTTCAATTGTAAAGGGCTAATAAGAGGAAATAAACCAATCACATTAGAGGAAATAAATTATAGCTTAATAAAAATTCAATTTGAAATTGAAGGCACCATCTAATATCAAACGATTAGACTAGAATGGGTAAGGGTTAAAAGAGGTTAACATATATAATTATGGTAATTAATTATACAGTAAATAAAAAGAAAGAAAAGGAAACAAATGTCAAACACAAATTTAAATTTGGATTAAATTTAATGGGGATTAATACCTAAATTTAAAATTTAAAATTTTGGATTTATGACAACATTTGCTTATGAAATCTTTTCTTATGTTTAAAAGCAGATTTTATTTAGGATATTTTATTGTTTGAATTTTTTCAACAATCATAAAGATTATTGGAGGTGCAGCTGAACCTATTAGTCTCCAACTCACTATGGGGTTGAGTCCTACTTATGAATTTATTTGTTTGAACATTATTTTTAATGGATACTCATAGTTTTTATAATTAGACAGTACACTTTATAATTTTCTACAGCCTCAATTGTACAAGAAATCTTATTTGAAAAATACCTATCTTCTAGCAGTAATCAAACGTGCATACTGCCAATACCAGGAAGATGTCGTCATTAGACATTACATGTCTTACCACTAGAACACAGAAGATTTCATGGCAAACAAGGCTCAATTTAAGCTTTAAATACATGTTTTCCTGATTTATTTTACAGAACAATTCATGTTCAGATTTGTACCCTAATTTAAACAACTACAACTGAAGACAATATAACAAAATTATATGGAAATTTATGAAACTGGCATTATATATATTATATATATATATAAAGAAAGAGAGAGAGAGAAGATATATATATATATATATATATATATATATACCAGTGAGTGGTGAAAAGTTTTCAGCATAACCAAGAAGCCTTTAAAAAAAATAACTCACATATGATCAATGATCATTTGAACATTTTAGTAGCACCTTTTATAAAAATAATTATATATATATATATATATATATATATATATATATATTATACTTCACACACACACACATGCATGCACAGGTTTTATTTCTTAATTCAACATATTTTTATTGCTTTAAACATTATTATTTGTGGATATTCATATCTGAGTAGATGCTCTATTTATTTGAAACATTATTTTATTTAATCTAACTGCCTGAGCATGCTTGAAAACTTATTAAAGAAAAAAATTAAATTAATTTTAAAAATAAACTGAGCACCTACTCAATTACAAGTAGCCACAGAGGTAACATTCAAAGTATTAAAAATAAAAATCATTAATGTTTGTTTATAATTTGAATATACTACTGTCTGTTTGCAGGCCTCAAAAGAATGCTCCAGGGAAAGAAATTTGGCCCCATTGAAGAAGTGATATTGGGAACTAAGGCGTATTTTGTGGCCAAAGACAAATTGTTCTAAAAAAGGCATGGAACTGTTAGAGAAGTGTTGGAATCAGTGTATCACCTTAGAAGGATACTATGTTTATGAATGAAATTGAATTTTGTCTAAAAGTTGTTATTTTATTAGTTATGCTCGTTATTTATTGAGTGAAATGTTAATATTTAAAGTAATACATGTGAGCATAAAAATATAGATAAATATAAATAAAAAACAAAAGAAAAACTTTTCTTTACCAATGTATTACATTCTCTGGGGAACTTTATCAAGATAAAATTGAACTTTTGTCTTTTATTTATATTGCCTTTACAAATATATTTTGTTTCTGAATTCTTATACCCCCCCACACACACGCACACATAGACACATGCATATTTTTTCTTCTTTTAAACTTGGAAAAGACTTCTTAAATTTGTTAACTTATAACAATGGTTAAGTAGGAAATGCACAGTGATTAAAAAGTTGAATGACCCATAAATATTAGAATATGATTTTCATAAGGATGTATAAAAATTAAAAGAAAGAACAATCATTATGAAAAGTGAAAAGACAATGCAATAGTAGAATTAATACACAGGAGAATGTTTTGTTAGTGAGAGAGAAACATGTAATGCATAAAACCATAATTTGAAATCTGAAATAAAACTCACAAAGCAATGATGAGCAAAAGAGCCAGACCAGATGAATGTGTCATAGAGATACTGACAGACTTAGATAACTTTGGTGTTGACCAGATTATTGAAGTCATAGACAGAAAGCTGTCAGAATGAGCAATAGAAATGTAGAAAAAGCTATGCCAGTGTCTTATAGATTACACAAAAACATTCAATGAATATGGCAAATAGTGTCTCAGAATGTTAGTAAAACTTAATTTACTGGAAAGTATATATGATTTAATGGAATGGGCTTATGAATAAACTACAATTTGTATTGGGAGCAAATGTATATGAATAAGCAATGAATTAAGTGTTTAACCAAAATAGAAAGAGGAGTGCAGTAAACAGGGTTTTTTTTTATCATATTTATTTAACCTGTAGAGTGAGATGATTGCAAGTGAATTAGAGGACATACCAGAATTTATTGTTGGTAAATGTAATCTTAACAAGATATATTATGTAAGTAACACTGCTAATAGTAAATTCAAAAAGATCGAAATAATTATTAAACAAAGGAGTTAGTGAAAGCAACATGAAAGGATTGACCATTAATCTTTTTGTTATGGTGGTAACAAGTGTAGAAATCCAACTAGTTAAGCTGTGTAATAACAAACAACAATGTATGACACAGAAATTAATTTTACTTGGAAATAGAGGAAAAGATCTTACAGAAATTGAATAAATTACTAAGGAACCACAAAATAAAATTAGAAATGAATGCAAGATTGTGATTTGATTGATTTCTTTTCAATATGGCAGTGAAAGTAAAAGAGTTTTGTCATGAGTAAGGAAAAGTTTTTAAAAAACCAAGATGTTCCACTGATGAATGTTGAAAACACTACAAAGAGAGCAGATGAGAAATGAAGAAGTTATAAAATCTACAAAAAAATTGCTTGTGAGAATCAGAAATCAACAGTTTATATTTTTGCAAAACATAATAAGGAAAGAAGATTTGGTGAATTTGATACATACAGGACTCAATAAAGTCAAAAGATGCAACAGAAAGTGTAACCCACTATCACTGCATTGGTCTTCAGGTTTCTCCAAACCACCTTGATTATTATCTAGCTGACTCCTTGTTAACGTGCTGCCAGTTTGTTGCTGGTATCATGATGAAATGGTTCCACTCACTCTAGCTAGAGTTTGTCTGCCTCATTCACTCTTCTGCTAAGTTGTGTTTTTGATTTAAGAGAGTGAGAAGATCACTGATGAAGCAACCTGAAGTGAAGAACAGATCGATGGAGAGGATCTACACAAAAAAATTTTTTCAAATAAAAATTAACTTCAATTGAAAATGTAACAACAATTTTTTTTATATATAATTTATTGCATAATACTTTCCACTTCTGTTATAATCAAATGATGCTGGGATTCCCTTTTGGAGTTTACATCCTGTGTTAGTAGTAATTTAAATTTCTATGATCTAGCTTTCAGGATTAGCAAACAGTCTTTTTCAGGAGGTCCCGGCGAATGATGTGGATTCCAGTAGCAGTAATTTGTTGACTTTGAAAGTTGTATAAGCCTCCACCTTATATGGAAACCTGTTCCTGGCAGGTGAGGGGTTGACTAAGGTCTGTGGTTTGGTTATCTCCCACCCTTATCATCAAGCTTTTTCTAAAATCCCATATTTTCAAAATATGTTTACTTGAGTAATTTTTCAAATTTAGGGGTTGTCCAGCCCCCTTTTGAAAATGGTCAGAGGAATCATGCCACTCCTTAACTCCAGCACCTTTCATTTTTCATCTCACACCATCACTCTATATAGGCGATACTAATCTCTTTCTCTTCTCAGCATCTAACCTCAGCCTATTTCCAAAGGCTAGCACAACTGTCTGTGATGAATCTAAACTTTAGATAATTAACACTGGTTGTTTTAGGTGATTTTTCCAAAGCCATATCTAAGATAATCAGAGCCAGTCCAAATGGTCGCCTGCCAGTTAATCTCAAGAATTATTTTGTTCATACATTTTTTTGTCATTATGAATGGGAAAAAAAGAGAAAAAAATATCCTCAATATCTTTAGCAATAAAAAAATGATATTTCTCTGTTTATGTGTTTCTTGGTCAACCAGGCCTTACAGCCTGTTGCCTATGGTCACTCCAAACTAGTAATTAATCTTGCTTGTCTCCAAAAAATCCCAAGTAATGTTGGCTATAAAAAGTTTGATGAATGTCACAGAAATTAAAATGAGCAAATCTGTCCCCAATCTTAAGCGCTAATCTTTTTTTTTGTAAGGATATTTTTCTTCTGGGTCACCAACATAAACCAGATGTTTTTCCTGGTTCTTTGTCCAGAACAACATTTGTTCTGCACAAAGAACAGATGTTATTTTGGTGACCACCAGTTTTCTTTAAAACATGTTTTACTATTTTCCAAGACTGACAACTTCAATGATACATTGTCTCTTTCTTATTGGTGAGAAGCAGGGAAGGACTGGCTTAATCTTACTTAATTCCATTTTGATATATTTGGGTTCAATTCTCCTTTGAACTGTTCTTGATTTCATTTTATTATTTTAAAACATAATTTTTAATACATTTTTTTTTAATGTTCTTTCTACTTTTAATCTACTTTCCTGAGAAATTCAACAATTATCATCCAGTTAGTAGTCTCTTTCCTCTTAATTTTTCTTTTTTTTTTACCAATTAACTCCCTGAGGTCCCAGTGTCACATCACTTCTTTTTTCATTTACTTGTAATTGACACCCAAACTCCACCTTCCTCTTTTGGTGAAGATAAAAGTTTTCATGCAGAAAAGATTCGACTAAACATACAGTAAGAATAAAAAACCCCATCCCTATCAATTTTGTTTATAGATATATGTTTTTAACTTTTTAATTGGGGTTTGCACTACTCCTTACAATTTAATCCATTCACAAGTTTGTATTAATAATGTAGTAGAAATTAAAAAAAAATATTTTTTTTGTTATCATGCACCTGGATATCTCTGTCCATTTTGTTTATATATACAAGGCCTGTGATAAGTAACTATATAATTTTATTTCAGTATAATAAATGTAACATAGAAGAAACAAGCAGCTGCAATAAAGAAACTAACAAAGGGTACACTCAAGTTTTTTGCAACATTAGACATGATGTTTATTAAAGTTCTGTGTGCTCTCCATGGAGCTCAATGCACTTTGCTAATTTTTCAGGAACTGAGCAGCATACTTTGGTGCACAGCTCCAACAGCACTTGAGCAATAACAGCTCAGATTTGTTCCTTAAGTTCAGTGATGCTATGAGGCTTTGCTAAGTCTTTGAGAACACCCCACAAGAAAAAGTCGGGAAGGGTATGTCACACTTTCGGCTTTCCAGGACCACTTTAAAAACACAATCTTTTGCTAATCATGTGGATATAATGTATATCTGAAATAGAAATGGAAATGGAATAAAATTTATAGCAAAATGTATATCAAATAAAGACTGTTCATTGTGGTGCAATGGATATCAACTCAGAATGACAACTCAGAGAGCCGAGTTCGAATTCCACTTGAATTCCTCGCATTCACTTCTGCACAAATACCCTTGGGAAAGGTATTAATCTGTCTCTTCTCTCCAGTTATGGGTTAAATAACAGGACAGATTGGGTTCTATAGCCTTGGCAGGCAACCAGTCTACCACAAAAAGCAAAGGCAAACTACTGTGGGATAAGATAATCTTCTGCCTAGTCAGTCATGTCTCTTTCGAGACATGATTGCCCAAAGCGTGTATCATGTATGGCACCTGATTTAAAAAAATTTAAAAAATCAAATAAAAATATATGATTTCAGCTTTCAAATGACCCATGAAATAGAAGAAATGCATATGTATCAACATTACAAACAGAAGAAAATATATAGTTACTTATATATATAGTGAAGGAAATTAATAAATATACATATGAGGAGGGTGTGCATATGCATAGTATTATTATTCAGATGTTAATAAAACAGCACTCAATATATGAACAGAGCTGTATTATATATATGTTAATAAACATACATATTATACTATGTCTATGGCATGATTCAAAGTTTCATGCATTATACAATCATCAGGTGCATATTTCAAACTAACAGTTTAATAGATTTGAATTCAAGTTCACTCAATGTTCATTGGAATTAAATCATATAAAGTTAAATTACTTAACTCATACTTAACAATTATGAATTAAACCCCTTCTATTTTTGCTCCTTACATTTTAAATTCTTATTTCTAAATTTTACCCCTTCATTTTTCTTTTCTTTTATTTTCTTTTATCTTATTTTTATTTTTATTTAAAATTTTAATTTTCCTTACATTTTTATAAACATGTAATATTTAAATATTTAAATTTTTAAAACTCATGATTTATGCCCTTTTGATTTCTTCTCCCTGCATTTTATTATTTTGATTTTGATTTCATTTTAATTTTCAATTTTAATTTTAACCACATGTAACTATAGAATATTTCAATTTTAAATCTCATGTCCATTAACTTGCTGCTATTTTAAAATAGCAGCAAGTTAACGGATATGAGTCTTTATGAAATAATGCTTCCAATTCTTTGTCATCAAACCTTTTCGATGCACCAGAGCATTAGCTTCAACATCAAAATCTTCAATGTCAAAAATCATTATTTTTGTAGTGTTGTAAGCAATCTCTGCATGTTGTTTTCAATTGAATCTCATAGAAGGTCATTGACACACTAAAACCTGAAAGAGTTGTTAACAGGATGTGCTGAAATTATCAACTCTGGCTTTGATTCAAGGATTTATATCCAGCCAAAAGAATCTCCAAGTAGTTGACAACTAACTAAAACTTGAAAGAGTTGTTAAAAGGATTTGCTGACATTATCAACTCTGGTTTTGATTCAAGGATTTATATCCAGCTGAAAGAATCCCATAGAAAAGTTCAACCAACTAAAACCTGAAAGAGAACCTCATGGAACTATATGAGTAAATACATATTTTTGACTCTTTCATTGACCAAACTAATAATTATTCTTTATATATTAATTTAAGGATTCCCAAAAAGTATAGCACTTAACTTCTTCGCCAACTTAACTGGGTAAAGATATTTGACACCTTACCTTCCCCTTCTCTCCTCGTAACACTCACCAGTAGTAAACTCTATGTTTCTTGTTTTGAATGCAACAAAAATTGTATATTTGTAAATATTTTATTTGGGTGTGTTTTTGTAAATTAAATATTTGTCTGTGATTTATCTCTGAGTTCTGGTCAATCACTTTTTTTACTTTTGTTACACTTAACACATAACAAAATCATATTAAATATATGTTCCTATAATCTTCCTTAATTACCATTTCTTTCACATGAAACATTGTAAGTAGACTGGTACTTCCAGCAATTCTTTATCAACAATTTTTCAAATAACTTAAAACCAATGTCTCCACGTCCCACTGGACAGACCTTCTGGTAGTCATTTATGACCATTTCTTTCCTTGTTTCTGAAAAAAAAAGTATAAATAAATAAATAAAATTGCATTGTTACGACTTTATAGGCTAACATACTACAACACCATCTCAACACACTATGTACATCCACAAAATGAGTGGCCCAGAATTCTCTGTTGATGTTCAGTCTTCACTCAGTAGTGGGTAGACAGTGACTATTATTAATAATCCAATTATTAAACCAAAACTGATTTCATCACAGTGAAATTAAAATTTATATATTCATCCAACAATCAATTGACAGAAAAGACACAGTTTATCCCCTCATGACTTTCCACAAAATTCCAAATGATCAATGTGTATCAAAAGTTTTGATTTGTTTATTTTTACTTTAAATATGAAGAGGTAAAAAATGATTCCTGTATTCCAGTCATACCTTAACTTTGGCACTTTGGCCTTACATTTATTATAATTACTGCTCTTATTTTCTAATGATGTCATGTATGAACATCCATATTCACAAAAATTGGTATGTTTGCAAATAAAAAAAAAAATTTCAAAATTATCCTTAAATACTGGTGTTCGATAAATTGTACTATGTCTTCATTATTAGCAAATATAGTTTTTAAACTACATCATCTAACCAGTACAAATCAATACAGAATTTTAAAATATTTAAAACATTAAATCATTCTATTTCAAATTTCAAAAAGATGAAAACAATTCATGAAAAAACTCATTATTAATCAAAAAGGTTCTTTACTGTTAGGACAATTGAGTGTCTGTAACCTTATTCATAAAACAATTAAAAGTTTTTCTAATTAAATAATGTTTGAGATTTATCGCACTTTTTATTTTTTTAAATTTTTTATTTTATGATTTAAAGCAGATTTTCAGTAACTGGCATTAGTGTCTCACAAAAAGTAATAGTAATTGATGATTTAAATTCTCCAAGGCGTTCTGCATTTAAAACTAACATAAAACTTAAGCGACAACTCAAAATTTAATATATTGAATTTACATAAAATTAGATAAGTGTGTGTGGAGGTATCAGATGCAAAAATTTTTTACTAAGACTCTCTAAAAAGGAAACATTTGTAAAATAATCATTTAATTCCTTTGTGAATAAGTCCTGAAAGTTTAATTATCTGTTAACCATTTGATTACCACAAGAATCAATATGTGTGTGTGTGTGTGTGTGTGTGTGTGTGTGTGTGTGTGTTTTAACTACTAAAATTTTCTAATCTCTGAACACTCACTGATGCAAGAAAAATAACATTTCCAACATTCCAAATAGGATAAAAAATATAATTTAATTTTAATTTAATATTGAAAAAATGTTTATCATTCCTCTTAGTCTTCAGTCAGTCAGTTAAGGGCCATACATGATACACACTTTGGGCGATCATGTCTCGAAAAGAGACATGACTAACTGGGCAGAAGATTGTCCTGCAGTAGGTTGCCTTTGCTTTCTGTGATAGACTGGTTGCCAACCAAGGCTATAAAACCTAGTCTGTCCTATTATTTAACCCATAACTGGAGGGAAGAGATGGATTAATACCTTTTCCAAAGGTATTCGTGCGTAAGTGAATGCAAAGAATTCAACTGAAATTCAAACTCGACTCATTCCAAGTCGATATCTACTGCACCACAATGCACATCCTTAACATAAAAGACTATAATGATAAAACCTTTCCTTTATTAAGTTTAGGCCAACTATGTATTTTCATTTCTTAGCGAATCTCCGGAGGTATCCATGTTAAATTTTTTATAAACTTTGAAACACATAGATTGCAAAGAGATTTGTTTCTTTTTCACTTCACCATATACAATGCCGGCTTTGATGAGTGATGAAAGAAAAAATTATGAATGCTTTACAAAGAGATTTGTTTCTTTTTCATTTCACCATATACAATGCCGGCTTTGATGAGTGATGAAAGAAAAAATTATGAATGCTTTACAAATGCCTAAAAAGTTTATTTACATACAGAAATTGATTTTTATTTTATTTCGGATTGGATTAACGCTAGCTAGACCATTATTGTTAAGATAGAACTGAATTTTAAGTTCAAAGTTTATGATTTAAAATATTTAACATGTGCTTATTATTATTATTTTTTTCCATAAAACTTTGTGCGACCTCACTCCCTCTTTCTACCATCAGTCAAAATGCACCATTCATAACTACCACTAATGCTTAACTCTCACTCCTATGAGAATGTTCTTCCTCTTACCTCCTTTTTTTTTGTGGGTGGCAATAAGTCTGTCTCTCCCTTCTCTCTCACTGCTTTTAACAATTAGTACTAGGATCTCTGGACCCAAATTGTCTTACAGGTTGTCAATTTCCTGTAGTTTATTTTTATTCTCACTCCCCAACTCTTTATGTGAAATTGCTACAACATTCCTATTTTAAGTAACTGGTATATTCTTTCTTGATATTCAATCTCCTTACAATACATCTTTTTTATGATACCTTTTTATTCCTTTCTTTTTCACAACTATAGCATAGTGTTTACCTGCATTCTCTTATCAAGTGACACTATCTCTTAACTGCCACCTCTCTAGCATGAGTCTAGCCTTTAACTGTGAAAGGTAAAGATCCTTTTAATGTGTCTTCTTCTTCCAAAATTGTAACACACTATCTTCTACAGATCTAACATTTCCCTTTTTGCTTAGCTCTCACTCACCTGAGCCATCATCGCTTCCATCATATTCACTGAGGCGTCCTTTAGTAGCTTAAAATTTTTTTCTTGGGTGATCCCTTAGCTCAGGAGGCTTCCTTTTTGGGAGTGGGATAACCTTCTAGGAGGCTTTTTTGGGGGGTGAGATAACCTTCTTCCATCCCTTGAGCTAGACCTTGACTCCCACTCTTTCCTCAAATTCTCCCCCAAAGTTTTGCATTAATTATTACAAGTCGCAGAGTCAAAGCAAAAAAACAAAACAATTCAAACTTATTGTCTGGCAAGGTGTAACAATCCAGTGTATGAGACAAAAAACAATAGAGAAATTAAAAGTGTCCTACATACACTTGATTCAAATGCCACTGTCTGCCTGATGGATAGATTAGGACTTTTTGAAACAAATAGTCAAACGACTAATGTCCCTTGGTTTTTAATCTAGCATATATTTTCACAACTTGGTCAGACTGGGTTTTGTGTTGTTAGGGGCGGCTATCTTCCAAGTTACTCTTTTCTAAGTTTTGCTGGTTTTCCTGGGTTGATCCTGGTCATGGCACCAATAATGTAACCATGGTTACCATCTAGCTGGTAGGAAGAACTGGTAGTCTTGGTTTTGATTAATCTTACAGAATTTTGTCTAATTACATTTAGGTTTGATTCTCCTTGGAACTGTTCTTGTTTTATTTTATTAATTTAAAATATAATTTTTAACACATTTCATTTTTAATTTTCTTCTGAACTTTTCAATCCACTTTTCTGAGAAATTCAACAACTATCATCCAGTTAGTA
The DNA here is from genome assembly GCA_037127315.1 of Ascarosepion bandense. Lineage (NCBI taxonomy): Eukaryota > Metazoa > Mollusca > Cephalopoda > Sepiida > Sepiidae > Ascarosepion > Ascarosepion bandense. Next base: position 906,243 of record JBBBDQ010000298.1, on the reverse strand, counting down.
GTCTCTTTCTTCTTCCTTTTTTTTCTTCTGATTAACTCCCTGAGGTCCCAGTGTCACAAAAGTAGTGACATGTTTATGCAAATGGCTAGAGAAGTAAGTACTACAAACAAACATAAAGGAGAAAATGTTGCTGAGAACAACAAATGATGGAAACTGTAGAAAGCCATGATCATTCTTATCTTGAAGGGACATGACACAAAAAGGTTTACAAAATTAAGGGCATAACTATAACATTTTAACAATCTAGAGTGCATTATTTTATCATCTAGTCTGCCGCAGCAAATAAAGCTTTATCCATAATATATTGTATTATTTTATATTTATATTTCCCACATTGTGATTTTCTCTCTCTCTCTCTTTCTCTTTCTCTTTCTCTCTCTCACTAACACTTTATCATAAATGTGGAGTTGTATATTCAGTAGACAAAGGAATCATATTGCAAGTTAATCTGCCCACTTTGATTATTTCTTAAGAAGATAAAAATTCTTTCCTGTGGTTACACTTATGTTCTCATTGTTAGAAACTTTATGTATACAAATGAAAATATACAACATAAATGGATAGAAGGCATAGCATTTGAAAAGTAAATACCAGTTATACAGAAATCATAATTTACAGAAGACAACAATTTTTTTGCATTTGAGATAAAGCTCAATCATTAATCATGAGAAAACTTGGTTAGAGGTTCTTGGGCAAGTGAAGTAGAAAAACTTTCAATGTTAAAATAAAGCAGCAAAAGATATTAGTAATTATTCTTTGCTTGTTATATGAAAGCAAAAGTAAAAAAGAGTTTTTCATTATAAAGAAAGAAAATATGTGCTTATAATTTCATTGCATCAGGCACAACATAACAATGAACAGATAACACAACTGTTACTTTAAGAACTTTATTTAACCCATAATTATTTAAAACAATAAAAAAAGAATATTTAAAAAAATGTTTGGATGGATTCAAATAAAAAAGATTTGTGCTTTTATGATAATAAATATAAAAAGAGAATATAATAAAACTTTAAATTTCATATTTACTATTCATTCAAGAATTAGTATTCTTATTTTCATGGTTTATAATCTAAATTAACATCATAAATATGTTTAATTGTGGAAAGTTAATTAAAAAGTATAGATAATTGTATTTTGCAAGATATTTTTTATACATGAAATGGTTTAAATTGATTGTAAGTGTTGCAAACATATCTTGATATCTCTTACATTCAATAATCAATAATTAGAGTGCTTGACAAGATATCAGGTATGAAGTGTGACAATTCAATCTTCAGAATGATCACAGCATGCTACTAAAATAATGAGTTAGGTAAACATTTGTACTCAAGTATGACCAGACATTCCAACTTCCACTTTATTGAAGAGGAATCATTCACTGCTGAGCAGTAGAGGAATTTGTATGTATTCATTTTATACCATTAGCATAAAATGAGTGAAAGGAACTTAGAGCATCAGATTAATATTAAGTTTTGTGTGAAAATTAGTAAAAGCTCTAGTGAAATTTTCACTCAAGTAAAAACAGCTAATGTTGAACTTGCTATGAAGAAATCATATCTTTTTGGGTAGCATAGATGGTTCAAGATGGTGCAACCAATAGCAGAAGATCTGAATATGATTAGGAAGACAGTATAACAGATTCTAACAGAAGATTTGGAAATAAGAATTTCATCAGAGATGGTACTTCAAATCTTGAAAACAAAAAAGACTATACCTATTATTTTTCAGTGTTAGCCCATATGATCTTTGGTTATTTCTGAAACTGAAAACTGCTCTGAAAGGACAGAGATTTGCAGGCATCTGTGCATTCAGCAATATCCAATTATATTACTAAAAAGTATTGCAGAAAACAGGTTCCTTGAATGGCTCTAGCAATGGCATCATTGTCTTATAAAATGCATAGATTTATAAAGACTTTAAAAGTGATTTCAACCAACAGTGACTATATAAGTGAACTTTGTTTATCTTGGGTCATTCAAGAATGAAATTGTCACACCTCATATTTATTCTTTCTCAAATACTCAAGAATCATAAAAATATAATTATTTCTTTTTCATATTTTGTCATTTATGCTTTTATTTGAAATCATAGGAAGTAACAAAATGATTTGTTAATCTATTTTGTATTCAGCTGTAGGTTTATAAAGTAAAGAACAAAAGAATCTGATTCTATTTGACTTATGTTCAAAAATAAATTTTCTTATTAAAGTATATGATCTTGTGAGGAAATAGAGTTAATAATAAAAGAAAATGTTTTTGTTAACCACAACCCTAAGTTGCTGGGATAATGATGTGATATTTAATCAATAAGAAATATCATGAAGTAAACAAGTAAATTCCAGTTTAAAATAGTTCATTTGCTTTGGTTGATACAAGATAGAATAACACTCATCATTGTTCAAAACTGTCATTTGAAATTATTGAGCACTAGAATAGAAGAAGAAACAGGATTGGATCTAATATCTTCTAATCAGGTTTTATACTTTCATAACTATTTTTATAAATTTTCTTTAGTAGGCCTGAAAATAAACATGTTAAACATGTTCAAATTCATAATAAATTAATATTTATCATTATTTCTTAATTAAAAATTAGCAAAAGTTTCTCACTGTATTATAGTTTAGATAAAAAAAGAACTTGACAAGTGACAGATTATATATTTAACATTACCAATAAATGCCTCCAGATATGGCTACATTTTATGGCAATAGGCAGGACCAGATTGGAGATGCAATGTGGCAACTGAAGTATCAAACAGAGGACACTTCAATTCTTGTATCCTTATAAGCAAGTAGGGTTATCTTCTTCTTGAATAAAAGATTGAGGTCATCTAAACTGAGGAAACCTACTAAACAATGGCCAATGGTCATCTTTGCTGGAATGTGTGACATTTATTTCTTCAGGCTGAAGAGAGAGGCTAACATTCTTTTGTCCAACAATGGGCACCATTTGAATGTTGATGACAGCATTTGGAAGGACACATGCCATGCTTTTTGCTTCCTTCCTTTGTTCTTCATATTCTATTGAGCTTCCCTGACTCTCTTTCGCTCAATCTACAGAACAATATTATTGCTTTATCATAGCATGAATCATGCTGTTTTGTTCAGACAGCCATGGTGCCTCCCACTACATCTTTCTATGCCTGTACTAATGATGACTAGTATTAAAAGATGAAATATAGGACTTTTGACTCTCTTCTATTATGATAGAATTTCAGAAACTGATTTTGGCAGTTATCAGATAAACATTCACACTGTACTATGGAGAATAATTCTAAAATTGTTGCTGACAGCCATCACCTATCAGTCATTCTATTGAAGTTACTTTTGTGATTTCTGTTTTCAAAATCTTTTTGTATTTGATTGCCTAATAATTGAAAAAGTAGCAATTTAAATAAAGGTGGTGAAAACTAAAAATAATTAGAGCAGCATGAATAAAAATTTATTTATACAAAGCAGAAAAAATTCAAGTTTGAACTGTTCTTTTAATTTACTTGTCTTCAAATTTAATATGAAATCTATTGAAGTGGAGATTACAAAATATTTAGGCTAAAAAGAAAGACAACCCAAAGGATATTTTTATAAATCCCTTTTAAAGATCATCATCATCATCATCATCATCATCATCATCATCATCACTATTCTTACAACTAATACAATAGCTACATCATTATATTCATTGTAACAAACAGCCTCATCAAATTCCTGTTCATCATGCTCATCATTATTATTATCTTAAGAATTGCAAGCTTTATCAAATCTATTACTATAATTATTCTTTATCTGATTGCATTCTCTTACTTTTATCAAAAGCAGTTTTCCTTGTGCAGCTGAATGGATTGTTATTGATATTATTGATCTTCATTTTCTTTTAAGGACACAAATTTAAACACTTGCTCTTCGCTTTCACCCGAGTATCAATCTATCATTTTTTTTTAATTAAGAAAAATAATTTTTTTTTAAATACTCAACAATTAATTTTTTCAATATTATGCCACCAGTCTCTGTCTTTTATAGAAACTAAAACAAGAATATTAAATAGCTATGGTATATAGATAATTGCAAAGAGCTTTCATTTTAAATCAAGAGGTTTCTTTCACAAAAAATATTAAATCTCTATGGCAGTACTTTAAAAAAATAAACACCTTAGCACAAAAATCAAGCCAAAAAAACAAAAAACAGTTATTTTGAGAACAAAGTAAATAAGCTCATAAATTTCCATCATTCAGCTAAAAATAATTAAGGAACTTGTTAAATATTTTCTTAAGCAAGATATTTTGATCTGAATTCCTGTTGCTATGCCTTTAAATATTTTGAAGTTAGTTTTAATAAACTGTTTATTTGAAAGTTACTAGACAGAATTTACTGATTATATTTCCTATGAAAATTTATTTAATATGAAAGTGTATTCTAATACCACTGAGGAAATTTTCTTCTTATTCTGAAGACTTGATTTTTCTTATATTTCAGGAGGTGGGGGTCTGGTTTCAAAAGTTTAACCAATTGACTAAATATCATATTTATTTTGGAACCCCTTGTTGGTCTCTGCACCTCCCTGTATAGAAAATATTATAAAAGTAAAATGTCTGACACAGTATAAAATAAAATTTACTTATTGATCAAAAGTATCCAGATCTTCTTAAAAAATTAATTACATATTTAGCCAATTCTTTTTTTGATCAATTGTTTTTATACCATCTTATTATAAAGTTACCTTTATTACAGAGCACTGACTTAGACATTTATTTTGGTCTTGTTTTCCGTTTTTTTTTTTAATTTTATTACACTGTAATTATCCTAGATAGAGTAAATAAATTTCCTTAATGAGAAAAAAAAATGCAAATCTGTTACATGTTTGCATTCATGGGTTCTTAATTATCAAATTATCAATAAAATGGTAAACACCTGCAAAGTTTGATCTATATAAAAGATGATTAATGATCAACTAAAAGTTTACACTAAGAAACAAAAAACAATTTGTATTTAATTCTCTAGCTTTGGTATAAGTGAATGTTTACTTGAGTATATGCAAAAGTAAATCGAAAGAATTTTTTTTTGCATTCTAAAAAGTCAAAATAAAATCTCCAAATTACAAATTTGTGATATGAAATGATTAAACTAAAATATATCCTCCATCATAATATTCCTTTTTATACATTCCAGTAACATGAAATTTGTGAGTATAATGGCTGAGTTTGCAATAAGAAAAATATTATAATGATATTTATTAGTCAAGACATTTATCAATAATAGTTTTTCTAAGATATATGGTAAGAAGATGATTTAAATCCTAAATACCTCTCTGTTGATCTTGAGAAGGACCTCTAATCTGGGTAAGAAATGGCTCGTATACTTTAATGCTTTCAAAACAAAGCTGCTATCTGTCAACCATCATAGACAGTCCCTCCTGCCCACCCCATCAGCATGGACTTAACTAGTCTCCCTGAAAGCAACACACAGTGCCTCCTGGGCCTCACTCTCTCTTCCAATCTCAAGTGGAACAACAACATTGAGTCAATAGCTAAATCTACTTCTAGGAAAGTTGGGTCACTGTGTTGGGCCAGAAAGTTTTTCTTGCCTAAGTCTATCTTGCACATATACAAATCAATCATTTGCCCATGCATTGAATACTGTTGTCATATCTGGTCAGGCACCCCTACTATTCACCTCAGGATCCTCAACAGGATTCAGAGGAGAATCTGCAATGTAATTGATCCTGACCTGGCAGCTCAACTCCAGCCACACCCTCTGTCTCTTCTACAAATATTTTCATGGCTTCTACTTTGATGAGCTTAGCTCACTGGTACCCCATCTACAAGAATTTACTCACGCAACCAGACTGGTAACAAAGTCTCACCCTTTTACAGTTAAAACAACCAAATGCAACTGTCACTTCTACTCCAGTAGCTTCTTTTCTCACACTTCATGCCTGTAAAACTCCCTTCTATATGCTTGCTTCCCTGATAGCTACAATCTTGAAGAGTTTAATTGCAATGTCAATTGCCATCTTATATCCCCTTGACTCCAGTCCTTCTCTTGTCCTTCTCCTGTTCTTTACCCAATACCCCTTGTATCTTGTTCTTCTCCCTTTTTCACTCTACTTACACTACTCTTTTCACACTAGTATTCCTATCCTTGTCTTGTCCTTTCTCTGACACCCCCTGTAACTGGTTCCTCTTTCTCTTCACTCTCCTATGTAAGCTTTCACTCTCCTCTTATATAGCCCCCTGTGCACTGATGGTGGTTGGGGTGAAGCAATTTAAAAAAAAACATAATAAAGACTGAATTATTTACTTATTCAAATTTACAGAAACACTTAAAAGAACTGTCTAAAAAAATTAAAAAGTATCTACTTCTGATTATTAAAGCGTGTGTGTATGTGTGTGTGTGTGTGTGTGTGTGTGCTGATATTATTAAAGATTAAATATCAGAAATCATCATATTAATCTTGATGAAGTCTTTGTAGAAAAAAACAAAATATTTAATTTTTGTTTATTGAAGAAGTTAGTTGTACATTTTCATCATTGCTTTTGATGATATGGAACTTTAATGGGTATAAAGAAAAAATCAATAACCAATAAATCTTTTTATAACTAAAAGCACAAAACAATGTTATTCTAATGGAATTATGACCTTGTGTCTTAGTGCAATTGTTTTAAACTATTCAAATGCAAAAAAAAAAAAACACTTGACAGAAGTAATATGCAGTAAATTGTCTAAATTTTATTTAATTTTAATATTTTTCAGTTAAATGAATCCTTCTGTTTTGCCAGAATAAAATAAAGGATTCTCTCAATTATTATATCTCATTGAATTGTTTTTTATTCTTTTTCTATTCTAATATAAAAACAAGTCCTTGTATTTTATGGATGTCTTCATATGTACATTTCTGTCAAAGTTTAACACTAAAAAAAAGTGAAAAACTTTTAGAAAAAATGGATGCTATCTTGAAAATTGTCCTAGATGCACAATATAAACCAGAAACTTTGATCATAACTAAAGAAATTTAGCACCTTATGGAGACTATTATTCAATATACAAATTCATTTATAGCATTAATGTGTTTGGTTTCAAGTTAACAATATAAGAAAACTTGAAAATAATTTAAGAGAAGATTTAATTTAAGACTTCAAAATTATACCTTTGCATATCTATAAGTCTACTATTTGCCCATGCTCAGAATATTGTTGCCACATATGGTCCGGTGCCCCTGCTATTTACCTTGAGATCCTTGATAAAACCCAAAGAAGAATCAGCAATATTATTGGTCCTGATCTGGTAGCTTGGTCTCAGTCACTTTCCCATTACACAAGGTTGTGTCTTTTCAATAAATACTTTTATGGCAATTCGTCGGATGAGCTCTTTCTGTTTTCATTTTCCCTAAAATTTCCATGTTACTCACATGTTCAGTTCATGGTATTCCCAGCATCCATCTCTAGAACCATCTTTCTGTTGCTTCAAGTCCCTTAATCTATAAGAAGATTATCCACCATTCACTGCCATATAGGAGGAATAATAATACATAACAGTTCAGCCATTTTTTTCTTTTTTTCTAAAAAGACGTAATATGTAAATGTTTCATAATACTTTCCTCTGTTTTTGGGAGGCATCTTTTGCCCTTCCAATATTACTTTAGATTTAAGAGTCACATACTCCATCTTGTGTTAAAACAACTCCCAGATATTTAAACTTTTGTACTTGCTTGATTTTGCCATCTCTAATTCATCCTTTGCATCTTGGACTGTACCTCTTGCTAACAAGCATACATTCTATCTTCTTACAATTTATGTTTAGTCCTTTCCTTCCTGCCATTTCTTTTCTATGTCTGCTGTCAGCAATGTATCATCTGCATATTTTAATTTGTTAAGACTGTGTCTGTTAATAATAATTCCTGATAAGACTTCTAGACCTCTTAGGATTGCTGTAAAGGTTGAATAAATTTGGCAAGAAGATACATCCTTGTTTTACCCCCATTTCTATTTTTGCATATTTAGTGAATTCATTTTCTATCCTCATGCAGATGGTTTGCCCCCACTATAAATTCTAGATTATTCTATCATCTTTTCCAAATAAATCAAGTTTACCTAACAGTTCAAACAGTTCTTTGTATCATAACTTATCAAAAATATTTGCATAACTTATAAACATACACCCTTGTGCAAATTAATTGAAACAAAATAAATAATATCTTCCTAGGACCTTTCACACTTTCCCTGATCAGGCATATGTCATCTCTTGGAGTTGCTTTTCTCTTCTGACCTCATTTTCCTTTATGTTTTGAACTGATGGCTCTAATTTGTTTCTTTGCCTTGATCACGTGACTGACAGTTGAAAGGCTGACACCAACAATATCTGTGATCTCTCTGTAAGGCTTGCCAGTGTGTTTTTGCAGTGTTACAATTTTCATATGCTTCCTTGGAGTAATGCCCATCACAGACAATGGCTGTAGGACAACTAATCAACTGTTGAGACAATAGTGTTTGGGCATGATAAAAATCTGATGCAATCACGGATAGTGCAATATTTTTCAAGATAAAATAAATTTCATCATACACCCCAAAAATAGATTCATGTTACTGCACATCACTGCAAATAATCTAATCTTAAGAACAAATAGAAATTGATTACACCCTGTCACTCCAGTGGGTCTAAAACTGACAGTATGTTGAAAGAAAGGAAACTAAAGCAGTTGTTTCAATTAAGTTGCACAAGGGTGTAAGTACACATCCCTCTGCATTTGTGTTGCTTTTTCTGATATAATTCTGAGCATAAATATCACATTCTTGTTTCAGTGTCTTTAACAAAAATTGATCTTTTCTTGTATTATTTCTGGTTTTAATTTGATACATGCTCTATTTAGCAGAATTTGGATGATAAGTTTCATTATATAGCACATTAGGCTGATTGCCAGATGGAGCTCACATTTATTTGCATCTGTTTTCTTAGGTAGTACTATGAAAATATATCTACTAATGTCTTTTGCCATGTCACCACTGTTGTATATTTAATTTATTATTTTTATAATATTTCTGTGTCAATGTTAAAACCATCTCGAAGGTTGCCAGCATCTCTATTACAATTCCATCTGGTCCTACTGCTTTGTTCCTGTTCATTCTGGCCAATGTTGCTGTTACTTCAGACTGTTATATTACTGCTGCTGCTGGAAAATAACAATTGTCTTGATAGACAATGAGGAACAGAACACATATATATAAACATATAAACTTATATTTCTATTCTTCATCGGTCACAGCTGCAGGGAGGAGGAATGGCCAGAGAGAGATTGCACACATGCAGGAGTTGTTGAGAAGTCATTAACCAGTTCTCTGTTCTCTCTCTCTGTTCTGACATCTCCTTTTAAGAAACCCCTGGCTTATATAACCCCAAAATTTGTATGCATTTTTGCTTTTTTGGGTTGTCGCTTAATTGATGTCAGTCACATCTTATTGCCATTGTTGTTATACTCCATCACCACCGTCCACAGCCAGGGTATATTTTCATCAATTTTATTTTTGTTGGTTCTTGCCTGTGTTATCTGCCTTTGATGTCAATCACATCATTCTCAGCTATTGCCTTTCAAGCCTTTGTTGTTACACTCCGCTACCACCATCCATAATCAGAATATATTTTGTCAGTCATATTTTTGTCGGTCAAGGTAATATATTACAAGACTTCAATATTTCTAATCCGTCCATATTTTGCAATTTGTAGGTTTCCCTCTATTGTAGTAAAAGAGTTCTCTGACATATTCGTTCCATCTTTTAAGTATTTTTTCTTTAATTATTGGCACTTCCTCTTTTGATTTTATGCATCCTTTTGATGAGCAAGTATTTGTTCTATTATTTCTCTTAGTCTTTTATGCATATATGTTTTATCTATGCTTATCTATGATACTCATTCTCTTTCTCTCTCTGCACACTTTTCATTGAGTTATTCTTTTTATACCTGCTTATAATTTCTTCCTAATTTCTTTGTGTTTTTAATTTCTTTGTACCATACTTTAGCATTGTTTGCTGTTTACCTGCCATCAGGTCAAGAATTTAGTCTGTCATCTACTCTTTTTTACCTTGGGTTGCTCATTTGCTGATGTAAACTAAAGTATCTCTTAATGTGTTCCATTTTAAATTTTCATTCACATTTACTTTTACAATCAGAGAAAAACTGCTGAAATTTATGGAACACATAATAAGGAAAGAGAGTATGGAGAATTTAACACTCACAAAACATACTGAAGGCAAGAGATACAAGAAGAAATAGCATATAACGTACTTAATGTGAGATTAGCTGATCAAACAAAGGCAAACAGATAAAAGGTCAAAAGTTACTTCAGTCAGTTAAGTGCCATACGTGATACGTTTTTGTGCAATCATGTCTTGAAAGAGACATAACTCACTGGGCAGAAGATTTTCCCACAGTAGGTTGCCATTACTTTCTGCAGTAGACTGGTTGCTAATCAAGGCTACAGAACCAAATCTATTCTGCTATTAAATGAATAGCTGGAAGGAGAAACAACGGATTAATACCTTTCCCAAGTGTATTTGTGTATAAGTGAATACAACGAATTCAACTGGAATCTTCAATTCAGCTCTCTGATTTCTCATTCCAAACCAATATCCATTGCACCACAACAAACTAAAGTTTACTCTAAAAGAAAAATTGTGGAAAGCCATAATCAACAATATCAGAAAATATTTTCAAAATTGATTTAAGAAATATATAAGAGTAAATAATTAAGAAAATTATCTTAAGATGAATTATCCTTTTAAAACTCTTATTTAAATAACTTATTCACATCCTATTATGAGCATTTTATGTCTCTTTTATGCTTCAACAAGATCACGAGTAGCTCAGTCGATTGCTTTCTCTTTCTAATTCCACCATAACTAGATACATCTCACTACAAGGAAAGTGAAAATATGTGGCACGAGAACTGTAGGTGGTCAGAAGTGGTGATTCAGTACATTAAAAACATTTAAGAATATTTCTATTCAAGTCTAAATGTGATCTAGTTCATAACTGACTTTACATATTTGCAGCATCTCCTGTTTTCTTTCCTTGTCATTTTATTTATTTGGTTCTTTACTTTTATTGATATTATTATTGTACAATTATTGTATTGCTGTCTTTGTCTTATTCTTTATTTTCATTGTTACCTTTTCTTCAGCAATAAACCTATTAATTCTCTGGCAACTATAAGGATCATTATTAGAAATAAAGTGTTACTTCAGCCTCAAACTGAAAAGAGTATATTTGTTATGAACAGTCAATTTTACCTGTTCATAAATTGATTTTTAAAAACAAAAAGTGTTTGTTTTGATTCATTATCATGAATGTAGTATAATGTAGTCTGTTGCATTAATTTCACAATAATTCACTTCTCCCTATCACCAGCTATGAGTTAAATAGCAGTGTAGACTGAACTCTCTAACCTTGGATGGTAACCAGTTTAAGAAAAGGAGAACTCTGAATTCCAAACTTAGGAAAAGGTAAGAAGAAACCAATTCATTGTTTTTTCCAGAAGTCATGCCAATTTGGCATAGATTGAAAAAAAAAAAAGAAGCTGTGGGGAGCTAGTATCACTTACATCTTGAATAGATATAACTATGAAAAATCATTAAAAGATTTTGCACATTTTTGATTTTGTTCTATGGATTTTTAATATTAATCAGATCAAAATATTTTATAAATTGGTTAAATATGTTTTTTTAAATTATTTGTATCACTTATAATAATTAAGCAATTTTTGTCTTTTTATTTTATCAAACTTTAGATAGATCAAAGTTTGAGAGGATTTATCTATAAGTGATCTTTACTGATAAAAGGTAACAGACACATATACAGCTGAAATGCATTCCAATAATTCTTAATGAATGTCCTAAGAGAAATCTTCAACTTTTTGCAATAAACATTTTTAATAAAGCTTTAATAACTCTTTGGACAAGTAAAATAAATCTATTAGATACTACCACAAGTCAGTGTTAAGCTTACAGTGATATCACGTTGAATACACCGGTTCTTGCTCGATCACTGAAGTTAAGCAACATTGAGCCTGGTTAGTACTTAGATGGGTGACTGCTTGGGAATACCAGGTGCTGTAAGCATTTAGTGAAGGATGTGCGTTGTGGTGCAGTGGATATTGGCTCAGAAAGAGAAACTGGTGAGCCAAGTTTGAATTCCAGTTGAATGCCCTGCATTCACTTAAGCACTGGTACTCTTGAGAAAGGTATTAATCTATCCCTTCCTTCCAGTTATGGGTTAAATAACAAGGGTAGGACTTGGGGACCCTGCTCTTAAAAACAAATCCCAATGAATCTTGATACTCGAAAAGAAAATAGTATTACTAGACACAAAACTTATATAAAAAAAACAACAATAAATTGTTGAAAGAAAAAGGTATTACCAGCAATAAATAAACAAAATTTAGTTGGCAATAAATGACCTGCCGAGGTTGATATGCCATAAAAACAAAACAACCAAACCAAAGTCAGTGTTATGTCATAGAAAGTTTCTATGGATAAAGAGAAGTGAACAAGGTGGCTTTGATATCATTAAGGTCAGTCAGGATGGTGCAGAGGTTTGTGGGTTAATTAGTATTTATTTGCTTTCAAAGTAATGCAAATATTTGATCAAGCATGTTATTGGATTATACAGAGATGATAGACTGATAGACTGATGATCCACAGAAATTATAAGAATAGAAGACATTTTTATAAAATTTTTCAAAGAGTTTGCCTTTGACATCTAAACTGAAATTAATTTGAAAGAAGGAAATTTCTTGGATGCTATATTCAACCTCAATAATAAAGCTTTCTGGCCATTCAGAAAGCAGGGTAATGATTTATATAAATACTTCATGTAACTTCCTGTCATTTTCAAACAGGTTAAAAAATCTGTGTCCAGCAGACTTTCTACAAACCACTATAATTCCAACATCTTTGGGCATGTGAAAGCTGAATAGACTTTCTTCTTCTTCTATGTGCCCTGTCCCTTCAGGACGTAGGCGATCATGGCTCTCCACGTCTCCCTATCCCTTGTGGCTCTTAGTATGTTTGCTCCTGTTGCTCCTAGCAACCCCCGTTCCGTCATCCACCTGATCAGACTCTGCAGATATGTTATCCGCTGCCTTCCTCTGTCTCTCCTTCCTTCTATCTGACCAGTCAGTATCAGGTTCTCCAGGCTCTCCTTCCTCATTGCATGTCCCAGGAACTTCAGTTGTCTCTTCCTGATGCTCAGCATCAATTTCCTTTTTGTTGCCATTCTTTCTAACACTTCGTCGTTGCTTGTATGCTCAGTCCATGATATCCGTAGCATCCTTCTGTCGAACCACATTTCGGCCGCTTCCAGTTTTTTCCTCATTTTCGATGATATTGTCCAGCATTCACAGCCGTACTGAAGAACTGACATCACGTAGCAGTCTAGCACTCTTTTCTTCGTTTCTATTGAGATCTTCCTGTGTGTTAGTATTTTGCTCATCTTCTGGAACGCGTCCTTTGCCATGCCAATTCGCCTTCGGATCTCCGTGTCGCACTTTCCATCTCCTGTTAGAACACTTCCTAGGTAGTTAAATTCTTGGACTTGTTTGATTCTGTTATCCCCTACCTGTATTTGGCATTTTGGGTTGTATCTTTTGCTGATGACCATGCACTCAGTTTTCTTAAAGTTTATTTGTAGTCCCTTCTTGTCACTCTCCACTGCTACTTTCTGTATGAGATCTTGCAGTTTCCTTTCCGTGTCCGCAATCAGTACTGTATCGTCCGCGTATCTTATGTTGTTCAGGTTGTGGCCTCCAATAATAAATCCTGGTGTGTCATCTAGGGTCCTCAAAATATTCTCGCTGTATAGGTTGAACAAATCCGGTGAAAAGACACATCCTTGTCTTACGCCTTTTTCTATCTTTGTGTATCTACTGAGGTCGTTACCTGTCCGTATGCAGGCCGTTTGCTGCCAGTAGAGATTCTTGATTATTCTTATATCTTTGCCGAAAATGTCGAGGTTGCCTATCATTTCCATCAATTCTTTGTGTCGTATTTTGTCGAATGCTTTCGCGTAATCAATGAAGCATAGGTACAAGTCTTTCTTCATTTGTAATGCCCTTTCAGAGAGCATCCTAATCATGAATATGGCGTTCCTTGTTCCAGTGTCTTTGACGAACCCGCACTGTTCCTGCCCTATCTCTGGCCTGATTCTGCTTCTCGCTCTATTCATCAGGATTCTGACAATCAGTTTTGTGATGTGACTCATTAAGCTGATAGTTCTGTGTAGTTCACACTCGTTTGCGCCTGGTTTCTTCGGCAGTGCTATAAATATCGACTTGCATAGGTCGTCTGGTATTATTCCGCTGCTATAAATTTACAGCATTAAAAAAAGAGTAGTCACTCATCTGATTTGATTTACAAGTAAACTTGCATAAAGATGTAGTCCCACAGATGGTAAAATATAATTTGATTACTTCTCTACTCAACAAAGTTATCAATTTAATTGATAAACACCTCCTAAAACTCAGCTACATAAGATTTTTAAGATGAAACTTTTTCAATTGTTGCGTAGCATATTTCTGTTGTTGAAAAAGTGCAATAATAAGTTGCTGAATGCTTGTGATCAATGTTATAATTTTAATTGTAGAAAAATTGATATATTTTCCAGATGATAGTGTAGTTGTTAAAATTACTTTTTTTTAGCCAAAAGTATAAACTCCCATTCTTAGATGTCCTTGTGGGATCTCATAATAATATTTTGATCACTTCTCTATCTAAAAACCCACCAGTAAAACTTCTTGTCACCTTAATTTCATTAGTCAATGTCCTCTGAGATATAAAATTGGCATCATTAAAAATTTCTTCATGAGAGCCTACAAGAACTCAACTTTTCGCTCACTTTTCTTCAAAGAACTTCATAACTCTAAACAAATGCCTGTCAACAAGGGATTTCCAAATTATTTGGTTAACTACCACAATAGACTTTTTCTTTCAAATTTGACCAATAGTAACAGCAAGTATAGCAATAATAATAATAACATTAATATTTTCTACAAAAACAAAATTCATAGCAATTATAAACAGGATGAAACATTCTTCAAAAATATGCAACTCCCATCAACTTAAACAAAAAAATTAAATTAATCATCTATTATACAAAAATTAAAATGTCTAACCTCATCATCAAAAATAACAATTCACCTGTAAGATCCAAACTACAACGAACCAATATTATTTATAAATTCAATGCCCCTTGAAGAAGTGCATTCTTGATTCTAATTTTGTAAATAATTATATTGGCCATAAAACTACGAAACTGACTCAAAGACTCATGCTGCATCTCTCTGAATGGAGCTCAATTTGATCTCATTTAAACACACATGGAGACCTACCAAACCCTATCTAGAACATACTAGAGGCCTTATTAATAAAAACAAAAACCCAACACTCAATAATATCAACTATGAACATGCTTATATAACACGTTATACATTCAGTTACACGTAAAATAACATTCATCCTTGAAAATGAATAAAAGAATAGCCAAAAGTGCTAGGATAAACAAAACATTTAGACAATTTTTTTATATAATTTATGTCTTCAAAAGAAAAATTCATAAGACCACATGAAAAATTACTTAAAAAACTTAACCATCAAACCTTGTCTGTAATTTTTAATGAACCCTGCATAAAAGAGAGATTGCTGCTCAAATATACAGACAAATAGGAATATACTTATATATACTAATAAATATACAATCATACATTTAAATATGAACATAAGGAAAAAGTAAATAAATGGATTTAGTTATTTATTTAAGAAAAAAGAATATAGGGAAAGAATTAAAATCAATTTGCTTCAATATTTTTCAAGTTCATTGTCTACATGTAATCATTAATTCATTCCTTTTGTTTAGTAAATTAAGGTTATTTATAATATTTAGAATGATCAATTTTTCTTGAAAGCAAAGATTACATCTTTCATCTTACCATTCTAAGACTTATTTCTAGCCATTATTTCCCATATAATATTTGATACAGTTCTGCCATATTTTATTTGCTAGTAATATTTAGAGAGAACTGTACTATTTTTTGGATTTAATTAAACTTAGTTTGTGGTTGTAAAACCTATGCTTTCAGTTAGTTTCTGTTGAACCAATGTAAAATCTTTGTTCTTTATCAGATTGTATAACTCTATAAACACTATTATTAGTCAAACATTGACTATTTAAGGGACAGTTCATACTATTTTGTCAGTTATATATTTCTTTGTTATAGTTGGTCTATATAACATTGTTACAATGGGATATAAGTTTTTCTATATTTCTAACGCAGCTGTAGCTGATCTATATGTTATCTTTGTTAAAAAATATTATTTAATTTTGTTGAAGTTGTTAAATGTTTATCTATAAGTTTGAGAAATATTCAGCCAACATTAGTTTTTATATTAGACCTATCAGGTGTGGTGGTGGTGGTGGTGGGGTGTGTTTAAACTAAAACACACTGTGGTGTATTTTTACCTTCTATATTTTTTTAAATTTATCTTATAATTACTTCACCTTTGATTTCTTCAAGAGCTTTTATATATTTAACTTTAGTTTCATCAAATATTTTCTTATTGTTGCAGTTACATTAATAGAGTGTTAGTCTATATATTGTATATATGTAAATGCTTAAGTATAATGGGGATTATTTGTGTACTTTTATTCACTATTTATTGCTTTGTAAATCTTTTATATATGGTTTATATTTACCAGTATTCAAATCTAAAGTCATATCAAGAAAGTTAATAACTCTTGCTTTACTTGTAATAGTGTTGCATCATGTGTGAAACTCAGAGTTGTGCTGCCATTGAAGAAAAACTGTATATTTATCATTAATATAAATTATAGCTTTGTTATTATACATCAAGCACTATTTTTATTAGCACCAGCACTCAATGTGTAATATTTTATATATCTATTGTAGGGACATTATTATTATTAATAAGTAAATAAATAAATAATAATAATGATGATAATAATAATAATAAAGTGACAGTCACTCCAAAATAGAAGAGGTTATACAGTTATGGGAAAAATATGGGCTTGCCTTAAAGAACATAACAAAAAAGCAAATTGCATTGCACAAAAGATAGAACAAATGAAAAATAAACTAAAACAGACTGGAATCACAGAAGAGGATGTTAAATGTGCAGTGAAAAAGCACACAACTGGAAATTTTCAAGAATAGATAAAATTCCTAACTTTTGGCTACATTATTTAAATACAGCACATAAAAACTAGCCAAAGAGCTTTGAGAAATGGTTAACAATCCAACTAAAATTCCTGTATGGATGGCCAAACTCTTCATCTATCTAAGAACAGTGACACAAATAACCCAAAAAACTACAGACCAATTACAAGTCTTCCCACAACATACAAACTATTGACATCTATTTTAACAAAACAGACATATTTCTTCTTGGAAAGAAATGACATACTACTGCTTGAATAAAAAGTGTGCAAATGTGGCTGTTACAGATGTAAAAACTAATTATTAATAGGATGGTTTTGGAAAACTGCTTCAATGAAAAGAAAAATCTTAGTACTGCCTGGATAGGTTATCATAAGGTATTTGATAATGTATCACATTTCTGGATCTTAAAGTCTTTAAATATTTGCAAGGCATCACCCGTTATCATCAATTTCATCAAACAATGTATGTTGATATGGAAAACATTTTACCTGAATCATATAGATGGAACCTATATGTTTGGTGAAATAAACATCAACAGACGTATATTTCAAGGTGACTTTCCTTATTTTGCATATTGCATTATTTTGCAATAATAGCATTAACCAGCCAACTTAGCAAGACAGAATGTGGTTATAAAACAGCTCAAAAGAAAATAAGCCATCTATTTTACATGAATGACTTAAAGTTGTGTGCTAAGAATGACAATAATCTGGAAGATCTGCAAACTGTAAAATGGTTCAGTGAAGACACTAGAATAAAATTCAATTTGAATAAATCTGCTACAATAAACATCCTCAATTAGCTTAGACCCTTGCTGTAACAATAACAAATTTAGAGCAAGAAGAAGCTTATAAATGCCTTGGGGTAAATGTAAATGAAAGAATTTGCCATAAGAAAATGAAAAAAATACTGTGTAAAGAGTTCTATAGAAGAGTATGACTGATATTAAAAACTGAATTGAATTCTTGGAACAGAATTATGGCCATTGATAAATTTGCCAGCCCAGTGGTCTAATATAGTTTCAACATCTTGAACTGGACTCTAAATGACATCAGACAAATGGATTCTAAGGCAAGAAAGCTTTTTTCTAAGCATAAGATGCATCATCCAAAGGCTGATGTAGACCATCTATACATACCCTGTACAGAAGGTGGAAGATGTCTTATTCAGCTAGAATTCTCATATAAGACAACAACTATTGTCTTACTAACATATATGGAAACAACAAAGAACTGGATGATACAATTAGTCAAACAAAATGAAAATAGAAAGAAAAATATTCAATAATGAAAAAAGGCAGGAAATACAAACAAGGTTTACATTTGGTAAATTCTTTAGAAAAGCACAACAGAAACCAAGAACCAACTATTGTTGCAAAAAATATGAAAAAGAAAGCCAAGGATAAAGCTCTTGAACAGATGAAACAATGCTGGCAAAACAAACCTCTGCATGGCCAATATCCAGAACGTGCTAATAAACCCAATGTTAATAAAATTAATACTCATCGATGGTTACAAGCATCTGGATTAAAGTCTGAAACTGA
Source organism: Ascarosepion bandense (assembly GCA_037127315.1). Classification (NCBI taxonomy): domain Eukaryota; kingdom Metazoa; phylum Mollusca; class Cephalopoda; order Sepiida; family Sepiidae; genus Ascarosepion; species Ascarosepion bandense. The sequence goes on along the minus strand of JBBBDQ010000298.1, from coordinate 887,487 downwards.
AGGCATTATTCTTGCAATGCAAGACCAAAGTCTTTTCACTAGGAACTTTCAGGCAAATATCATACATAATAATGTGGATCCAAAATGCAGGTTCTGTGATAAATATCAAGAAACAATAGACCATCTAATTTGAGGATGTTCTGTACTTGCCCCAAATGAATATAAAAATCGTCACGATAAAGTGGGGCAATATTTACACTGTACAATGTGCAAACACTATGGAAAATGTGTAAACAAACACTGGTATGAACATCAAGCAGCAATGTTTTCAGAAATTGAAGATGTCACCATTCTATGGGATTACACCATCTACACAGACAGGAAAATTGAAGCAAATAGCCGGACATTATTGTTAAAAACCAAAAAGAAAATACTTGCCTATTAATTGATATGGCTTGTCCAGCAGATTGTAACATAGCAACTAAGAAATTTGAAAAACTATCAAAATATAAAGACCTGGAAATTGAAAGAGAAAAAATGTGGAAATGGAATGATTAAAAAATGGAAGAAAACAACTCATTGAAAGAATCCCTGGAAACCCCAGCTTAAGAGACGTCTAATGTAAAAGCCCTGTTGCCGGCAGCTATGTCCGGTCTCTCCGGTGGTTCTGGCTAATAAAAATTAAAACCACTCAGTCCCCCTCTGGTGAGCTGAAAGAACAACCACTATTTGCCACTTTGTGAATTTTTGATCTGAATAGGAGTTTCCGTGTCCTTCAGGACGGTCTGATGGTAAATGATGAGATGGTGGGGTTCCACACTGAAAGAAATCACTATTCGTGCAAAATAAGTCCCTGCCGCAACCGCAAGGACATAAAGAAAATGAAATATAAGCAACACTTCCTGTTCCTGTACAAAGAGTCTTTTCAGACAACTGCTTTTATGTCACTACCAAAGAAATTACACGAATACAAAGTGCGTTAACGAGATTAACTCGTTTGGGTTGGAAAGTCACAGAGAGAGAAAGACGCACTCAGTCCAATATAAATCCAACTGATCTAAGGGAGGTAATTTTGTGGATCTTCGTCTATACACAACAACATAGCGGTTTCCATTCTTGGCTTTGTTGACAGAGTTATTTAGATTTGTACAGGCTCTATCAGTCTCTTAGTTCAGATCGGACTCCTTGATGCATGACAACCAACAGATTAGACCAGCCAATTCACCCAACCATTTTCACTCATTCTGCCTTGTCTGCCACGTCTTATCTGCTGTTCTCCGCTGATCTGCTTAACTCCAGCATGCAGATAGAGCGAAGCGGAGCTAAACAAGTATTAGGCACCACCCATCAATTTTAATATGCAAATGATCACCATGCATGTTCACTTAATCTCCAAATCTCTTTGTGAGACTATTTCTCAAGTGGTACTAAAATGAATTTAGAGTTCTCGGTGGTTTTTCTGCAGACATCTTCCACTTGAGTCTTGCCAAAACCACTTATCTCATCTGTGGACTTGGCTGGATTTGGTCCTTCACTTCACCCCAAAAATCTGATTTATCATAGTTTTACTGAATCACCATTTATCATAAATTTTACTTAACAAACCTGTCTGCTAATCACTCTGGAATGATTACACTTAATTAACTAATGATTCGACCCCAGAAATAATTATTAAAAAAAAGCTTATTCTGGTATTACTCTGGAATCCTTTCTACTCAACTAATTAGTACCTTCATCTCGATCTTTTAGAACTGTTGATTTATAAAACCACGGCAGTGGGGTGGCTCTCTCTGTCACAATTACACAAAAAGTTGTCATGTTAAGTACAGCTCACACACTAAGGAGAACTTTGCCTATGTAATGCTAGGGATGTTATGGGAGATAGAAAAAACATGAAATGGGGCCATAACAATGCACCATAACCTGCCTTAGGGCTCTTGGCAGAGTTGGTAGGTAGTGCACCCATAGCAGAAATTAAATTATGATGAAAAATGACATAATAATAATAATAAATATCACAAATAAAATAAAATAAAACTAATAACATGAAAACTTTGTTGAAAATAAGAAATTAAATAAAACCAAAATGATAAAAGTTTTCCCAGAATGCAACAGAAATGTTTCCTTCCTGAAAATGGGTTTCATACCAAAAAGTCTTAACTCATTCTCTTTGCTATTGATCACTGGAGGATAAAGATGTCTATCTCTTCTCTTCAGGACATTCATTGCTTGTTATAAGATAAAGTGACTTTTTTCTTTATATCATGTGCAACCTAAATGTAACTAAAATATGCACACACCAGCATACAAAATAAATAAAATTGTATGAATTTAATTTACAAATTAACATGCTTTTAAGGTCAGATCTGTGCATGTTTTTATTCATGTGAACATGAAGCTATTTCTGCTGGTATGATGTGAGTGACCCCACAATATATATATTTCAGTTATTTCAGTGGGTACCTGTGTTTGAATAGACATTCCTTTTTTGTTAAACAGTGTGTATTATATCTGCTGACTCCTGTAAACTTGATAAAACTTATAAAGTAAATGCGATCTCTGGCAAGGTTTGAAGTTGTGTTTCCCTTGTATGAGGAACCACTGTTTAATCTAGCATGCTTGAGAAAGAGAGCATTATAGACCAGCAAGGTTCTATTTACCCTTTAGAAAAATGCACATTTCCTCCTTCAGATTTTCTCAAAGGCTCACATCTGCTTGAATTCATATCCAAAATATAAAGAAAAGAAGTAATGGATTTATTTTTACTCTGACATTTTTATCACTTCAAATGCACTCACACACACAAATCTGCATATGGGCATATATATATATATATATATATATATATATATATATATATATATTTGTGTGTGTGTGCTTTCATATATATATATGTGTGTATATATATATATATATATATGCACTATATATGTGTGTGTGCTCATATATATATATATATATATATATATATATATATTTGTGCATGTATATATATGAACTATATTTACATAATTACATTAAAACTTGTGATAAATATATCGTGTTTGTAAATTTAGAGTGGGTATGGATAAATCTGTTATAACCCCCACTCTCTCTCTCAATAAAATGATAGATAGTACAGAAAATGTTTATCTGGGATATTTATTTTTGTTAACATTCATTTTCTAGCAGCTATAAAAGTTTATTGTTAATAAAATGTAAATAAATAAATGTTCTCATACCAATGGTAGAGTCAGTATTTATGAAATTGATAAGATGTTTAGGAAAGAGAAAGGAAATTTTTTTACCTGTTTATATGTTTTCAGGAACATACCCATTCCTCTATAGTCAGCATTGCTTTCACTATCACAACTAATGATGCTGATGAAGAGAGGAAAAAGAATTCTACTTGGAGTAATGATGTCAATATGACAACATATATACAACATTTAGCTATGGGTCTTATGCATAGGTTACTTCCAGGTTAATTTTAGAGATATTTTGAGATTGTAGTGAGTAGAGAGGTTGTAGTTAAAGCGTATTGAAAAATAAACACATTAAAGAGGAAAAGGTATGTTTCAATAACTTTTCTTCTTTACTAATAGAGTGACAGAGAAACTCACTCTTTTTCTCTCAACACATACATCCTTTCCCTCTTTCTATTCTTCCATATTTCTGGTAAACTAGATATAACCCAGACATAGCTTCTTTGATCAATGGATGTCATTTGAAATCAACCAATGTCTAACATTTCCACCAAAATCAAATCAGAAATGTATTGGCGTTAAGTAAATATAAAAAGAACAGTGAACAAATGCATAGCAGTTAGTCCACAGTTTGCCCACAGTGCGTGTGGAGTTTCAAGTCAGTTGTCAGAAATTCAATCAACACACCAATCAGCCAAAGAAGACTAATTTTGTGCAAACCAGGAATGTGTTTGAATAATCTTCACAAAAAGAATGTGCAGAAAACCAAGCAATAAGTTCAAGAGTACAGTCTACACACTTAAATACCCAGAGCATAATATAACCTAGCAGAAACAGCAACCTGATACTACATTTCACTTGACACACACATGGAGGAACAAATATGATATATTTACATGAATATACATATACTGGAAGAAAAACTCTTTATAATCTGAACACAGCAATACATATATAATAATGAACATTCACATAAATACCACAATGACTGATACAAGAAATATATCAAAGTCACAAAATACAAAAATGACAGAATGATAATCATTTACCTATAATAAAAGATGTAACTTTATGGAGTCAAAAATAAAAATGGTGGTACATTTAATTAAACCTGGCCTTTACTCATTTATTATCTCAACCTCATCTGTGCAATAAGGTTACTTTCACAGACAGAATAAAGTTTATTCTTATGATGAAATGTAATTTAAAGTTACTATTTGGTGAAAGTTAATATTAATTTTGTGTTAATTTCTAATAAAAATGGGAATTAAACTAATATATGTTTCTCTTTTAGAAAGCTATTAGAATTTTTAATCCAAACTTCTTAGTTGATAATTATGTTTTGATGCATTAACAAATTAATTAATTTAATAAATCATCAGTTAAGTAAGAACCTATAAGTTAGATCATCATTTTCTTTTTCATAAAACCTGTATGGAAATGATAAAACCATTTAATATTAAAAAAATGTTAACCACTCTTGGGTAATGGTGCCATAGTACTCTTCAAAGTAATTGTAGTGGTAGCAATAAATAAATTATGAAATAACTGTTATCTTTGCCATGATTAGACTGTGGGAAGTTACCCAATACTAAAACTAGTTTTGTTTAGTTGTGCAAATAATTTTTATATCATGAAAATCAGGTAATTATGTTGTTTTATATTTTTATCCATCCACTCCTCTGTAAGAGTGTACATATGAAATTAGGTGGAAATTCATAGAGAAAATGTGGCATTATAGAGTTTAAGGTAGTGTTGTGTGAATGAGAAGTTTTGGTAAAAGGAACAATATATGAACAGTTAGGTCTGTGATAGAGACTAGCAAAGTAATCTATAAGACAAGTGAAGACCAGCCTCCCCTATCTCCATTTTACTCTTATAGTGCATTTTTACATTGTACAATAAATATTATACTGTTGGAGTCAGTCTAGTTTGTGTGATTACTACAGACCAATTTAAATCTCGCCACATGCAAGATGAGGTTTTGTCGCTCTTCCATTTAGAAGTTGGATTTTTTGTGTTTTGAAGAACGGTTAATTATTCATTAAGTTTATTTTTCCTACCTTTTTATTGACAGCTTTTTGTGAAAGGTTTAAATTTTTTGAGTTTTCACCTTCCTTGACTCAAAATTTAATTTTTGTATAAATTATATTGAATTTTCAGGTATTTCTTTTATTTTTAATCCTTACTCTGCCTTAACATTATTTACATTATTCAGACAATTGTCCTCATCTTTGTTGCCATTTGTACAGTTTGGCCATTTTATGCTCCGGCCTTCTTCAGGTGCTAGGAATTTCAAACCAAACACTTTATTACAATCATTGCGGTAGATCATTCTCAATCTATGTGCAAAGTCTCTTTTAACAACAGTAAAACCTCAATACCTGCTCTAATCAATGAATTTGAGGTTCTTACCTCTTTGGCAGACAAGGCTGAATGCTTTGTTCACAGATTTTCAACCAATTCGAGACTGGATTCATCTGGAGTATCTACACCTGACTTCCCACCTAGAACTGAGGCCCAACTGAATGCGTCCATATTACCCCCTCGCGGGTCTCTAACATAATCTCTAAGCTTGACCCTCATAAAGTGAGCGTAGGTGACTTAATCACAATCATAGTTTTGAAGAAATGTGCCCCTGAACTCTCCTCTGTCCTCTCTAAGCTCTACAACTACTGCCTATCTACTTCTTGCTTTCCCACCTGTTGGAAGTCTTCCTCTGTAGTTCCTATATTTAAGAATACTGGAGAACCCTCACTAATTATCGCCCTATCAGCCTCCTACTGATCTTTGGCAAAGTGTTCAAAGCTGAGGTGGTTCAGGATCTCACAGCCCACAGACTATTCTTGAACAAACAGTATGTTTTCTGCTTCACCAGGTCTACTGCTGATATGCTAATGACCATCACTTAGTATATATACCAGGCTCTTGACAAGAATGGTGAAGTTTGAACTGTTGCCCTGGATATTTCCAAAGCGTTTGACAGAGTTTGGCATGCTGACCTTCTACACAAGCTGCAGAGCTATTGTATAACTGGACAATTGTTTGACCTAATCCAGCCATTCCTCTCAAATCAAACAATGAAGGTAGTATTGAACAGACATGCCTCCCAAAACTACCATACTAATGCAAGTGTCCCTCGAGGCTCTATTCTAGGCCCTACACTTTTTCTGATCTACATTAACGATCTCCCTGAAGTAATAAGATCCCAAGTAGGCATGTATGCTGATGATACCACCGTTTACTCTCGCATCAATCAAAATCTGCTGAGGTTGACAAAGCAAACCTTGCTGCCAAGCTTGAAAAAGGACCTCCAATCTGTGGTGGACTGGGGTAAGAAATGTCTTGTAAATTCTAATGCTTCTAAAATGAAAGCTGCTATTTGTTAACCATCATAGACAATTGCTCCTACCCCCATTAGCATGGAACAGGTTAGCCTCCCTGAGAGTAAAACACTACACCTCCTTGGTTTCACACTCTCAGCAGACCTCAAGTACAATGACTATATTGAATCCATTGCTTAATCCACTGCTAAGATGGTCGGTTCACTGTTCAGGGCCAGGAAGTTTTTCCCGTATGAGTCCATCCTGCATATATATAAATCTACCATCAGCCCGTGTATTGAATACTGCTGTCACATCTGGTCGGGTGCCCCTGCTATTGACCTCGGGGTTCTTGACAAAATCCAATGGAGAATCTGTAATGTAATCGATACAGACTTGGCAGCTCGGCTGCAGTACTATCTCACTGGTGTGACGTGGCTTCCCTATGCCTCTTCTATAAATAATTTCATGGCTTCTGCTTCAATGAACTTAGATCACTGGTGTCCCCTAGGTATGAATTTACACAAGCTACTAGATTAGCAACTAGGTTCTACCCTTTTACAGTGAAACTGATAAAATTAACTGCAATTTTTGCTCTAAAAGCTTCTTTTCATGCACTTCCCACCTGTGGAATTCCCTTCCATATACTTGTTTCCCTGACAACTACAATCTCCAGGAATTTAAATGTAAGGTCAATAGACATCACCTATCTCACTAACTTGCATCCATTTCTCAAACTCTTTTTTCCATCTACTCATCCTCATTCTCAGAATTCTCATCAGTCTATTACCCTCCTCCTGACATTTCCTATAACTAATCCCTCTTTTCATCACTTTCCCCTACGGAACCCCCTGTGCAACAGTGGCAGTAGAATGCCTTGCTTGAGGTGAAATAATTTTAAAAAATGATTTATCTCCCTCTAACCAAACTCTCTAAATTACTTGTTCACCACTGCTGTAGCCTGGTATTGAACTCTCAAGTCACTGGAACTAACCAATGTCTATTTCCACTGGGTTATGTGTCCTTAACGACAAGAACAATTGAATTTCTGGGACTTATAAACTTAATGTTCAGTAATAATTTTTTACTAGAGTTCATATTGTAATTTTTGACGTTAATGGTTTTCTCTAGTATTTTTTTTTTTTACCAGTATTTTAATTTTGACACTAATGATTTTCTCTGGCACTCTGTATTACTGGTTCCCATATTGTATTCATCTGTATGCTTGATCAGCTTAGGAGATTTTTGTAGCCTAGTGTATGCACTGATTCCTTAAGTTTATATAGTTTCCAGAGGTGTTCTCTATCTATTATTTCAACTTCATCCCCTAAGGGTTGGTGATCCCCTTTCTCCCTCCATATATGGTTAGCAATGCCTGATTTTTGTATCTCCTCTCACGTTATGGCCTTGCAATGTTCTTGTAGCCTTACCTTAATGGGGCAGCCTGTTTCTCCTTTATATTTTTTTCCACAGCTACATGGAATGGCATACACAAAGTCCTTAGTCATGTCCTCCTCTGTTGGGGGTCTTACTTGGGAGAGGTACCTGCAATATGATCTCTGGTAACAGATCTCTCTACATACCTAGAAAGCAATGTCTCCTCACAAGAAGAACAATTTCCTTACTAATGACATGAGTGTGGCAGATGAAAATGGAAGTACAGATAGTCAGTAAAGAAGTATTGAATAAATATACGAGGCATGTACTTCTGTTTTTCCCTTCAAGGAAAGAATCCTCTAGAACCACAGGTAAATGAGACCTTGACCTTCTCCCTCAACTCTGACCATTTCCAGGAAGACTGAATCAGATGCTGAGTATCTTGACCAGCCCATCCATCCAGAGGAAAGGTTCAAAAAGAGAAACTCCCTTCCACCGAACCACAAGCTGATCTTGGTCTTTGTCATCGTCTTGTAACCTCTGATTTCTTTGCTCGCTTAGACAATCTCGGCTTTAGTTGACACAAAAACTGAAATGTCGTTAGCCTAGGCGAAGAATCTGGCCAAGGTGGTAGCACCAGCTACAGAAATGTGGAGAGATCTGTTACCTCTACTCATCTGAAGGTGTTCTGGGTATGCCTAGTGTTACGTTTTAGCTTTGGACAAGCCCTCAATTTTGTTACGATAGATCCCGGATGAGCCCCCAATTTTGCTACGTGTAAGGTGTCAAATATCTTTACCCAGTTAAGTTGGCGAAGCAGTTAAGTGCCATACTTTTTGGAAATCCTTAAATGAGTATATAAAGAATAATTATTGGCTTGGTCAATGAAAGAGTCAAAAATATGTATTTACCCTTTTTGTTTCAGGAGGCTCTCTTTCAGGTTTTAGTTGGTCGGACTTTTCTATGAGATTCTTTCGGCTGGATATAAATCCTTGAATCACAACCAGAGTTGATAATGACAGCAAATCCTTTTAAAACCTCTTTCAAGTTTTAGTTTGTCATCGACTTTACTTAAAAAAAAGTCTTTCGGTTGGATATAAATCCTTGAATCAAATCCGAAGCTGTTAACAACTCTTTCAAATTTTAGTCGGTACGACTTTTTTATTAGATTCTTTCAGCTAGATATAAATCCTTGAATCAAAGCCGGAGCTGATAAAGGTCAGCCCATCCTGTTATCAACTAACTACTCACTGCCAAAAACCTATTTTTATAGAGGCTAACACCTAATTTGCATATTTCTAGAACCTTTCGAATTCTCTCTAATCTACTGGAAGTTTTCACGTTCTATTCTTAATTTCTCTGGCTAACAACTACTTCCTGAATAAAACTTTTTTGGAATAACAAGTAGGACTCAATAGAATCCCTTACTACAACTTTTTAGACATTACTAATATTATTTTTATATAAATGCTTCCTCGTAACTCTAGCATTGAAATTTGTCAACATAAGCTTTGCATCATTTTCCTTGACCGGATGTGTAAATTCAGGCATTGTCCTGTAGGGCGTTTTTCACGTGCTAGTTAGGGGTCCATTCAGGATGATTTGATAGGCAAGCTCGGTCTTACAAATCAGGAGTCTCATTTTATATGACCTCGGGGATCCAGGTTGAAATGTCTTACTAGCAATGAAGCATCACTCACCTGGCTGGTGGTTCAAATGGCCCTCTGGGTCAGCAAGAGACTTTGTTCAGCGGGGTTTGAGAAATCTCTAAACTGCGTTCACTGCAGTGAGTCGGTGGAGACCATGGATATAACTTCTTCCACTGCAGGGTCGTAAGCTCATTGTGCAAGTTTGCTGGTGGCGTTATGGTTTATATGCTACACAGAAAGTTCTTTGCCCTCTAAGACAGTTCTGCTTGCACTAATGTCGTACCACTGTTGACTAAGGCTGAGCACTATGTGTTTTTTTTTGTTTTTTTTACTTACTAGGAGGCCTCATGCCAATTGTGATATAGACGTCGGGACAAAAGGAATTCTATGGGAATGAGAAGTTTACTTCTTCCCAACTAATTTTGTTTTTTAGGCATCAGCTTAAAGTCAAGATTAGGATGGAAAAGGAAACAACTCCCTTCATCAGAATTTGGCAAAAGTGAGTTTTGCGCGTCTGTCCCAAGTAAAAGGAACTGACTTAGAATGGCATTTTGATGACGGTTAAAGATTAAAGATATTGGGAATTTCTAGAGTAAACATTGGCAATCACACCCAAAATAGGGTAGTTTAGGCTTGTTTTGTTTTTAGTTTTAGTTTTTCATCAAAGCTACAGGATTTATAGCTCATTAGCCCTCTTTTATTTTTATCCCACGTTCCTTGGTTTTATTTTCCTCCCTTCCACACCATTAGTTGACCAGAGATAATGGTTTTGTGATGAATGTGGGATGGTTTTTGTTTCTCAAATGTGTTTTTCATTTTTGTTGTTATATTTGGATGAGTGTGTATTTAAGTGAGTGTTTGGTCAAATGATTATTAGAATTTTTTACTGTCCTGCATAGTTTTTATCTAGTTAACTAATGTTTCCGACACATTTAAAGATTGTGTGTGTATGTGGTGATGTATTGCTAACACTGTTTCTGTTTTGTTTTTTGTTTTCATTTTTTTCATTGTAAATAGTCATTGGGGCTATAAATTTTTAAAAATTTGTAATTTATTCTCTACCCCACAAATACAAACTGTACGTGTTAGGACTCATTAGGATTGCATAGAGTCTCTGAGATATTATGGTGGTTGTAAGAATGGTCAGTAAAATGTGTTTTGGTGCAAGGATTATTGTGGTATGTCTAGGTCAGTGATTGTGGCTAGCTAAGTTTAAGTATAAAACAAATGAAGACCAGCCTTCCCCGTCCCCAACTTTTGGCCCTGAGCCACTTTTGTACATCTTTGGAGTCAGTTTTTAGTTTTTAGCGTATTTCTTACAGACCTCACAGCGAGTTCCTAAGCAGGACTATATTGTAACCGTTACAAAACGAGCTATAACAGTGGCAACAAGGATTGAAACTTATACGAGTTATGACTGGAGTTTGGAGGATATTTGAAAATCATACTGAGTATAATAAGTGGAAAAATACTTTCAGCTTCGTGCACAGGATAACGGTAACGATGAGAATTTGAACCACGTCGGTTTAAATTTTTCTCCTTGTGCGTAAAATAAAATAAAATAAAATAAAATAAATATTCTTCAAAGAAAGGGGAAATACTGGTTTCTGTAGTAAACAGTTAACCAAACCAACAAAATCAGCCATTGTTAGAGTTCCAGAAACAGCAGCAAAGCTTGATGGAAATAATTTTGAATTCTTTTATCTCGACGCGCTTGCAAATACCATGTCTGAATTTATATACAATCCAGACGATGGTCTTATCTTTTCTGCGTATTTTCGAAGATAAGAACACATTTTAAAAGAATGCAGAGAAGATGAATTAATGTTCTCAAGAAAAATTAAATCAGTGTCCAACAAATTGTCACTAAATCAAAAAAGAATAAGAACGAATAACAAAAAGGGCGCAAAATTTTTCAAGATTAGCGAAAAAGTGTTTTTCAGGGTGTATAAAGATGGAAAAGAAATGTGAGAAGACAGCTTAATAATATCACGTATTGGAAAGTTTATACATGGTAAAACTGAAGGAATGGGAGCATATGAAGTAGGGAAACGGTTGAATGTTTATGAATTTGGCTTTGTGCCAAATATAATCGAACTCCCTACAACTTAGGATTATCAGAATCATCAGATGGTTGAAGGTTGGAAGAATAAAATTATTTCATTTGTATGTTAAAGTAGAATTTGAATAACAGAACAGAATAACATCAATTTGTAGGAGTTAAATATTCAAAGAGAAGGTGTATTAAGGAGTTAAATGAATAACGAGTTGTAGTTATAAGTAGCAGAATGTGTTTATGCAGAATTAACTGGGTCTGTGTTCCTTTCCTTTTTTTGTTCAGCGAGAAAAGGTAAAGCAATAAAGGAAAATGGTACTTAACAACGTTAATTTTAAAAGTCAGTTAAAGTGCCATATTGTTGTTGTTGTTGTCGTCTTCTTCTTCTTTGTTGACGGCAAGAATGATGAGGACGAAGACGAGGCAAAAGAAAATAGCACACGAGAATGAGGAGAACAAATGCGTGCCAAGACGTTATGTCCGGGTTAGTGGTTTGAAGTTTCTTTTGTCACATCTTGGTAGTGTCTGGTCTCGCTTACATCTCTGACTGATTCAACTTTCTTTTTCTGTTTTTATAGCAAAAGACTTTTTCACATCGACTTGTTAACGTTTCTCTCTCTCTCTCTCTCTCTTTCTCTCTCTCTCTTCCTCTCGCTCTGTCTCTCTCTCTGTCTCTGTCTCTCTCTCTCTCTCTCTGTTTTGCAAATCGCTTCCTTTTATTGGTTATAAAATTAATTTAACACCGGATCGTGAAATTTGGCTTCGTCTTTTTCATTTAATATGGGGTTATTCTTTTTTGTATTTATCAAAATTAGATTTCACACAGGATTGCGAAATTTGTAAAAAGTGAAGAGAAGTGTTACTATTAATTCCGTATTAACCACACATAAAAGACATAATCAGCTTAAGAAAAGGCTTACAGAAGAAAGGCCCGAAAGAATGGAAGAACCTATGAAAGTACTGTGTGATGTTTTTATTTTAGAATTCGTTGACTATACAAACGTACGGAAAAACGAGGTTTATCCGAAACGAAAGATATACAAAGTACGTTGGCGAATTCGCCAGAAAGAAAACAAGGTGATACTAATAAATAAAAATAGAATGAGTGCAAGAAGATACTTAAAGAAGCCAAGCTGCTGTTTGCAGCCAGAATGAAGCAGTGCATAGCATCCCGTAAGTTCGGTTCCAAAGACTACTGGAGGTTCTGTAAAAGTGTACTAAACAATAGCAAACCCTCAACCCCCCTCTAATCAATGACTTTCAGGTCCTTACCTCTACAACAGACAAGGCTGAGTGCTTCGCTCGCAGATTCTCCACCAACTCGACACTAGTCTCTTCTGTACCTGACTTCCCACCCCGAACTAAGGCCCAACTGAATGACATCCACATTACCCCCTCGGTGATCTCTAATATAATTTCAAAGCTTGACCACCATAAAGTATCCCAATCATTTTCCTGAAGAAATATTCCCCTGAACTCTCCTCTGTTCTCTCCAAACCCTATAACTACTGCCTCTCTACTTCTTGCTTTCCTGCCTGCTGGAAGTCCTCCTCCGTGGTTCCAATATATAAAAACACTGGTGAACCCTCTAACCCCTCCAATTATCGCCCTATCAGCCTCCTACCGATTTTTGGCAAAGTGTTCAAAGTCATCATTAACGCCAAGGTGGTTCAACATCTCACAGCCCACAGACTATTCTCTGACAAACAGTATAGTTTCCACTTCACCAGGTCTACTGCTGATATGCTCACGACCATCACTGAATATATACATCAGGCTCTCGACAAGAACGGCGAAGCCCGAACTGTTGCTCTGGATATCTCCAAAGCGTTTGACAGAGTCTGGCATGCTGGCCTTCTACGCAAGCTGCGAGGCTATAGTATAACTGGACAATTGTTTGACCTAATCCAGTCATTCCTCTCAAATCGCACAATGAAGGTAGTATTGAACAGATATGCCTCCCAATACTATCATACGAACGCGGGTGTCCTTCAAGGCTATATTCTAGGTCCTATGCTTTTCCTTATCTACATTAACGATCTCCCAGATGTAATAAGATCCCAAGTAGGCATATACGGTAACGACACTACAGTTTACTATCGCATCGATCAAACATCTACTGAGGCTGACAAAGCAAACCTCGCTGCCGAGCTTGAAAAGGACCTCCGATCCATGGCGGACAGGAGTAAGAAATGTCTCGTGAATTTTAATGCTTCCAAAACGAAGCTGCTATCTATTAACCATCACAGACAATCGCTCCTACCCCCCCCCCCATTAGCATGGATCAGGCTAGTCTCCCTGAAAGCAAAATACTGCGCCTCCTCGGCTTAACTCTAACAACGGACCTCAAGTGGAATGAATATATAGAATCCATAGCTAAATCCGCTGCTAAGAAAGTCGGTTCTTTGTGTAGGACTAGGAAGTTTTTTCCGCCTGAAACAATCCTGCACAGCTATAAATCTACCATCCGCTAATGCATTGAATACTGCTGCCATATCTGGTCGGGTGGTCCTGCTATCCACCTGAGTGTCCTTGACAAGATCCACCGTAGAATCTGTAATGTGATAGATCCCAACTTGGCAGCTCGGATACAGTCACTTTCTCACCGGCGCAATGTGGCTTCCTTGTGTATCTTCTACAAATACTTTCACGGCTTCTACTCCGATGAACTTAGCTCACTGGTGCCCCCCCCCCCATATATAAATTTACTCGAGCCACAAGATTAGCAACTAGGTCCCACCCTTTTACTGTGAAACCAATAAATTGTAAACGCAAATTCTACTCCATTAGCTTCTTTTCTCGCACTTCCCGCCTGTGGAATTCCCTTCCATTTACTTGTTTTCCCGACAGCTATAATCTCCAAAAATTTAAATGTAAAGTCAATAGTCATTTCCTATCTGACTAACCTGCATCCTCTCTCTCATATTCCTTTCTCCGTCCACTCCACTCTCATCAGTATTCTCATCCTTCTCTTTTCCACTTCCTGACACCCTGTATAACCTGTCACTCTTTCTCATAACTTTCCTCCTATGTAACCCCCTGCAAAACAGTGGCAGTAAAATGCCTTGCTTGGAGCGATATGATTATTAAAAAATATTTATTAATAAAAGAAATCTTAAAAGGAGGAAATGTTGTGGAGTAAATACACCCCTGATAACTAAATGAACTAGTCTAGGCGCTTAAATAAAGAACACCAGTGAGTTTGAAAAAATCACGTTGCATTTAGACAGTCTGCTTTGCAACTGTCAAGTTTTATGTCTTCTAGCAGAGAACAACTCAGAGCTCGATCTACTAACCGAGACTAAGCTGAGAAAGACAGATACGTTCTATATCTTTCGGCAGAGTTCGACTCAGTCGGGCTTCGTCACAGTCATCTTTTCTTTGGGGATGCATGAGTAAAAAAACAGCCCGTTGGCGTCAATATTGTTTTTTTTAACAACAGGCATTCGACCATATGCCAGTAGACAGTTTAATGTTAAGTTTTATTTCTGTTTTGTCCTAGTTTGTTTCAATAATTTTCTGTTGCTGAGTTAATTTTTCTTTTTTAATTTTTTTTTTTTTTTTTCAGTTTCGGCGATTTTTTATTTTTGTTTTTACACGTGTTAGTTTTTATTTTTTAATTTTTCTTTATTTATTTATTTTTACCGTCGGATTTTATTAGACGGCGAATTTGTTGTTTTTTTTTACTTTGAAAGTTGTCATTATCAATTTGTATTAAAAGTTAAATAATGTGGCCCTTAAGAAACAAAAATACACTGTTTTTAAAAAAGAAAATCATTACATGATTGCCGGCTAAAGTGACAAAGTGGGTCCTTATAAAAATTATTTGGATTTGTCACTAAGGCAGATCCACCAGACAAAAAGAATGAGTCTGTTCTCCCGCAAAAGAAGAAAAGAAAAACAGATCATCCGAAGGTGGGCTCTATAAAATAAATTTAATTCAACTGCCATCATGGTTTGTGGAAATCAATAAAAATAATCAAAAGGAAAAAGAACAAAGCACAATCATGGCGTCTGTATCGACAGATGAAGTAAGTCGTGTAGCAGCTGGTGAATCCCCACCAAAATAAATGCATAATCAATGTATATATGAGTTCGTTGAGTGACCCAAAAAGTACGCTCATCTGGTTACTGATGGCGGATCTTTGGTCGACCTCGATGCACAAGAGCGCATTGCAAAAAGAATAGTGTCAGTCTTGGTGCTCGGCAAGGTAAGGCAAAAAAATTGTCGGTGCACAAAAGGCACAGCGATGAAATCACTGGTTTCCTTGGGGATTAAAGCCCACGCTAGAGGACTGTGCGGATATGACGTCTCGTGATTAAATCACTGTTGTGGATTCTTGTTTAGAAAATCACACAATATAAGAATAACACAAAACAGATATGAGAGGAAAAATGTAACTATATTGAACAAAAGATATACCACTTGTACACGGTTAGTAGATTCAGGAATACTTATTAGTAGGAGTCAAATATATACAACGAAGTAAGTCCGGGTAATAAGTCTATATTCTTGCTGACTAACGAGCGGCGGTTCAACTGTTCTGACAAGCACCAACTCTAACAACAACAACTACAACAGACAAGTCAACTACCGTTCTCTGTAGGCAGGATTATTTGTATACCATGGAAGAGTCCATAGAGTGTGTAAATAGGGGTGATTCCCCAACAATCACAAAAATATACCGACGGCAGCGTAGGATCAAGGTGGCTGACTACGAGATTCCTGTATAGGATACAAAATCGAATATTTAACAACGAATAGAGGAGAAAACGCACACACATTAAATCGAATCAGAACAAATTTAGGTACATATTACTACACAAATAAAATACAAAATAAAGTTAATGTTTCTGGCTGCTGATTAGACAAAAAAACAAATCGAACACTCAACAGCCAATGTTTATGGTTCTTGCCGACAAAAAATAACTTTGCGTTCGGAGCTGATCACGTGACTGAGTTGGTTACTTATTCACGTCTTCGCCAGTAGTCCCCAGTCATTCATCAACTAGTCAGAGAATACGAACAGACACTAAAGGAACAACAACAACAAGAAGACGCCTAAAAATTTACTAGACGATAAGTAGTTTTTCTCTGATCATTTATTTTTGTGGTTTTCCCAAAAACAATCGCATCTCACCTTCTCTCTTACACTACGTTTTTTATTTCCTTTTCTTCCTCACGTACTGACAAAAAAAAGTAACAAAATACCTAATATTAGTTTTTGACCCGTGACATCAGATTCGTTTTTTCAAAGACTTCATACTCGTTAGCGACATCATTGTGCCTTTTCTTCACAAAGCAAAGACTTAATATTCGGACGTTACTACTATTGTTCGCACACATAGCAAAACATAAACTCGTCTTAATTTCACAAACCACATTTCACTTAAACAAACGAACTCTTTAAACTTTTAAATTTTGGGGTGATTTTACTAACCTAACAAATAGAACAGTGAAAAATACCAATTGTCTATTTATTGAGTATATATGAAATATATAATTCTAATTCTTCTTTCTATTTTTCTACAGAACATTTCATTTCGTGTTGTTCTCTTGAAATTTGTGTTGTATACTGTAAACAGGATACTCGGCATTAAATTGTCTATTTAACCCAGGCATTCTGCCTCCACAAAGTAGTGACTACGACTTAGAAAACGCAGGCAAACGTTTTGGTCACTACAAAGTGGTGACAAATCGGCGTGAAAAGAACTGGCAATTTTCTGATGGAAAGGAAAGCTTCAACAAATGAACAACACATTTTTAACTCTCACCAAGACACATAGAAAATGGACACAAACACGAAAGAACCAATGGAAGCCGAGATATTTCTTAATTTACCGATTTACAACCCAACAAATGTACAAATTTGGTTTGCGCAATTTTCAACGTAAATAAATTACATCGAAAAGTTCAAGGTATGTATTCTTCTTCTATGTGCCCTGTCCTTTCAGAACGTAGGCGATCATGGCTTTCCACGTTTCCCTATCCCTGGTAGCTCTTAGCATGCCTTCTTCTTTTAGACCATGCAACCCTCACTCCATCATCCATCTGATTAGATCCTTCAAATATGTTATCCGTTGCTTTCCCCTATATATTTTCCCTCTATCAGGCCTGTTAGTATCAGGTTCTCCAACCCTCCTTCCTCATTGCATGTCCCAGGAATTTCAGCTGTCTCTTTCTGATGCTCAGTATTAATTTCCTTTTTGTTTCTATCATTTCTAAGACCTCATCATTGCTCACATGCTCGATCCATGATATTCGCAGCATCCTTTTGTAGAACCACATTTCAGTTACTTCAAGTTTTTCCTTCATCTTTGATGATATTGTCCAGTATTCACTGCCATATTGAAGGACGGACAGCATGTAGCAATCCAGTACTCTCTTCTTTGTTTCTAGCGAAATTGTCCTGTTTCTTAATACCTTACTCAACTTCTTGAATGCTTCCTTCGCCATGCCAATTCGCCTTCGGATCTCTGTGTCGTACTTTTCGTCTTCTGTTATAACACTTCCCAGGTATTTAAATTTTTGTACCTGCCTGATTCTAGTATCCCCAACCTGTATTAGTTGCTCTTTTTACTGATGACCATGCATTCGGTTTTCTTGCAGTTTATTTCTAGTCTTTTCTTGTTACTTTCTTCACCTACCTTCTGTAGGGGGTCTTGTAGTTTCCTTTCTGTGTCTGCTATCAGCACTGTATCATCTGTGTATCTTAGATTGTTTAAATTGTGGCCTCCGATTACGAATCCAGGCATACCTTCTAGGGTCCTCAAAATATTCTCGCTGTACAAGTTGAACAGATCTGGTGAAAAGACACATCCTTGTCTTACGCCCCTTTCTATCTTTGTATATCTACTCAATTCATTACCTGTCCGTATACAAGCTGTTTGCTGCCAGTAAAGATTCTTGATTACTCTCAAGTCTTTCCCAAATATGTCCAGGCTGCCGAGCATCTCTATCAATTATTTGTGGCGTATTTGTGCAAATTTATGCAAATTGTGGGAAAAAAAATTAAAAAAAATAAACAAAAAACAAAAACAAAACTTACTTGCTTACGCTGTGAAAAAATAGGATTTAAAATATCATCTGTTAACTTGACATATAGAACTATAAATTCCGAGGATCCAATTCAAACACCAAATTTATTCAATTAAAGGAACAATTTTACAAAGGAATTGCATAAATGTTCTTAGGCAGTCATAGTAACAGATTTTAAAAATAAATGTTTAATAAAAAGAAATAATATTTTTTCCTCATTAGTAATAAACAACCTTCTAGTATGGTACAAGTTATTTCCTTTTAATTTGCTGTATTACTTCTTAGTTTAAACTAATTTACGTTAATTTTTTAAAGTAACATTTTAATTTGTCCTTTTATTATCAAAGAGACAAAATATATTTAAAATCTCAGTATTTAATATTGATATATATTGTATTATGTTTTACTTATAGAATAACCATTACATCGGTTCTTTCTAATTTTATATATTTTTTTGCACAATTAGATACGTAAAAATGTAAATAACATTACTGATGTAGTAACCTTATGGTTTAAATATTTTAAAAGATTTTATTTACGCTAAAGTCAAAGCCATTTGAATACAAGTTATTAAAACTGTAATTTTAAAATGAATAAATGATATATTAGTGCAGTTAATATGTAAAATATGAAGCAAGCTTTAAATAAAATGCAAAGTTTTAAATCGCTTCAAAAATAGTAGCAAATTATTCACTACTTAAAATTTTACCGGAAAAAAACCTGAATACGTATTTTTTGTTACGCTCAGTTTTTTCTCACAGTTGTTAACATAAAAAATAGAGGTTTAGAAATATCTACCTCTAAACTATAAATTGCTAAATATTTCAACTTAGAAAATAAACGATTTTATTTGTAATGAAACCTAAAAGAATCTGAAACGTCCATCAACTGGAATCGTTAGAAAATTCTCGTAGTTAAAGAAAAAGAGGATTGGATTATCCATTTATAGATACCAAAAATTTCCTCTAAATATCTAAGCTTTACAACTTAGAAAATAAATAACGATTTCATTCGGAATGAAACCGGAGAAAATCTGATACGTCCAATCGTTGGAACCGATCAAGATGTTCTGATTAAAATTAGTTATCTTAGTTAACACGTAAACTCTTACAGACGATAACTATTCGCGCCAACAAAAAAACACAGGTATTCACGCTCGCGTTCTTACCAAATACGTATCAAAGAAACGCCCATTTTCCCAAATAAGGAATATTCCAAATAAGTTTTTTTTGCAATAAACGCGCTCTTGTTTAAAAATAAGGAATTTTTTTTAGAATAAATCCTTATAATTTAACAAATTTCAACCTAAAAAATATTTTACAATAAAATATAAAAAATTATTATTATTCGGTTGAAATACAGAAAATAATTCTTACATATTTTGTCAAACGCCTTCGCATAATCAATAAAGCACAGGTATATGTCCTTCTTCATTTGTATTGCCCTTTCAGAGAGCATCCTAATCATAAATATGGCATTCCTTGTTCCAGTGTCTTTAACGAAACAACACTGTTCTTGTCCTATCTCTGGCCTGATTCTGCTTCTCGCTCTATTCATTAGAATTCGGACGATCAGTTTTGTTATATGGCTCATTAGACTGATGGTTCTGTGGAGTTCGCACTCGTTTGCTCCTAGCTTCTTAGGTAGTGCTATGAAGATTGACTTGCTGAGGTCATCTGGTATTACACCACTATTATAAACTTCATTTATTATTTCAGTATTTTTCTCTATACCAAATTCTTCCAGGGCTATTAGCAGCTCTATGACTATGCCGTCTGGTCCAACTGCTTTGTTTCTATTCAGTTTGGCTACTGCAGATTCCACTTCAGACTTTAATATTTCCGGTCCGTCCTCATCTTTGCGTATTATTGGTTGCTCTATCTTGTCGTGGAAAAGATCTTTTATATATTCTTCCCATCGTTGGAGTATTTCCTCTTTCTCCAAAATGATTGTTCCATCCTTTACGTTGTCGAAAAGCTTCCCGCAGATGTGGCAACGGTAGTAGTGGATCATCTTAACGACATGCCGGAAGAAAAACCTTACGACAGTTATTAGGTGTGTCGGTAAATCGAGTGAAAGAAGGTTACACGATTTATTTAATTAATGTGAACCAGGGATACATGAACGCTTCGCACCTTTTAAGAAAAATGCTATCTTTATTAGGAGAAAACACCATGTTCGAAGTTCTGTTAAAAAAACTGTGGAGAGACAAACTACAAATACATGCAACACAGATACTCGAATCACTCAGTAAATATGGCTACACCCTCTCTCATCGACAGTAACACAAAGCTAAGGAAAAAGGGAATCACCTCATTCTACACGACAACAGGAAATATTTCGCAATACCAATGGCTAATACCCTACAGGAGTTGATAAAAAATATCCTACACTAACCGCTTCTTTACAACATAAAAAATGAAACCCGTCACACTGCTAAACATTATAACACTACATCTGAACCACCTATACACACATCACCGCGCAGATTACGTTCAGATAAATACAAAATAGCAACAAATACAAAGTCGAATTTCAACATATGTTGCAATTCAGCATCATACGTCCTTCAAATAGCTCATACTCCTCTCCGCTACACTTGATTCCGAAGCCAGACACAGACGCATGGAGACCTTGCGAAGATTTTAGGAATCCCAACACAAAAACATCTCCTGCTAAATACCCTATTCCGCAATTGTACGTTTTCGCCATAGGTTTACAGGGAATCGCAGTTTTCACAAAACTGGATTTAGTTAAGTCATACTACCAAATTACAGTAGCAGAAGAAGACATAAAAAACTGTAATTATCACTCCTTATGGACTTTATGAATCTGCGAGGATGCCGTTTGGGTTACATAATGTCGCCCAAACCTTCTAGATACTTATTGATTAAGTTTTATCGATGACGTGTTTGCCGTTAGTCATGATAGCAAAGAACACCAAAACTAGATAAAAGATTTCGAGAAACTCTCACATTTTAGACTAAAGATAAAATGATGTGAATTTACCGTTCCGAAGTTGACTATCTTGGGCCATGTGACTGACAAAAATGGAATCACACTTGTTCCAGAGAAAATAGCAGCAATACAAAATTTCTCGCAGCCAACTAATGTTGACTATTACGAAGATTTCTAGGTTTAATAAATTATTACTGTAGATTTATTCCAGGTTGTTCCACACTTTTGACTCCGCTTACGAACTTGTTTCAAAAACAAAAGAAGAAAACTGCAAACTTACTGATAGACGGAGAAACTTTAGCTGCATTGCGTTAGCAGATTTTACCAAAATCTATGTCAGTGATGATGCTAACTCAACACTCACATTGACAACTGACGCCTCAGGAGATTCAATTAGAGCAGTTGTACATCAGAAGCAAAATGGCCCAGAAGAGCCGATTTCATTCTTCTCGATCAAGTTAAATACAGCACAACAAAAATACAGCATCTTATATAGAGAGGTACTCGCTGTTTACTTATCCATAAGATATTTTCGATATTTACTCGGGTGGCCTGCCCCACCTTCTTCGGTTTTCAAACTGCCTAATTCTCGGGGCTGGATCGATAGTTCGAGCACTTCAGACCACACTCAATCTTATCTCACGTTGTGTTTTGATTTTATCCTAAGACGAGTGAAGCCAAATAACCTTTAGGAACTGCTGCAAATGAATTTGTTCGGGAGGGAAAGTTACAATGAGAAAAAATATCTTCATAAAAAACTTTATATCTTCGTTTCTTGGTACAGGCTTATTCGTTCCAGCAGTCGAATTCTATCTACTTCATGCAGGCAGCTTTCTTCCCAAACCACGTCTAAAGTTGAAATGTAACACTTCAGCTGATTTTATTAAGTTTGACACAGGGTTCGAGTCGGAGTTCTTCTTAGTCAGGTAGTCACGTGATGTCAGGTAGCGTGGCCTCTCGTCCCAACTGCAAATCTTTTTGGCCACACTTGTTCCGCAACTTCCTTTGACCGCTTCAGGCCCTCGCTTTTATGGATTTCCACTCAAAACTGAGGTGGAGGTATGACCGGTATGGGGAAATCGGTGCATTACTTAACTCTAATAAAGGTCTTTGTTCTCTGATTTTCGAAGATTAATTATCTTTTTCAATTCCAGGTTTTTCCTTACCGTGAGCAGCAGTCACAGGCACCGATCGCCCATATCGACTCCTTCCTTCCTTAATTGATATCTCACACTAATACTCTTCAAAGACAAGACGAATTCTCAGCCTTCCTTATTTTCCATCTCTGCTCACTACTAACCAGTATTTCTTCAACTGATTTGATTCGTCTGTCTCAGGTCACATTTACTTGTGGTCATTAATTAAATTATTATTATTTCAAAACCTCTCTTACGCAAAGAAAACTCTGGTTTCTAATCAGAAACTTGCCAGATGTCTCTCTCAATTTCTTATCAGGGTCATTAATTAAATTCTTAATTCACAAAGAAATCCTTATTTCTGACCCTGTTTATAGTGCAGTCTCGTTCACCGTCAGTTTCTGCTGATCACTTAGAAGTTGTTCTTATTTCAACTTTTCGCTTATATAAAATCTCTTTATCCGGCCCTGTGTTTTGATAACTTCTACCAAAAGACGAAGTCATTAATCGTCTACATTCGTCACATGGCCTCTTTTGTACTCTGCTTCTCAGTGGGAATTTTATTTAGGTTTTTGAGATTTTGCTTTTTCTAACAAAATAGAAAAAAAATCTTCATTTACTTCATCTGTATGTCTTTCCTTTTATATTTCAACCCTTTAACGCCAAATACTGTTACACTTGAGGGACGAAACTTTACTGTTTTCACAGATCACATTGGTGCGACAAATCTTGCAATTTTGCTTGTCCACCATAAAGACAGACACAATTCTTTTTTCTGGAATTTCTTGGGTTCTACTAAAGTCTATCTTTTTATAAGATGTACGTAACCTTTGGCTCTTTCCATGAACTCTGTTATATTGATGATATACTTCGGGAAGGAACTTCCAGCAAGATTGCGATTCCTCAGCTGCTACTTCAACGTTGCTGCTGACACTGGTGTTCTTATTTTGGGTCGTTTCTTGAGCTGTTGCTGATTTTTCGGTTTCCGAGTTTTGGCCATTATCGACCACCAAACCTTCTCTTTTGGTTTCGTGATAGTCAGTGAAATTAATAATAATTTCTTACATTTTTTGTCTGGCGGTTCTTTCTTCTTAATAACAGACCAACTTTTGTCGGTCATATTTAAAGAGATTCGTCCGCTTTTGTAGTGATATTTTCAGGCAAAAAAGCAAAAGAGAAATAAAAAATAACTGATTGAACGAAAAGACAAACAAGAAGCGATAACAAATAAATTTATGACACAAATTAAAAAGTTCTGGGGCAAAAACTTGTTAATGTATAAACATTAACAATTAAATAAACTAGAATAAACACGATAAAAAATAGATTTGCCAGCAACGAAAACAATTTAACAAATAAAATAAAAAGATACGAAATTAAACTATTTTTTAATTACACAATTACAATTAACAAAATCAGAAAAGACTGAAAAGAATAAAATTAAAAATACGTGGAAAAAATAAAGGTTTGCCTATCAATAAAACAATATGGCGGACGTAAACTGAAAAAAGAAGAGAAATGTAACGGTTTAGATAACATAATATAAAGAAGTAAACAAAATGGCGCTGAACATGGTTAAAAGAAATAAGATAATGAAACACAAGAAATATTGAAACAAAAACACTAATATAAAAACTTTGTACGAAAATAATACGAAAATAAAAAGCTGAGGATGGTTAAAGAAAAATAAACTGAAAAAGAATAAACAAATTAAAATAAGAAAACTTCAAAGTAGAGAAAATAAAAGAACTTAACTGAAATTTCGTGGTCTTAAACTGAAAAAAAGTATAACAAAACGGAGAACTTTAAAATGGTTTAGTAAGGTCTTAGAACATTCGAAAATCCGTCGCAGTTGCTCAAAAGTATCTGTCTCGCAGTTTGACTATGAAGGCAATGAAGGCAATGCAAGTAGCAGGCCATTTGTCGTCTTCTCAGTATTGCTGCATTATATTTAAAATTTCATTATTTATAGCCCTCAATAAGATATTTTGGTTATGAATTAGTTCTTTATTATTTGGTTGTTAGAAGGCAGTCTATAGAATAACATCAATTTTGTAAAAAGTGAAATTATTAGTAAATGTTCAATGAGAAAGTGTAGAACGAAGTTAAATGAATCCAGAGTTTTTAGTTGTAGAAAAAATGAACAGGTTAGTAATAAAATCTGTGTTCCTTTATTTCTTTTTATGACCAGCGAGAAAGGAAAAAAAGCAAAGCAATAAAGGAAAAAGTGTACTTAACGACGTTAATTTTTAGGAGTCAGTTGAAGTGTCTTATTGTTGCTGTTGTTGTTGTTTTCTTCTTCTTTGTTGACGGCAAGAACGGTGAGGAGAAGAAGAGATAAAAGAAAATAGCACGCAAGAAAGAAAAGGAGAGGGAATGTATGTCGTCGAGACATGTTCAGTTCATCGAATTGAAAGTTCTTTTGTCACATCTTGGCGGATTTGATCTCTGCTCCCATCTGATAAATTATCAGCCTTTGAAGGCAACTCGGAATTTCAAGGACTCTATTCAATAGTTAAAGCTAAGTACTTAAAAATATACCTTTTATTTTGAATTCAACCATATAACTTTTGTATGAAAAAAAAATCCCAATTTGTCTTAAGCATTTTGGAAACCTTTGTTTATGCATTCAACCGTATAACTTTTGTGCGAAAAACGAACTCTCTCTTTAAGCATTTTGAAAATTTACTTCGATGATTTAGTATGAGCATTTTCTTATTATTTTCAATGATTCTTATTTTCAATGATTATTCATTGAATCTACGACCTTTTAATGTGTGATTACTTGTCTTGAAACAAGCTACTGACAATTGCAAATGTGTAAATTTATAAACAAATTCCTTATCTTGTGCTGTTAAAATATGCACACGTGTTTCCTCGCTATTGTATCCTACCTCACCTTTCTTCAGAGCCAACACCAGTGAAAACTAATCTAAATTACTGCATACATTTTGTTAGATGTTTTTATCAGTATATGTGAGTTTTTTTTGAATTAATGCCATCATTTTTTCTTTTCACTGTTTCGGCTATGTACTTTCTGACCTTCCTTGAGTGTCTGTTGTGTTCCAACTGGAATAGAATTTGAAAACACCTGAGAAATGTTGGAAAATGCAGGACTAAAATGTTATAAAATCCCAACGAAGATGAGAAAATTAACAATAAACACATACAATGATTAATTTTATTTCTTCATTTGTAAAGATTGCTTCAATTCATAACTTTACAAGTATTTAACAGATTCACTGCTACAGACAAGATAACGTATATTCATAAATTATCAGTTTAATGCTATATTCAGGATAAGCATATCATTCTTTCACAAGATAGTAGTATCTCGTTGTACAAAAGGATTTCACATATTTACTTTGGTGATATGATAATTACCGAATGTTTACACAATTTTGCACCTTATACTAATTTTCTAAGCGCCGCTTAGATGTGGCACAATGCCGAAAGTATGGGGTATCCACTGAGGATCAAACTTACTACTCTCTTGTAATAGGTTCTAGCGAGACAAGCTTGCTAACCAGTATACCACATCGAGGTGCCCCAAATTTTCAATTCATATATAGATTCATTAAAGTATGAATCTATATAGAAGGTATTTCATACTAATTTAAATTCTGGAATATTTTAATACGTTTATTAGTTACTGTTATACTCATGAGGAGATTTGCATAAAAATAAAACTATTTTTAATGCAAAAGGAAGAATCTATATTTTAGTCGATTTATGAGTAAAACCAACACAGGAGTTACTACTTTAAAAATAGATTTGATTATAAACTGGTTAAATCAGAAACATTAAGAGTAATTAATTGTAAGAAAGCACTATAAATATCTTCTCTCTATACCACAAGAAAATTTGATCTTGTGTAATGATAAAACTAAATAAAATACTATAAGTGAAAACCAAAATTATATTACTGCTAAAGATATGAAATAAAAGATGATTAATGGAGAAAAATAATGCCTAAATAAAACCATTTGAAGGATTCATTATTTGTAATTTTGTAGTATTTAGAATCTATCACTTCTCCTCTCATCCAGCTACGCTTATTAGAATTAGGTAGGCTCTCTTTCTTAGAGGTGGCAATCATTCTGGTGGAACTAAGAGTCTGAATTCAAAAACCAGCCTGAAGAGAGATGGGCTGTGTCAGGCTATCTTGCCCTAGACATATCAATGATGCTACGGCTAAAGTACATTGGTACCCATATGACTTTAATGGGTACTCAAGCTTGTGGTACTCAAATTGGATATGTACCACTAAATCCGTTATGTACCCTATTCCGCCTATCTACACCAGACAGCGACCATCCAAAGTAAATATGTTTGCACCAAAATTATCTCATCAAAGCCTACTACCAGATTTCAGTAGAGCCGTAGGATATTATAGAGGAGTTATAAATCTGAGTAAATAATTATAACAAAACCCTTACATTTATGTATACAAAAATACTCGTGAAAATGGGAAACACCAAGATGTGGAAACAAAATGAGTATTATTTATTATCTGGTTGTTATGTTGGTGTTACAAGAGATAGTAATACTTAGTAGAATTGTGAGTTTGGAGTCAAATGGAGATCAAATATGGATCAAAGTCTGACAAAAGAATAAGATAAAGAATATGTAAAGTGTATAAAGTATTTCATGTAAACTTTCACGGCATCTGCTCCAATGAACTTAGCTCACTGGTGCCCCCTATGTATGAATTTACTCGAGCTACTAGACTAGCAACTAGGTTCCACCCTTTTATAGTGAAACCGATAAAATGTAACCGTAATTTCTACTCTATCAGCTTCTTTTCTTGCACTTCCCGCCTGTGGAACTCCCTTCCGTATACTTGCTTCCCCGACAGCTACAATCTCCAAGAATTTAGATGTAAGGTCAATAGTCATCCCCTATCTCACTGACTCGCATCCTTTCTCTCAAACTCTTTTTTCCATCCAATCCACCTCCATCACTCCAGTATTCTCATCCTTCTATTACCCTTTTCCTGACATTCCCTATAACCTGCTCCTCTTTTTCATCACTTTCCCTCTGTGTAACCTTCTGCGCAACAGTGGCAGTAAAACTGCCTTGCTTGGGGTGAAATGATTTTTAAAAAGTTGTTTTTTATAGTTGTGCATCATGAGTGTCCAGATAATTTAGTTGAAAAATACAAGAAGTGTCTGTGGTTTTGAATGTTTGTTGAGTAATATGTGATAAATGTTACTAATATGGCTTGAAAAAGGAAAAGGAACGGAAATTTTTGTTAACGCACGTGTTGACGGCTTGTTTGTGTGTGTGTAGAAAAAAAGGGGGTCGATTCTCATTGGTTTATGATGAGTGAATTAATGATAATTATAATTGTTATAATTAATTTATTATAATTTTTTGACACTATGATTAATTTTAATTTACTTTGGACACGACAATATTTCTGTGGTTGACATTACTATTTCAATTAGTTTGAGTTTTTACTTAGTCCAAAGATACCGGCGTAGAAAATTTCGAGGCCTTAGTTTGAAAAGAACAGCGATTATTATGGCGTAATCCTTCGGGAGGGCCCATGATCAGGTGTTGCACGATTTTAATTGCATTTAAGTGGATAATGTTCTTATAGCCAGTTCCTCCATGGAAAATAAGCAATAGGGGCAGTTAGTTTTTGAGTGGATCCAACATGATCAAAAGTAAGTGAGTAATAAGTGAGTTTGGTAAATCCATTGTCATTTTTCTTGAATATCAGTTAAGTTGATATTTCTCCTTTTTCAAAGCTAACGTGTATTTCTAATTTTCGTCGACGCAAAACCACGAGAAAATTACGCCAATATTTAGGGATAATTAATTTCTATCGCAGATGTTTCTCTGTAATAAAGTGGATGTATCGATTAAGTGAGAACAAATGCTGATTAATGAATAATACTTGAAGACTTGAATCTTTTTTTCAGTTTACGTTTTATTTCAATCAAATATTTTGTATATTACTGCGGCCTACTGTGTGATATGAGACCCACAGATCACCATGCCCAATTCATAGACCTTACGTTCTGGTGAGATAGCCAAGAGACTAATCAATTCCCTTTTGAAGCGACTGTTTATATAAATACGAGTGTTACAAATCTTTCCTATGCTTGTAAAATCAGATTTGAGGTTTATATTCAGCGGAATAGTCAGCATTACATCTAGCTTACTTGATCTGTGAGAAGCTGAAATCTTTGCAGACATTTTAATGGCTATAAAAATGCAACATACTCCAACGTTGGACTAGCAGATTTTCATAAAAGTCAATCTCTTTCATCTAATGCAGTGAAATTCTTGCATGATTCTTCTTGAGTGAGGATGAAGACGTCGATTATTTTTATCAAACTGGCCTTGTGTAAAAAACAACCAAAGTTTCCACAAGTTAAGATGATCAGAAGGTTAGAAAGAATAAAATTGTTTTGTTTGTTAATTCATTTATCGAGCAGCATAACATCAAACTGTAGGTGTAAAATTATTAACTGTGAAAGTGTAATAAAGAGTTTACAGAATTAAGAGTTCGTTTGTTTTAACGAAATTTGATTTGTACATAAAAAGGTAAGCCATGTTTTCACTGAGTGTATCAACAAAGTAGTAGCAATGTTTTGTTCCAAATTTTCTTTCTGTGTACGGCGGGTAGGTGAAGAGGAAGAAGGAAAGATAAAGAAAACAGCACGAGAGAGAAAGTGAGAGGGTGAGAATGTACATCGCCGGGGAAGGACTGATTAATTTTCTTGCTACATGGACTGTCAGGTGCTTTCTCGTCCTCTGCTTGCATTGGACGGGAAACGTGTACAAACAGCCATCTTGGATCATGTGGTCGGCTCCCAACACAAACTCATTTTTGAGCGGGAAGAAACATGACACGAGTAATTGAAAGTTTTATTTGTTGTTTTCTCCAAATTGCTCTTTTTTATTGGTTTAATAAATATCTTCACACTTGCTCGCGAAATTTGCTTTGATCTTTTTCTCAGCACGGAAGCAATCTTTTTTCCTATTGGTGAAAAATAGATTTCCACACTGACTCACGAATGTGCAAACAGTGAAGAAAAAGTTTTTCTTTTTTTTATTTCGTACTTACCACAAGTAAATGTGTTTGTTGGTGGATACGTTTTCCTATTTCCATTTGCGTAAGACAATTAATGGTATGCAATATTTCTCTTTTCTAAGAAATTGTTACCTACAGAGGCCATATATAGTATCTTCGGATGAGAATTTATTCGGCAGTACGATATTTTCTCCAGTTATTGGAGGGCGATTTTTCACCTGATGACAATATTTTTGCTAGGCGCATTCCAATAAATAAACTCTCCATGGAGAATTATCTGACAAGTTTACCTCAGATTAGAGTTTTATTAAAGGACGGAGCAATATTCCCATACACACACATGTATATAGCAACAACGTCGGAACTTGTCTCCTACGGGGAATAGTTATATATATATATATATTTTAATTCAGATACTTCAATCCAAGGGATAAAAGCAGGAAGGTAAATTCCAAAAAACCCGATCCTAATTAATATTAAAAATTTTATTTTAATATTAAAAAATGATACAGGAAGAGAGCTCCATGTAATAAAATATTACAGAGCAAATATATATTAAAAAAGGATTAATTCAAAGATGTTAAATGGCCATTTCGATATGAAGATCCCCACGGGGGACAACACATCACCTCAGCAACAGAAAAATCCTTTCGGAAATCAGTCAATTACGCAACCATGGTTTTAAACTTTCGGTATCTTCAGGTGTTTTATATTAATTGATTCTCCAACGACTTTTCGAACGCATTAGGAACTTTCAGATCGCATAACTGGAAATTTAAAATAAGAGACGAGCTAGTCAAAAATTGTAAACATTTTCATCTGGGTTTGTACGATCCAAAAATACATTTTTGAGGTGTTTAGATGACATTATTTCGGACCTTTAATTTAGCAACCTTTCTCATTCTAGAGATGATACCATGGCTAACTTCTTTTCTTGGCACAATTTACAGACATCACCACCGTTGCAAGGTCGGGCCTTTTTAATATGCTCCAAATTATGTAAGGGTCCTTGCCATTTTTTCCATTTAATTTCCACGCGTAATTGGCTAGTTTGGTACAATTTTGAAGGTTTTCTAACTTAAATGTAGATTTGTGATTATACCCACATTTTTAAAATTTTCCTTCAGTACATCCTATATATATACATTCTCTGTCCATCTGTATCTTGTATTTCTATTTTGTAAATAACTTCTACTGTTTTACACCCACCGTCAAGTAGGCAATTGTTTTTTGCCTCTGCAGTTACCTTTTTCATTGACGATGTTTTGCTGCACGTATTTTTTAAATTTCTGGCGTTTTGTTTCTTTATGCAATTTTCTAAATTGCAAATGCAACTGTAACCAAATTTAACTCTATTTCTATTGAATATCTTATGCAATTTCTAGTTTTTAGGGAAGTGTTTATTAATTAATTCGAAAAAATATTTCCCTATTTTCTAAAAAGTATTTCTAAATTGAAAACAATTTTTGATGACAGAAAAAAAAAGATTATGAAAGGGCTTTAAATGAAAATGGCAAAAAAAAAAAAAATTAGAATATAAACCTCAAATAAATAAGCAAATGAAGAATAATGCAAGAAAACGAAACATTATTTGGTTCAACCGACCTTTTAATTTAGAAGTAAAAAATATATTATCAAGAAAGTGTGCACTAAATTCTTAATTTCTATAAATTTGAATTATCGTCTTACTTTGCAAGATCTGGCTTATTTCCAGAGGTTTAATCAATGAAAAGTTCAAAGAAAGTTTAGAATTTGGGAATTAGTGATCCACGTTGCTTAGCGAACAGCTTGCAATATAGCCTTTCAGCAATTGTTTAAGAAATTCAACTTATTGTGCCACCCACAAAAAACAAAAACAAAAAAAACTGCTATTGATTTTCAAAATTTATCAGTGTGACATTTCTTATATTTGACATTAGAATTTCGGTTTTGATCATTTTCAATGTACTTGTAGCAAATTGATGCTAGGGGATAGTAATAAACTGCGTCTAGAGATTATATGCAAGTTATGAATTGGTATAAAAAGTTGTGTCTTTAATGTTAAATGTCCTATTATGGTGTTGTTTAGATTCTACTCAATATTATTAACTTAGATATATAGTGATAGAGAAAACTATTATTTTTGGTCAGAAAAAATTTGACTAAGTTAGCAAGACAGAATAATTTGTCTATCAATAATTTATTTGCAACTATTTATTTTGATACTTTTACATTATTATACCTTGTAAAACTAATGTAAATAATAATATGAAAAGATTTTAGAACAAATTCGTCAATTTTTTAAAGGAAAAACATAAAAAACCATTTTATTTTAAAAATAAAAAATATATTAACAAAAATAATAAGAGCCTCCTAAAATTTATTGCACAAATGCTCCTTTCTTTTCAATAACTCTTACCAGCCTATTGTCAACATCTGATGTTAGATTTGCAATTTTAGCAGCAACTTTAACTACCTCCCAGAGGTCACACTTGCTGTTGAACTGCCTTCCATTAGAATAAATATCTCTCTTGAGGATGCTCCACAGGTTCTCAATGGGATTCAAGTCACAGCTATTTGAAGGCCAGTCCATAAGAGAATCTTCAACAAATCTCTTTTCTTTCAACCAGGATTTAGTAAACTTTGATGCATGAATTGGTGCGTTGTCTTGCATAACGATCATAGATCTACGCTTGGCTAAAGACTGGTTATCAAGCCATTCAAAGAAATATTGCTCTAGAAAATCACAGTAACTTTTGGAATTCATTTTAACACCGTCTTTCACTTTAAATGGACCCACGAGCTCATTACCAATAATCCCAGTCCATATCATGATCACACCGCCGCATTGTTGGCGTTTAAAAATTTTTAAAATCGGGCCCATCGAGGGTGATCCTTGATTCGTCTGTAAAAAGCACTTTGCCGAAATCAGTTCTCATGTATTTTTTTGCTCACTGCAATCTTCTTTCCTTATGTTTTTTTTTTGTTGTTAAAATGGGTTTCTTTATTTGATTTTTTACATCAGCAAACTTCCTTAATGCTTTACACCTTGTTTCCCTTGACACCATAGGGGATCCAGCGGCCTCAAATATGAACGAACTTGACGCATTTGGGTTTCTTATTAATTCTCTTCGGATATGTGATAGATCTCGCGTTGTTAAATTCCTGAATTCAGTATGAGACTTTTTTTTGCTTGGTTGAATTCCCATTTGACATATTTTCCTGATTGTTCGATGATCCCTTTTCAAATCCTTAGAAATTTGAAGCGAAGACTTTCCTTTGCTAATTTCTTTGATTATATAGTTCTTTTCATTCATTGTTAGTTCTTTTTTTACGAAACATAATACTAAATTCTAGTTCTTGCAAATAATCTCTTGATACTGCAAATTGCTATAATTACTGAAAAATACTAAATATCAATGTGAAATTGAAAATTGGGACTTAATTGCTTTCATGCTTACTCGCTATACATAATAGTACAAATTATTTCATTTTATAACATATATCTATGAATTTTACATAAAATATTTGACAATACCTCTTTTGCATATAATCTCTAGACGCACTTTAGACGAGGTTGTGGTTGATCACATGTTTGTAGGAAAATGAGTTATTACTTTTTACAGCTGAGGTAGAAAACCTTCAAAGTAATTCAATTTTTTTTTTTAACTCAGCACACGAAGTATGTTTATACATATATTAATATATACAAAAAAAAACATAGCTCACATAGAAAAGAAAGAGACAACTATGTTTATGTGTATAGACATAGCTAAAAAAGAAATAAAATATTTATGTACTTAGGCGTTGTCGCTACACCACTAGGCAAAAAAGGAAAGAAGAGAGTCCATGTCCATTTCTTTCGTCGTCCTGATCAGAACGTCACAGGCAACTTTGAATAATTTCCACATGCTAAATCAATACAAAAACAGCCTTTTGAGAAGAGAATTATCTTTCAAATTTTTAAGTTAAAAAGGGGTATGACTTAGTATAAAAAAATGTAAACATGTTTCTAGGTTTAAAAGTATAAAAAATGTAAACTTATTTTAATTCGTGCAGAAACAACAATCCTTTGAGAGAATTAATTATCCTTTATATTCTCAAGGTAAAGAGATGGCAGACTTATAAACTTGTATATAAAGTTGTATGTATTAAGTGAAGAAAGAATCATTCGCCTTAAAAAAAATTCTACCTATGAGTATAAAATTATTTTCTCAGTGCTGCTTGCAGTCATTTGACTTGTCTAAAAATTAATAACTGTCATGAAAAATGTAAACATTTAAGAAAAGCTGCCACAAAAAAAAAAGGTGTAGAGAAACGTTGGGTGGGCATTAAACCTGGACAAATATACGTTCAACATACATTCTTTATATTATATTTTTGAGGAAGTAATTGATGAAGGAAAACAACATCGTTATAATAATAACAATATAAATTGCATTAACAAAAATATACAATGGTGATGATTAAGAATAAACCAGTTATAAGAAGAGATTAAAACAATGTAAGAAAAGATTAAAACTGTTGCGTTAGAAACTTCAGATGTGTAAGTCCAGATAAAAAATCTACAAAGTAAAATAAGGGGTCGTCTCGCTTAGACTGCAAGATTTCAGCTGAAAAGAAATTGTTTTAAAAAGATTATTTCTTGTTAAGTGTTCCAAGTGTACTGGAATTATTTTGTTGAGTGAATGTCTTCCAAACCCAGCAAGGAAAATGCAGTGGAAAAATTCCTACTACCTACACCTGCGGCCCCTGATGTCCAAAAACAAAAAAGAAAAATATTTATTACGACATATAAAAACAACAAAAATAACTCAAGCATCACAACAGAAAGAGGTGTCTCAACCTTCTACTGGAAAAAAAAAAGAAAAAGAAAAAGAAAGAAAGAAAGAAAGAAAGTAAATGAAAAAGAAAACCAGAGCCCAACACGTGTGAATTTTTTTTTTTTTAATCATTTCACCCCGAGCAAGGAGGAAATTCCACTGATGTGCGGGGGGCTACATAACTGTAAAAAGATTAATTAGAAGAGAGTGAAGAGTACAGACCAGTTAGAAAAGAGCAATAGAAAGACGAGAATGCAGGTGTGATGACAGTTACATAGGTGGAGGGAAAGGGAAGGATATACGGGGTGGGGAGAGAGCTAGAATCTAGTGGTTAATAGATGAGTATTGACATTGCATTTAAATTCTTGGAGGTTGTAGCCATCAGGAAAGCAAGAATATGGGAGCAAGTTCCACAGGCGGGAAGTGCGAGAGAAGAAGCTGCAGGAGTAGAATTGTCGTCTGCATTTGGCCAAACAAACTGTGAATGAGGGGGATCCAGTTGCCAATCTGGTTGCACGAGTAAACACCTGTTGAGGAGGCACCAGTGACTTAAGTTGGTCCGAGCAGAAGCCATGAAAGTATTTATAGAACAGAGAAAGGGAGGCCACATTTCGTCGGTGGGGAAGTGGCTGCAGTCGAGCCGCCAAGTCAGTACCTATCACATTACAGACTCTCCTTTGGAGCCTGTCAAGAACACTGAGGTGAACGGCAGGGGCGTCTGACCATAAATGGCAGCAGTACTCCATGCACGGACGGATGGTTGACTTGTATATATGCAGGATGGATTCAGGCGGAAAAAAACATCCTGGGTCGACATAGTGACCCAACCTTCTTAGCAGTGGATTTAGCTATGGATTCGATATAGTGGTTCCATTTGAGGTCTGAAGAGAGGGTAAGGCCGAGGAGGCGCAGTGTATTGCTCTCAGGGAGAATCGCTCGGTCCAGGCTTATGGGAGGCAGGAGAGGTTGCCTGTGATGGTTGACAGACAACAGCTTGGTCTTAGACGCATTGAAGTTGACAAGCCACTTCTTGCCCCAATTCACCACAGAGTGTAGATCCCGTTCAGGGTCAGTAGCGAGATTATGTCTATCCGCCACGACAGGTTTCTTACTGGTGCGGGAGTATATTGTGGTGTCATCTGCGTAGATGCCTACATGGCCCTTGATCTCATCTGGGAAGTCGTTGATGAAAATAAGGAAGAGCGTCGGGCCTAGGATAGAGCCCTGTGGGACACCAGCATTCGTGCTGTAGGATGAAGAGGAATGCCCATTCAAAATGACCTTCATTTAGCGGTTATTTAAAAAAGATTGGATTATGCCAAGCAGGTGACCGGTAATACCGTAACCCCGTAGCTTGCATAGAAGGCCAGTGTGCCAAACCCTGTCAAAAGCCTTGGAGATGTCCAGAGCAACCGCGCGAGCCTCGTCAGACGCATCAAGGGTCTGGAGCATGTACTCCGTTACGGTTGTTAGCAAGTCGGCCGTGGACCTGGCAAAGCGGAAACCATATTGCTTGTCAGAGAAGAGTTTGTGGGCAGTAAGATGTTGAACTATTTCAGCATTGATTATGGCCTCGAACACTTTCCCGAATATCGGTAGAAGACTGATAGAGCGATAGTTGGATGGGTCCGAGGGTTCACCACTATTCTTAAATACAGGAACGACTGAAGAGAACTTCCAGCATGCAGGAAAACAGGAAGCAGAAAGGCAGTAGTTAAACAGTTTAGAGAGGACAAGGGAGAGTTCAGGAGCACACCTCTTAAGGATTATCACCGGGATTCCATTGCCACTGCTCGCCTTATGGGGTTCAAGTTTTGAAATTACTCGGGATACTACTGTCGGCGTAATATATACGTCGTCCAGTTTGGCCTCAGTTCTAATAGGGAAGTCGGGAGGGTAAACTCCAGATGAGTCAAATGTGGAGTTGGATGAGAATCTGCGGGCAAAGCACTCAGCTTTGTCCGCAGGTGACGTGAGAACCTCAAATTCATGGATTAAAGGAAGTATTGAGGATTTGCTGTTGTTCAGCACTCGTTTGCAAATCCTCCAATAGTCCTTGGAGCCGAACTTGTGGTCAGCTATGCGCTGTCGCATTCTCTCAGCAAACACACCGTTATCTAATAATACAATATCAACTTCTAACAACAACTGGAAAAATTTCAACGTACTCTCAACTCCAAAGATAAGTACCTAAAAATATACCCTTTTTACTGAACACAATTGTTTAAATTTATATGAAACCAACCTTATCAACTTGTTTTACGCCTTTCATTGAATAATACACATTTCTTTCCTGATTTCATCAAATTTCAAGAGTCCCAAAAATTTTGAATAATTTCAATTTCAAATTTGACGCGGATAAATTATCAGCCTCTAATAAGAACAACGGAATTAAAAAAAAAAATATATATATTCAACATCGAAACTACAAACACTTTTTTAACGAAACACGCTGCTTGAAAACTTAAAATATTTAAAACTGTAAAAAAATCCCTAATTTTATTTTCGTCTTGAAAAATGTTTCATTTTCTCTGTATTCTTACGTTACTTAAAAATGTGACTTTTGACATGCGGAAAAACTAAACATACCTACTCTTATGGATTTCAAACAAGACGCTTAAAAATTGACAATTATGGAAACCCACAACAAAAACAGCAAACCAAAATGAAATCTATTATTTGAAAAAGCGACAGCAGATAGCATTACAACTCATTCAAAGCAGACTCCGTCAAGGGGAAGGACAGTTGTGTAGGGATAAGAAAAGAATTAAAATCAATCTTCTTCACTTTTACAAAAATGACGTGTGAAACCCTGGTTTTCCTAAGTAGAAAAAGGATTGACCAACTACTTAAAGAAAAAGTCGAAGCTAGATTTCGCAAGTAGGTGTTAAAATTATTTTTGTCAAATGGGAGCGACTTACAAGACCAAAAAGGACTTCGCGTGTAAGTGCGAAAAATCTAGATTACAATAAAAGGACTTCATCAGCGTCAGTCAGTCAGAGAGAGTTAGATGGGAGCCGCGAGACGAAACATCTAAAATGTAACTTCAACTTCAAGCGACTCAGACATTGTCCTCTTTATCTTTCTCCTTATATCTTTCAACAATTACTACTACGAACATTTTGTATGAACTTTTGATACTCTTGATACCTTAACTTTCTCACTGAACATTAATTTCTACGAATTCTTGTTATTATTTCCTTTTAATAAATTTCTATTTTAAAATGCAAAATGTATATATTATTATTACACTATTCCACACATTCCATCCTGCCGACAACCAACCTTCTGATAATTTTGATAATGATACATTCTGCATAAAACTTGTATGCTGTTGGAAGTTCGGTTAAGTATGACACAAGGCCGAATCAAAGAAAAATTAACCATCTCCCTACGCTACAAATTCTCTTTTTTTTCAAATAACTTCAACTTAGTAATTTCCTTAAACAAGTAATTTGATGAGACTTTTATCTAAACTAATTTAATTTGGTTAGACCATTTATTTTAAAAAATGGTTAGATCATTTATTAATAAAATATAAAAGATTCATGCAGTATGTAAAAATAGAGTGCAAGATATAAGAATAATTTCAAAATGGGAAAAATGACGAAAGGAAAGGCCACGTGTTCAATGTATGAAGTTAAAAAGGTATTTACTATTCACACAAACTACATATCAAATGTGACAACGCCCTCGTCGTGATGGCTTCGACACAGTAGCTGGTTTCAAGTCGTCTATTACGACAGTGTTGCTCCTTGCCCACGCTGGGAATTTTGATTCCAAGGAAGGCACGTTGAAATCTTGCTAGCTGTATCGTTACCAAGTCGAACCTGGCCGGACACACGTACACATTTGGGTTAATAAAAAACGGCACCAAAATAAATAAAGAAAGAAAGAAATAAAAATAAGTAAATTCGATGACGCCTGGATAAGTTGCGAAAAAGTCTTTATATACAAAAACAAAAACAAAAACAACAACAACAAAAAAACAGCAAACAGGAATAGAATATAACAGTCGTCGAATTCCTATTTTTACAACGGAGCGAAAGTTTTAGTTTGAGATTAATGTTTGTTCACGTCAATTGACGATTTCAAGTTTTCTTTTCTTTTTTCAAGTTTGATAGTTCAAAAAAGTCTTATCAGGGTTTTTAACCGAAGCCTTACGGAAACAGCCGAAAATGGGTCTTTGTGACGACAGCGGTAAATTCGTTTTGTCTTCTTAGCTCGGTGCGGCAACCAATCTGCCTTGGCTCTTTGGGGCTCTAGTATTTATGCCTGTCCCAAATTCTCTTGGGGGTGCATGACGGACACTGGGTGTCCATGCAAATCAAATCTTTAACCACTGAGATCACTCCCAGCTCGCATCATGAGGCAGAGTGATTTTACTCTCTTGGTTTAACCAATGAAATAGCAATATTTCTGTTGACTTAATTTTTTTCTTCTTCCCGATTACATCATTCAAGTTTTCAGATTTACAAATCTTTTCCCAGCGAATTCGGGAATCAAGGATCTGACCTTCTTTAACCTCATCGAAATTTTCGACAGTCGTGTTTTGACTACCGCTATTTTTCACTTCTACCAGTCGTAAAAACTCAAGGCTTCCAATGGTATCTTTCTTAGTTATACAATGGCGGCCAGTGATGATCTCGCTTGACTCACAGCACACAGCTGCAAAAATATATTTTCCCCTTTTATTCTCTTCAATTTTCTGCTAGTTTTTCAGATTTTACAAATTTTGTAATAAATATTCTGTTTTCAACTTAACTCATATTGCAATTTATTATAAACGATTTTATCATCTATTTGGATTATTTTTCTCTATTCATATTGCGATTTCCAATAATCTGCAGAATTAATAATACCACTAGTAACAATTTCTTTCGCTCCGTTGTACTAATATAGTATCATGTTTTTCCACATGCAATATTATATTATCATATTTCCCCCATATACCACAATAGTGTTACACCAAGACTAAAATGAAAACAAGTAATAAATAAATAAAATTAGAGAAACAGTAGTTCTTAAAGTTCAAAAGAAACCCATCGCTTTTTTTAAGAGTTAAAGAGATTTTCTAAATTTTACATAAAAGTTTCACAAATCGTTACCTATGCACGAATGCACAGATATCCCACTGATATGAAGTGGAGCGGCTATATTGAATTAGTTGCCACGTCTACTGCTAGTAAAGTTGCTTCACTCTGTCGAGCCAGAAGATGTTTCTCGTCAGAATCCATCTTATACATTCAAAAATCTACCATTTGACTGTCCATTGAATCTGGTCTAGTGGCCCTGTTGTACATCTCAAGACTCTGGACAAAACTCAAAGAAGGATCTGTAATGTAATCAGTCCTGCCCTGGCATCTCGACTTCAGTCACTTTCTCAGTGACATTACATGACTTCCTTCTACCTTTTCTACAAATATTTTCATAACAATTGTTCTGATGATTTTTTCTTAGTGCCTTGAATGCATGATTTTAAGCGTGCTACTTGATTGGCAAATTGGTCACACCGTTTTACTGTTGAACTAGCTAGATATAATGAGATGTAACAGTTTATGTTCTTGTACTTTATCCTTCTCTTTATATACTTCTTTCTCAGCTAACGAGAGGGCAACCCTCAAATAAAAAAATGAAAAAGCAGAAAAGACTGGGCTAGGTCGTAAAACTGTGGAAGAACCGGTGAATAATCTGTGACTGAAAAGTACCAAAAATTATGGCGGTTCCATGCATGGCATTCGCTATATAAAAAATGAAAAAGAAAGTAGCACCGAGAAAAAAATTGCCAATCAAAAAATGAATAAAAAAAGGCTCTTAATGTTAGCCAAAATCAGGCTTCTCGCTAAGAGTCAGGATGCCATGTCAAAAAGGATATAAGTTCCCAGCTCTGAACTAGATGAGACGGGACCGCAAGAAAAAAAAAAAAAACACGGAAGAAGAAACGCGACCGCCAAAGAAACCAGTTATGCATGACGAGTGAAGTTGTCAAGAGGTCATCTGTTAATGGTATTTTCACATTCTTATGTCCGAGAAAAATACAGTAGATTGACAGTTGATACTGATCTATTTCCAAGACTATCAAGTTCTGACTTCTCTTCTCAAATGTCGAAACTACCTACTAACGAGCCTAAACGGACATTCTCCGAACTGCTACTAAGACCCGCCTTAAATGAACATATTTCTGCTCTGAATACCAAAGGACTCACTCCACTTTAAGTCAAATAATTCTACAAGGTAACAAAAAAAGTTCTGTCCGTTTTTCAAGGCAAAAAAGAAAATGCTTCACAGTATGTGTAACTTATATTTAGTCTTCGAAGCAATCGCCATATGCATCCAGTACCTTCTGCCAACGTGTCTCCAGTTGTTCAATGCCCTTGTGGTAGAACTCGGGGGGTTTTGACGCAAAGAAGTCTGTGAGGGCTTTGTGCAAGTCTGCT
Source organism: Ascarosepion bandense (assembly GCA_037127315.1). NCBI lineage: Eukaryota > Metazoa > Mollusca > Cephalopoda > Sepiida > Sepiidae > Ascarosepion > Ascarosepion bandense. The sequence goes on along the minus strand of JBBBDQ010000298.1, from coordinate 846,537 downwards.
TCATTGGTGAAAGATTTCCCACGAAGATGATTATCCAGGGAGTGAAAATGTGGTAATCGGATGGCGCAAGGTCAGCTGAATAAGGTGGATGGCACAAAGTCTCCAATCCAAGTTGCTGTATGGTACCCCTGCCCACTTGCTCGATGCGGCCTGGCAATGTCATAGGGGAAAAGTATACTTTTGCGATTCACCAGTGCTGGCTCCTTCTAGTGCAATGCTTGTTGCACACGTTTCAATTACTGCGAGTATAGGTCTACAGTGACCGTTTGGCCCGTTGGTACCAGTTTATAATGAACCACTTGACGACATAAAGCATAGTCTTGCGTAGGTGCATAGGCAGTCTTGCGGTGTGAGGGACAGCATCCTGAGGAGACAACCAATGTCTGGAACGCTTGGGAATTTCGTACAGAACCCGCTTTTCATCACTGGTAAGCACTCGATTGAATAAGGATACGGTACGGTGGCGAGAAAGCAGCGATACGCAGGCTGCCACTCGTTGTCTCTTGTGAACCTCCAACAGCGTTTGCGGAACCCACTTGCTCAGTTTGTATGTCTTACCTAGGCGGTGCAGGTGAAGTCTAACTGTTTCATCGGAATATTTTGCATATTCACTACACGTTAGACTACATAACACGTCAGGCCGGGCTGGCCGTCTAATGTGACGCTCGTCCTCGCGACGGCCGTGACGATCCCAGTTGTGACACTGCTACCCGGCTGGCCGGTTGGTTCGGTCGCTGTTGCTGGTTGTGATGTTCCCGTCCGATGACATCGTCACAAAAGCTGGTTTACAAGACGTCTTTTGCAACAACGCGCCACTGTCCCACGTTGTGATTAGATCCCAGAGGTCGCGTCGTGCAATTTTAGTAGTCACCTTTTTTAGCCAGTCCGGACACTGGTGTACACTTGTGGTTTGATAAAAAAACAAAAACAAAAATAACACGGCACCAAAAAAAAAAAAAAAAAAAAATAATAATAAAATAAATGAACAAGGTCGAACATGCCTGGAGAGTTACGAAGAATGTTTATATATATATATATATATATATATATATATATATATATATATATATATATATAAACGATGTTTTTCTTTTCACTGGAGCAGACAATACAGTTGTCGAAAATGATAATACAGTTGTTGAAAATGCCGGTTACAACGGAGAGAGAAAGTTCGCTAAAAGCATCAGAGCTTCCAATCCTTAAATAAAAATGTCTTGTCTAAGTTTCGTTAAAGTAAACAGAGCTCTTCAAATTTTCACTAAAGTCTTTTCACATATTCATTAAATTTTCATTAAAGTCTTTTCACATATTCTCTATAATCAGGGCTGCCAGTTTTCTATGTAGCTTCTAAAATAGTAAAGTCCTTTCGGGTCCTTATCGGAGTTTAACGAAGTTTACCGAAATAGAGCGAACGAAGAATCAGAATTTTCGATTTTCCCGTGATTAAAAAAAACAAAACAATAACGTTCTTTCGGGATTCATATCGAAGGCGCATTATTCCAAATTAACTCCTTAAGTTAATTTGAGGCAGGCTTCATTCGAAATTAACTCTTGAGCCATAAATTCTATGGTGGGCGACCAGCCGTGGGTCATGGCTCCCCGGTTAGGAACCTTTTTCCACAGTTGTAACATTTCGACTGAAAAACTGAGAAAAACTCTCAGAGAATTGAGAGAACTGATTTTTCTCATCGTGTCCGGATTTTAGAACCATTTTCAATCCTCTCTGGGGATCCAGCCGGTTCAAAGCCCTCGGCCAATGAAATCGTTTTCCGTCCACTCAATTTACGGAAGGGGTTTAGCTCGACTAATGAGATCCCGCCAGCTCACATTGTATTTCGATTTTTTCAATTTCCCATAGATTCTCTTGTTTACCAGAAAATTTGTCGAGGGACTTTAACTCCGCCTGACCTCATCGAATAATTCTAACACCTGTTTTGGCTAAAAAAAACTTTTAGCTTACCGAAATATCCACTTTAAACACGAAAGAAGAAAAAATATTTTTCTTTCTTTTCCCTTCCAGAAATAGTTAGATTTTATATTCCCCGGATTTTAGAAGTACATAATAGTAAAAATAGTTGATTTTTCTATTCCCCATATTTTACAAGTAGTTGATAGTATTAAAATTATTCTTTTTTACTTAAGCTCTCATCGCGTATTACAATAAAGCATAACTAATAATATTGCTAATATTAATTTCTCTCTCTCCGCCGTATTAAACCGAACAAGGGAAAGTATCCCCGCGGAGGAGGGGAAAGTATCCTCGCAAGAGATAGTGTCACATTACTGTCCTCTTCAATGGCTGCCTTCAGGACCTCGTCATTCAAGACCTGTGGTCGACCACTGCGAGACTATCATGGAGAGACAAATCTCCCGACTTGAATTTTCGAAACCAACGCCTTGCAATACGTTCATCCACAGCACTAGCCCCAAACACTTGTCATATGCGGCGACTTGATGCAGCTGCTGATAAGCCCACTTTGAAGTCGTAAAGCAAACAGCCCCGAACGAGATCTCTAGACACCTCCATCCTTCTCACAGCTGTCTAGTTTATAACTGATGGCCGGGCACGGTTCGCGTGTTTTTTATAACGTCTGATGTTTCTGCTTCCGGCTGTACGAATTTGAAAACAATTGCTACACACATTTCGTATATATTTCAACTTCGTTCAATGACTAATCAAAAAACGGACAAAACTTTTTTGGTTACCTTGTATATCTTTCACCACAGTATGTTTATTTCAAACACCAAAAATATCCATTGGTGAGCTCCCGACGTGAACGCACGACTTGAAATCATTAGAACTTTGGGCACACCAAAAATTCACAGGGAAAGGAACAAGAATAAACTCAAAATTTTGGCATAAAGAAAACTTCATCAGACTGACAAGTAAACAAAAGAATCAACACCAACAAAGACAAGCGGTGAATTTTTGCTTTCTCTTATTTTTCTATTAGTTTATCTATTTTCCCAGTCTACCATACCATAACAAGCATGTCACTTAAAAAGAAATGTAACAGGTTAGCCTTAAAGCTCCCCAATTTTTGGAAACAGGTGTAGTGGAATGGTTTTTACTATCATATAGAGACGCGTAAAAACTTCTCTTCGGGAAGGTTACAGCCAAAGATAAATTACAGTCATAAGCGCCCTGCCAACCGAAGGTAGTTACAAATTTACCTGTATCTGTCTTACACGCAAAAGATTGCATGCAATTAAAACAATTTGTGCTGTCAGTTTCAAACCAGAACTTTTAGAGCTGATGGAAACTGCAATAGCTGGTCGTCCGTCAGTATATTTACAGAACATGCTGTAACTAACTACGCATTAAGAACAAATTTATTTGGACCCTGTCTTAACAATTAGCACCAGTTATAGATGCTCGGGCAGATTTGCCCTAAGCAGAATTAGGGAAATTATCCGACGAACTTATGCCTTTGGTTATAATGCATCTGCGTTACAATTCTCAAGTAAAGAGAAAAGTACCAAAATAGTACTTTTCGAGCAAAATCAAAACAGTTGAACGACCCTTCCACGCAAATCAAAAACTAAAAGCATGCAGAGCATATACACTCCTGATCAAAAATTTAAGACCACTTAAAAATCTTTAAAAAGAGATATTTTTTTTACGGATAGATTTTAAACTCCTCCCACTTAAGGTTACCAATACTACAATCTAAAAGGTTATGGAAACAAAAAGCTATATTATATATATTTTATTTAGAAATTTACATTTTTATAAAATGAGGCGATTTACACATGATCAAAATTATAAGACCAGAGACAAAAATTCTATGAAATTGTACAAAAAGTGTATGAAAACATTCAACAACCAAATTTAATAATGAGTTCTACCTCCACTGCTTTTGATGACTTCAAAAATTCTGTCGGGCATGCTAGAAATAAGCGTTTCCATTAAGGTGCGGGGGATGTTGCTCCAGCTTCTGAAGATGGCTTCACGAAGTTTATATTTTTTGAATATTGTTTGCCATTTCGATAAATATCTCTTGTCATCCATCCTCAAACATTTTCAATTGGGTTCAAGTCTGGTGAGCTTGCAGGATGTCCCAAGAGATGGACCCCATTTTCTTGAGGAAAGGTCAAGGTCCGTCTTGCAGCGTGGATTGCAGCATTATCCTGTTGGAATAACCATCCATCCACACACAAACGATGGCCCTCCATCATCAATGATGCTTTTTGTAGCATGCTAACATAACCAGCCGCTGTTTGACAACCCTGCACCAACTGGAGCTCCATCGTCCCTCTGTAAGAAAAGGCACCACATACCATTAGGGACTCTCTACCACTATGACGTGTGGAGAAAATTTCAGGAGGTATGTTTTTGTTATGCCAATATCGTTGGACGTCATCGGGACCATCTAGATTGAATTTTTTCTCATCAGAAATGATATGTGTTATATATAAAATGTTATCTTTCAACTCAATTTGTTTTTCTTGGTTTATAACATTTCTTTATGACTTATAGTGGGCTATCTACAACAAGGCCAAATTCCGTTAACCTGCAACAGTATACAACTACCCTTCACTAGAACAGGCTCTCCACTACTAACAGAAAAGTATAGATAAGCAACCCACTATAGGTACAACGATTTGTATTGAGCTTTTCAATTTTCGATTAGTAAATAATTAATCTTCATTTAATAAGTTTATAATGTCATAGTTTTATTGCATTTTTTATTTTACTATTGGGAGCAGAGTTTCGGAAATAAAGGCAAATGTTTTAAAAATAATAGATGATTTAAATTTTACTGCGTTTGAAGTTAACTAATAAAACCAACTTTCCCAAAGCTTCTTAAAATTTCATGAATTTACTTGGAGTGGGAGTGGGTAACATGTAAAAAATGTTTTTACCAAGACTTTTTAAAAATAATAATTTAATATGATTTCATTCATTTGGGAATAAGTCTTGAAAATTTCATCTAACAATTATTTGATTTTTGCAAGAATTTCCAAATTAATGTGTTTGTCACCGGAAGAAAAAACTGAGTTACATGTATTACGCTTTCCATTGTTAACTCTCGTAATGATTTGGTTACTAGCTAACTAAAATCAAAATAAGATTTTTATCAAAATTTCGAATGTGTTAGAAGTGATTAAAAAATGAAAAAATAATTAAAATATACTTTGACCTTCCTCTTAAATAATAACATTCTCCGACACCCTCTGTGACCTGTTCCTCTTTCTCTTCAGTCTTTTCATAAACCCCCGCGCACCAGTGGCAGTACTGCCTTGCTTGAGGTGAAACGATTATAAAAAAACAAAACAAAAAATCGACACAATTACTTATAGGCAAAGTAATGCCAAGCTACCAACTTGTGTGTTGCACGTTTCAATCCATTATGACAAAAATGCAAAGGGAACGTAAAAAAAATGATGGTAGGTTAGCCTAATCTAATATCCTCTCATCGGGAGCCTAATGCAAAAAAAAAAAAATCAAAAGTATTTCACAGGATTGAAACGGAGCAAAAGTGCGACAGCTGTCGAAGCAGAAGTCTGACATAGTAAAGGAGGAATTTAAAAAGCTTCGGTAAGCTGGCATAATTTTCCCTTCCAAATCAGAGTTAAGTTTGGCACTCCACATCGTACCAGTAGGCGACTACAGACAACTGAATTACGAAACCGGACGGCTACCCAATTCCCAATATCAATTCACTAGCTACGAAACTGCATGGAGAAAAGATCTTTTCAAAGATGGATCTGTCCTCGGCATACCGCCAGATACCGGTACATCCTGATGATGTATATAAAACTACTATCTTGACAGAACACGATCCATTTGAATATTACTACATGCCTTTTGGGTTGCAGAATGCCGCAAGTACCTTCCAAAGGATGATGGATGACGTTTTTCGGGACATGGAGTATACATTTGTATATATTAATGATATTATAAAATACTCCGATGACGAGGATTCTCATTCTGATCATCTAGATCAAGTATTTCGGAAAAGTGAGTACGATTTTAAATTTGAATTTCAAAATGTACTTTCAATGTTATAGAACTCGATTTCTTGGATTTTAATATTTCGAACGAAGGAATCAAACTTAATGTTAATAAGCTTCAGGATCTGAATAATCTTCCTCCTCACAAGGACTCAAAAACATTGCGACGATTTATTGGAATGGTCATTTTTGCAGAAATTAATACCAACATTTAGTGACTTAATCTTCCTACTCAAAAAATGTATCCGTTTGAATCCTAATGTAAAATTGATTTTAACTGCGGATGAATTAGCTTTTTTCCTAGCTGTGAAGAAGGCATTGTCAAGTGTAACGGCATTAGCCTTCCCAGATTCAAATGTTAAAACTTATCAACTTGTCACGAATAGGTCGGGTGCCGCTCTTCATCAAATGATAACCAACCAGCCTATTTTTTTTAAAATCATATCACCCCGAGCAAGGCGGTAACGCCACTGATGTGCAGGGGGCTACGTAAGAGTGAAAAGATTGGAAAATAGAAAACCGGAAACCACATCCTAGACAGGGAACAAGGGATGAGCCTCTTCATCCCTTGTTCCCTGTCTAGGATCCCATTAGTCTTTCCTCTAGAAAGTTGGGACAGGCCAAACAAAGATATTCCACCTTTGATCGTGAGTTACTCCCTGCATATCTAGCAGTATTGTATTTTAAACACCTCATAGTAGGCAGAAATACTCTTTTGTTAACAGATCATAAACCTTTGTGTAATGCTTTTACTAGCCATTTGCCTTTAAAGTCGGGCAGACAATAGCGTCATCTGAGCTTTATAATCGAATATATTATAGACATTTCTTATACAAGAGGACATGAAAATATTATTGCAGATTGCTTATCAAGATTGGTTAATGCTGTAACAATAGATCTTTGTGATTTACAGGAAACTGTCACTCATCAGCAATCGGATGAAGAACTTAAATTATTAAAAGCGATGTGAATCCGATAGTGGGGCCACGAAAGAATAATTTGGACAACGGATAATAGGTTTAACATATTGTATTTAACAAGGAAAATATAACTACAAGAATGGCAGTAAGCCACACCTACCTAGCGAGCTGCTCCCGAAACTACTGCCCTGAGAGTATAAACCTTATGGTTTAAATAATGACTGGAAGAGTCCATACGTGTCAGTGGGTACGCACCCACAGCAAAAAGACAGGTTGAAATCTTACCATCCAAGAAAATACTAAGTTATAATGTGCGACGTATCGTTACCGTTTCCGAGACCTTTTGTACCGCAAGAGCTTAGGAAATCTATATTTGATAATCTGCACGCATTTTCACACCCAGGAATATCAGCCATATTACGCTTATTAAAATCCAGATATTACTGGCCACGGATGGACAAGTCAGTGAGTTCTGCAACGAGTACTAAAATTGTAGCAGGTAAAAGTTATCAAACATATCAAGAGTAAAGTACGCCCATTTGACTTATCTTCTGGGCTATTTCAAACAGTGCATTTAGACATAGTGGGTCCATTATCGCCAGTAAGAAACCAAACAGACTCCTATTTTTCGCCATATCGGTATCTATTAACCATAATTGATAGAACTACTAGATGGGGAAGGTGGTTCCTCTAACTTAAATAACTGCACAAAATGTCGCTTTCATTAACACATGGGTAGCTAAATTCGGAATACCCTTATATATCATCACTGATAGATGTAGCCAAGTTGAGTCAGAATTGTTTTCAGAGCTGTCAAAGATCATAAACTCTCACAGAGAACAACTACAGGCAAATGGATTAATTGAACGTGCGCACAGGACGTTAAAGACGGCATTGCAAGGAAAAATTCATGGCTATTAGCCTTACCTATTGTACTTTTAGGTATCAGAATCACACCCAATAAATCAACTTACTCTCTCTATATATGTAACGGGTGTCAGGCGCAAGTTCCAGGACTGTTAATTGACCCATGTGACAAGGATAACGATGAGCCATAAAAGATCTGGTGAAAGAAATTCGAAGGTTTAACATGAAGAATCATTCTTCCGGACTTTTACATTTATCACCAAAATCTTATATACCAAAGGACCTAAACAATTGTAAATTTGTATGACTTGGGACTGACAGAGTTCGGAAATATTTGGAAGCGCTTTACACAAGTTCATATATCCCAGAGAGTAAAACACTACGACTGCTTGGCCTGACACTCTCAGTGGGCCTCAAGTGGAATGACTACGTCGAATCCATTGCTAAATCCGCTGCTATGAAAGTCGGCTCTCTGTGCAGGGCCCGGAAATTCTTTCCGTCTGAATCTATCCTGCACTTATACAAATCTACCATCCGCCCGTGTTTTGAATACTGTTGCCACATCTGGTGGGGTGCCCCTGCTATTCTCCTCGGGCTTCTTGACAAAATACAGCGAAGAATCTGTAATGTGATTGATACCGACTTAGCTGACCGCCTGCAGTCACTCTCTCACCGGCTGTGCCTCTTCTATAAATACTTTCATGGCTTCTGCTCTGATGAACTTAAGTCACTAGTACCCCCTAGGTGTGAGTTTGCACGAGATACTAAATTGGCGGCTGGGTCCCACCCTTTTACAGTGAAACCGATGAAATGTAATCGCAATTTCTACTCCAACAGCTTCTTTCCTCGCACTTCCCGTCTGTAGAATTCCCTTCCGCATGCTTGCTTCCCCGACGGCTATAACCTCCAGGAGTTTAAAAGTAAGGTCAATAGACACCTCCTAACACACTAACCCACACCCATTCTCTCCAACTTTCCCTCCCCCTATGTACATCCTAACTCGTCTATCGTCCTGCGCTACAGTGGCAGTGGAATGCCTTGCTTGGGGTGACATGATTAAAAAAAAGTAATTAGCCGTAATAATAAGTACTTCACTATTACAAGTGCAGAAGATGTCAATAGCAATGTTTCCATAGACAGATTAAAACCAGCGGTTGTCTCAGAAATGGCGAAAATGCCTGATATTGATAAAGCAATACCAGCACAAAGAGATACTTCACCGGAGATCGACAATACTATGAAGACAAGACAGCAAAGAAAAACAAAAAGTAAGTCTGGAGGGTTGGTTACTTGGAAAAGTGACAATATAAACCACTATTATTGAATTATCAACTTATTCATGTACTAAAGCAGACTGTCAAATGGGAAGAGAAATGATCTTGAGAATAAAAATAACTCCTTTTTTCACTGTTTTAAATTCGCGAGCCAGTGTGAAATCTATATTTTGATCAATAGAAAAAGGGATTGGCCCTGAACTGAAGAAAAACCAAGGCAAAATTTAGCAAGCCTATGTGAAAATTTATTTGACCAATACAAAAAAGGAGCGACTTACGATCTAAGAAAAAGTAACGAGCTGATGTCAAATCGCTTTCTGATATATATAGGCAGAGAGTTGAATGAAATAAAAAGAGAAAAACGGGAGAAGAGAGAGAGAGAGAGAGAGAGAGAGAGAGAGTGTGTGTGTGAGTGAGTGAGTGAGTGAGTGAGTGAGTGTCCCACGCGTCTGAATAACGCCGATGTAAAATTATATGCTGATACATTATCAGCCTCTGATGAAAACTGGGGGATTTCAATGAACTCTAGTCAAGTGATAAGCTAAATGCCTTAAAATATATATCTTTATTTATGTTGAATACAGCCTTATAACTTTTATGGGAAAAACGAACTCTCTCAATTTGTTTTAAGCATTTTCTAAATTTACTTCGTGTCAGATGATTTAATATGAACATTTTCTCTTCTTGACTATTCATTGAATTTACGAACTTTTAATGTTTGATTACTTGTTCTGAAACAAGCTACAAACAACTTCAAATGGGTAAATTTGTAAATAAATTCCTTGTCTTGCGTCGTTAAAAATATCCACGTGTTTCCTCGTCATTATATCCCTACGTTACTTTACATACACAGCATTATCAGAAAATAAGAGCAATAACTAAAGTAAATTTAAAATCAAAGTGTGTAAAATTCAATGAAACTTTACGGAAAATATTCTCCCAAACTTTTAAGATTACTGCGTAGTTAAAAATCATATGAATAAAGGCGCTCACGTCATAATTTTTACAGATATATCCATGGTAGAACAACTGTTTGTCAGTCAAGTAAATGTTGATCTAACAAACTGCCATGTTAAAAATACTTGTTTCATCAAATAAGATTAATTAAATATTAAATCAACTAATATTACTCAAATAAAATTTCAGAAAAACATATTTATTTTTGAAAGATTTTTTCAATAAAGAGTTACATTGTGAAGACAGAGAGCTTGTAGAATCACATCTACATGCACGTACATACCTACATAAATATCGCCATGCACACACGTTCATACACATATACTCACACACTCTTACGTTAGGGACCGCACGTGAAACTTTCTTTTTTCCCGCGTTTATTAAGAAATATATAAACTGATTTCCATACGTAGTTAGCCAGTTGGAGGCTGCTTTTCGGAGCATATAGTCCGAATGCCGTTCGTTCCTTCCAACTCACATACTGTGCTAATTGCATTCAGCAATTAGCTACATAAAAATGTTTCTCTCTATCTTATAAGTACATTTCAATACATGTATAATTATATTCACTACTATTCAGTACAAACATATTATTTCCTTTTCAGGAACTCTTCTATCATGAATATTTAGACAATTTCTTTAATATCTAAGAAAGAACCTTCTTCACGACATCTTGCATTCACGAATTGATCAGTCTTGTAACCTTACTTAATACAATGTTACATTGTGCTTTGCGTTATTTTATTCATAAATGTAGTGGTTTGGACAACCAACCTACTTTTCACTGTTAAAATTGCTATGTGGTGATACCGAGCAAAAGCGATGGACCGGATGTTTGCGTTTTCACGACCAAAAAGCAAATGACCAAAAGTCGTCGCTGCGCCGCCGGCTCCGCGCAGATGTTTCGGTTGAAAACTAAAAATTAATTAAATATTAAATTTGTAGTTCGTGAGCCCACGCGAATTTTATTTATCAGCCAATGGGAAGCCCAGAACCAAATACAAGTGTGAAATCTTAAATGAGCTGTTGTGATCCAAAAAGAAGATATAAAAAGCGGATACAAGAAGCATTGACAGGCAGACCGACTCAAGGAGAAGAGAGTAATTAGTATCTCCCTTGACCAAAGTCAAGCGGATTACTACGCTCGCCTCCCTTACCTCTTTCTTTCTTCCCTGCCTCAAAAACTACTTACTCACCTAAGGAGCGAATACATCAAAGACATTCCTTATTTACATGCTCCCAAATTCCTAAGCATTAATTCTCTTTCAGCATTTTATTGCCGTTGGACCTATACTTCATGTATTATTTCAATTGTAAAAACATTAATTGACATGTGTTATATATAAAATGTTATCTTTCAACTCAATTTGCTTTTCTTGGTTTATAACATTTCTTTATGACTTATAGTGGGCTATCTACAACAAGGCCAAATTCCGTTAACCTGCAACAGTATCCAACTACCCTTCACTAGAACAGACTCTCCACTACTGACAAAAAAGAATGGATAAGCAATCCACTATAACTACCCCGACGGCAAGTCTACTACATATTGGTACCCAATTTGTCCAGTCCACTACAAGCTAAAATAACGTTAAGATTCCTTCCATGCAATTTAAATTCGTTTTGAAATACAGCAAAGTATTTTGCTTATCTGAAATATTAAATTTAATCTATTACCTTGAAATTAAAACTAAAATAAGATTTTTCATTTTTAAAAATTCATTCTAAAATTTAGGAATCGCCTTTCTGTGGAAGTACATACATTAAACAATGAAAAAAAAAAGAATTTCTTGTAATTTCATAAAACTTAGTGGGGGCGGGAATGGATTTAAAAAGCTTTTCTAAAAAAGATACGTTTAAAAAATAATTAAATTAATTCATGAATAAGCTCTGAAAGGTTCATTAAAATCCAGCAATAATCTAATTTTTGCAAAACTTTAAAAAAACAATGTGCTTTTGACCGTAAGAAAAGCCCTAAATTTTTCTCGTTTATCGCCCCCACATTGAAGCTAGAAAAACTAGATTTATAAAATTATAAGATTACAAAAATGATAAAAATAACTTTTAAGTAAAAAAAGAATCATTTAATCTTTCCTCTTAATAATAACAAAGATTTTGACAATAAGATTTTGATTTTATTAGGCTTTGGACATTCTTTAATCGTGTTTCCTTCTATTTTAGCGAATTTTGGCTCAAAATCCGCTAAAAAATGTACTGGGAGATACTGACTTTAGACTCTTGTTTTCTTAATTTCAACAGTGAATTTCTGAACAGATACACAATTGCCGTAATAAAAACTTGGGAATGTGGTTTTATTTTCTATGACAATTTTGCATCTGCTGAGTTGAGAATATTAACAATTGAAATTAAAGAGGCAATAAAATTTTTTAAAAAAAACATTAAATATATTGTTTGTTCTAGAACATTGTATTTTATCTATTTTCAATAATTCATTTAATAAATAAAAAATTTAGTTTTTTAACATTCATTTTATAGATTAAAAATACCCATACAGTAACTCATAGTTTTTCTTGACTCTTTGTATCTTCCTTTCAGATTCTGCCGTTATTGTCGTTTTGTATACACATTCGGCCAAAGAAATGTAACCGTAAAATATACTGACCAACCTCGATGTTCGGTATACTTAGACTGCCCTCAGAAGGATGAAGGCATATCTCGCAATGCACCACAGTAACCCTGTGACCCCAAACAGGACTCTAATTAGCTTAACGATATTTGTGCGGAGAATGGTAAAAAGACGCGAAATGGTAACGGGTAGAGATGTGTGAAACACACACATTGGCCTTTAGGATGGATGCTTTCGAAATCACAAAAGTGCTGAAACTTCACCCTTCTCCAACCACTTCTTAATCAGTTGAAGGTAAGAACGGAATCAGACGTTGAGTATCTTTTACGACCCATTCGTTTAACTGAATAAGCCAGAGAGAGGGCACCACGAATCCAATTGCAAGTCAACAGACATACCGCGATTAATTTTTTTTACCTCTCATACAACCGAATTTTGTCAACCTCTTGCATGCCGGCATTGCTTGTTTACAAGAGTGGAGATATCATCGGCACTGAGTACTTGGCCAGGATGGTGACACCAGGCAACGTAAATTTGAACAGGATAGGATTCGTTCTCAGTTTGGAAAGGAGAGCTTCCAGCACAATAACGTATAGCATAGATGAACGTGGATAACTGACGAATAGCTTTGTGCAGTATGAAAGTCTTCGATCTTATCTTCACTTCTACTGTAGCTCCAGAAGTTGCATACAAAAGGATCAACAGAACTTTATCGTTGACTTTCTCTGCGATCATGCGAACCAAATGTAGATTATTTGGGATCGTCCTACTCTTCACAATACAAGTGTGTTCAGGATCTATCAGACAACCCAGTGTTTGCTAAAACCTTATTTAATATGGTTAAAGTCGGAAATTACTAGTCAGTGTTTATTTTTGCGTAGTAACTTCACGATACCGTTAGCAAAATATCCAGGAATACTATTCTCCTTCATCCAGTTGTTACCGGTCATCACCAAGGAGACAAACATGTGTGAAAGCCTCAAGTACACTTTGTACGGAAACCATTGATTCCAAACGTCTTATCTGTTTCAGACATTTTCAACCCTTCCCTGATTGAGAGACGAGTAAAATCAGTTAAACAGGTGTCGAACTGAGATAAACTTGGACCAAGCTCCCTGGTAAAAATGTAATAACTACGAAATTCCTAACAGCTACATTCGTTTGTCATCAAAGTTCGTCTAACAGGTGACTTAAAACTGGCGATATGTTAATGAATGACATTCTGGGGTTCCGTGTACAATTCTGTGGCCATCATTTCATCTCATCATTTCGACAGACGTTCCTTTTATATGCCTAACTTTTGTACCTATGGCCTGTCCCATAGATTATTCGCCTATCTCAGTTTTGTTCGTCCAATCTTGAGACAACACCCGATGTCTATCGGGAATTATACAATTTTGTAGAAGGAAGAGTGAATAAAAATAGAGACTCTCCCAGAACAATATTGCTTTATTTTTAAAAATTAAGTTTGTTGTTGTCTGCAAGTGGGGTGACACAGAAAAGATTTTATAGGCTTCCTCTCCAGCATGTCCAAAATTTGTGTAGCCAGACCATTTCTTATGACCGTTAGAAGTTCCTGTGCTTGAGAAAAGTTTTTGGGATTTTTAAGCTTTTCCATTATGGTTTGATATTTGTGAAATTTCAGATTTGCAGGCTTTTTCCTTATGTGGCTGTGCCCAAATAGTAAATGTATTTCCCTCTTCTGGTATTTCCGTTTATGTTGTTGGTGTGTGTTCTTTTTTCTGTGGTTATTCTTTCTCTGAAATTCCTTGTGGTGAGCTTTGATGTCTTGTGTTTGTGGTTAGAAGTGGTTGAAGAGAAAGAGGAGGAGAAACTATATGCGAGAAAGATGAAATACAGAGGTGGGAGCTATATTTGGAACGAGGCTGAGAGTGTGTGGAGAAGGCAGGTATATAGTATAAGTTTTTTATCCATTACACAGTAATATTAATAGTAGTGGTAGCAGTAACAGTATTTTTGGTAATAGTGATTGTAGCACCATCAGTCACTACTTGGCTTTGTCAGTTCAGGAAAATTTAGTCATTATATAGAAATCACAAGCAGTCCTGTAAATTCAAAGAACCAAAATAGTTTGCTAGTAAATAACAACATAAAAAAATTGTTGCATACAAAATGAATACAAGCATTCTCTTATTTCCATATAAAGTAGCTAACTTATATAGCAATAAGATTAGCCCTGACTGGCCAACCACTCACCATCACAACTGCCATGTTAATTAGCTGCCATTGACATCTACTTATACAAACCACAAACATGTTGCTATTAGTGGGGACAACTCATACATCATTTAGTGACACAGATATGAATATATATCAATAGTTTTTCCACTGTTTATTTTCTATTTAAATCTGAAGTACAGGATATAGTTAAATTGTTCTTTTATGGAGGTACAAGGTGTACATATATGCTTTTTCAGTTTCAAATTATATTGAAGATACTTTGTTGTTTGTTATATGCCCAAGTTACTTCTCAGTAAATCCACTAGCAATTTGTTATTCATTAGGTTTCCATAGTATATCTTGTATTTCATCTCTTGTTAATATCTCTGAACTATGCTCATTTCAATTCTTAACCTTTTGTCAATTATTTGTTTATTTGTTTTACTAGCAAATCAACCACTGTGGGTCATTTAATGCTGAAACTGTTTTTTTTTATTCAGGAATGTTTCAAAATATTTCAAGTGGTTGTGAGGTTTTTTTTAAAATCGATTTTGTGATTTGTAATAATAACTACATATTTTTTATGCTTTTTGTATTCTATCAAGTTATGTCTGATGGTGAGAAATTGGTTGAGCATGTTTGTGTATGTGTCAGGTGAATATGTCCAATTCTTATTCTATTGAGCACTATGTCTTGTTTACAGTCAGCCAATGACTCTACATTCTCCTTTCTTATAGTTGGATGATGTTCATATAGTTTATTGTTTGGGAAAATGTCTCAAATTGCTTGCCATTTTCTTTTGATGTGTTGCATGATTTTGTTTTTATAATCTGAATATGGGAGTTTGATGTTGGTTATTTTCATTTTCATTGCCCTTTTTGCCAGTCCATTGGTCTCATGATTCCTTTGATGCCTATATAGTGAGAGATCCAAGCCAATATTATTGTTTTGTGCATTATTAACTGATGACAAGTTTCTAGGACTTTTTGAATCTAGGGAAGATTTATATTTTTTTAAATTGCTGTTAAACTAGATAAGAAGTCTAAGAATATTAAAAACTTCTTATCTTTAGAATTTTCAATCATTTTAAATGCCATTTTAATGGCTTGTAGTTTGGCTGTATAGATCAATGCATTATTAGGTAGCTTGATTTGCTTATGAATTTGTTAGCTTGTGGCTGCTGCACCTATTCTATCAAGGTTTTTTTTATCAAGCTGTGTAGAGTGCTTTATAGTCATGATATTTATTTCTTCTCTGTACATAGTTTTGTTGATTGTTTCTTTTTTTCTTTGTGTCTATGTGAGGTTTGGAGATTGTCTAATGAGCTAACTTATTTATTATGACTGGTGTTACATTATCAGGATCTTTGTTTATTTTTCCTAGTGCTTTGTTAATTTGAAGTTCAAGTGAAGGAATGGCTGTAGGTTTATTTCTATAGAACTGGATATATTGATGGTCATATGTTTTTGGTATGCTAATTTATTTGGGTTGGATTGTAGTTTTAGTGCATATTGGAAGGATAATCTTTTCCTATCTAAACTTATTTATAAATGGAACTTTGTGTGTGTGTGTGTGTGTGCATGTGTCCGTTACGAAATGACTTCGAAATGGCTGAACCTTTTTCTTGAAAATTTACACAGTTGTACTATAAGTGTCTGCGAGTGTTCTTAGCTGGGTTTTGTGTCGAGGTACCCCTGATAAATATCGAAAATCGATAATTGAAAAAACCAGGTTATAGAAGGAGTGGTCCAATTTTAATCAAATTTGATACACCCATAGACAGAGACATAAGAAATGATATTCAGAAGTTTCAAGGTTGCAGTTCTTACAATAGTGCAGAAAATTGATAATATATATATCTACAAAAGGCAAGATGTTTGTGTGTGTGTCTGTTTATCTGCCTGTATGTCTGTATTTTTTTAGGTTTTGCTTCGGGTTTGGCTCTAAGTAGGTATAATTGTAGTTCTTAGTCTCAGCCATGATACCATTTACTCAGAGGACTTATTTAGCCTTCAAAATTCAGTTTACAATGAAAAAAACTTATTTGATATCGATACCAGAAAATCAAAATTTGACTTACATTCATTCATTTTTCTTTCAGTCTATGGTTTCGCTTTAACTGGAAACAACTATTGCTTTTTAGTCTTTCATGCCAATGTCCAAAGAGTCTGAGCTCCAGGACCATGAATTAGTTTTAAAGCTTTCATTACATCGAGCAACACCAGGCTATACTGCTAGTCTTAGATATATAGGTGATTCATTGGTTTCTATACAGAGACTCTGCATCGGTGAGGTTCAGAAAGTTCCAAGACCTAATCTCAGTCCTTGATTGTGTATGGTTTGTGGATTTTTAAGATAGAATTTATGTGTGGCACTGAAAATGATGCATCCATAGTCTAATTTTGTTATGATGTATAGCCAATATATTCTGAGCATTACTTTTTGGTCTGCACTCCAATTCTGTTTTGATATTACTTTTTGAAGCTTCAAAGTCTTTTGGCATTTTTTAAAAAAGTAATCAATGCCTTGAAGTTAAGTTTGCTATCTAGTCTGTTAGGGGTTTTGTGCTCATTCATTAGCCATGCTTGCTGCCCGCCTCAGAGCCCCATATAGTGGAGATGATGATGAGGGGAAATTCCATTTACCTCATTCCTCCAAGATATCATGACTGGTATACTCAAATGTGGGGAGGATTCCAATCACCTGTTATATCCATGATTGTCTCCCCAAGTATTGGCTTTCCTCAGAGGTTGAAACAGTGATGTCATATTCTTTTGTTCTCAGTCAGACCTTAGAGCCACTACTTACTAAGTCAGTTTAATGTTTGATAAAGTAAATATGAATGAATTTTGATTGTTTCATTAGTCTTAGGGCTTGATGCAACCAGCTAGTTGATTGGATCGGGCTTCTCTAACCACCTATGTAGCTCAAGTAGGGGCTAAAGTGGTGCGTTGCAGTTTAGGAGTATATATATAGTCAAACTCCTAAAACCCTTAACCACCAGGATCCTGTCATCAAGAATCACTGTTCACCACCAATGGCAGACAGGTAGCCACCTTAGTGGACTTTTACTCCCTGCAGAGGTGTAGTCAGCATATTCTAGAGTCCTGCCAATAGAGTGAGTCAATTATTTGAATGCTGAATTATAGAATCATAACCCTGAACTCTTCTTTTTACAATTGATAGACAAGTCTAAAGTATAAATGCACAGATAAAATAATCACAAATAAATTCTGTGTAGAAATACATATTTCTGCTAGTTTAACCAATGCCAAAGCTTATGTAGATTGGGTGCTCTTAACTAGTCCATGACTTCATTTGGATTACCAATGCAAAAGGAAGTAATTACCATTATACCTAACTAGCAAGACCATGTATCATCTTTGAGAACCACCATTGCCAAGATTGGTAAATGCAGTATTACTATATCCTATCAAATTTAGTGTGTAAATCATCAAGACTTTGAATAGTTATATGTAACTTTACATTGTTTGTCTAGATAATTCTGTTAATTTGTCTGATAGATTCCACTTCATTCTCTTTAGGACAACTGACAAATTACTCTTGATAAAACTCAAATCAGGCTTTGTTTGTGTTGTCTTTTAATCTAGTTTCTTATTCAGCTGTTTAACATTGGTAATTTCTTTGTCACTGGAATGCACTTTAATGTCTGACCATTAGTATACTTCTGTGAAAATGCTAAACATATTTGTAAGCATAGAGCTGATTTTCTCATTCTCAATAAATAATCTCTTAGCTACATCCCTTGTACTGAAATTACTGGTAATTCTTAGCAAATAGTATCTGATTTGGGTTATAATCATTCATACTGTAATATGAAAATTATATTCAAAATGAACCATTATTTTTATCACCTCATCCTCAAGAACAGCATTATGATGTTCCTACAATTTCTTACTTCAAGTAATTGATGGCCCTAACATCTTTAGCTCATACAATTTGTTACTAACTAGTTGTGGCCCTAACAACCATATTTAAATTTTGAGTCATACCTCTAAAAACTTGGTTGTCAAATTATATTTTATTATCTAAGAAAAACTAGCTTGGTGTTCCAAAATAAGAAATCCAATATTTAAAAATGCATTTAACAATGGAAAAACTCTTCTTATTCTTATGAATTTTAGCAGCAGCAATATATCTGGTGCTATGATATATAATATGAATTTGGGTGCAACTTGCTCATTGAACATTAAGTGAGCAAGTTGCACCTAAGAATATCAAAATTTCTAAAATTTTCTTTTAATAATACAAAAAATAACTTTTTTCAAGAGGGAAATAATTTTCTATTGCTAAATTTAAACACTCTAAAACTTGATTTGCATGTTTTTTCCTCACTGATGCAAGCAAAATAACAATTATACCATTTAATACCAGCAGTTGTCCCATTTGCTCCTGAATCTAACTTAACTGCTCCAAAAGTCTCATCCATTAATGAGTTTTCAGTGTTCATTGTTTTTTCTTTTTGAAACTGGTCCTCTTGTAAATTTGTATCAGTCTTTGGCCCAATATCATATAGATCCACATGTGATGCATTGTGAAAGTTTATTATCAGTTCTAAGAGGATTTACTCTTTTACTAGACCCAAAAATTTATTGATTTCTATTAAAATACAAGGATCTGGTATGCCTTCTTCTGCCCCTTGCTACCCAACAATAACTACCATAATTATGTCTTGAAGAATAATTACCTTATAAGTTTCCTCAGAAACCACTAAAAGAGCTCTTGATACCATCTACACTGATGCTATCAGAACAGGCAATACCTAGCTTTTTCTTCACTGTGATGGATTAGAATTACTTGAGGCAGAATTAAATCTGGGACTGATATCCAACATGATTTTCTTTAGCTGTGTTGTGATTTTTCAATAAATATTCAATCTGAAACTGTTACCATGATGAACTTTTTATTGTTGTCTGTAAAATTTGTACTTTTCAATACACTATAGGCCAAGATTCAGGAAGTGATACATTGTGATTCTTTAATAGTCAATATCTCTTTTTCTACTAGTTCATCCGCAACTGACATATCAGATGGTCTCATATGCCTCTCAAACTGGTCATATGTAATGAGTAGAGCCTGGTTACTATCTTCTTTCAAAAGTGAGTTAAGCTTAGCAGCAGATCATCAAGGTTCATTTCCATAATGAATTCTTTAGCTTTTCCAGTCAATGATGACTTTTGTAAGAAATCACTTCTTCAGCGTAATATTAAAGGTCAATTTCCAGAACCCAATTTCTTGAAGCAAATTTTCATGATTTACTGGTTCAAGAAATGGCAGAGAGGAAATTTTTGGAAGCCATGTTACCAAACAGTTGTAATTTCAGCATGAATCTCTGCATATCGCTAACATTATTTTTTTTCTATTATTTATTTTTTAATATGCAAATTTCAGCATGAGATCAAAAATTGGGAAGGGGGTGCTGTCTTCTTCATCTTGATGTTAGCTAGTCACATTCACTGACCCAGACAATCTTTGTCATCCCTTTCCGCATAACATTACTTTTATTCTAAACCTTTTAAATAACAATCACCAAAAAAGTTTATTTTCTACATTTTCATTCAAACCCTGCCCATATTTACAATTTCACGTGAGAAGAATAAAACAAATGATTCATATTTTACAATTTAAACCCCCCCCCCCCCCAACCAGTGATTTGAGATAATTCAAAATTATAACCAACAGATGCATTATTATGGGGTTCTTGATCATTTAATATAGCAGAAAATGTAAGTGAACCAATTGAAAAATGATGGAAGAAAATGTTTAAAAAACAACAAAATAAAGCAAACTGTTCTCATATTGCTATAGAGCTTTACTTTCTTTTATCTAAAATGAAGAAGTGAAAATTGTAAATGCAGGAAAATAAAACAAAACAAAAGGCAACAATGTGCACACAAACATTAGCTAAGTTGAACTAACTTTAACAAAAGAAAAACAAAACCCATTTCTGCTTTAACAGAGTTGGACTGATAAGTCTTTCACATAAGAGCAGTATCCATAACCAGTCATTTCAGGGTGTCAGTTAACCCCATTTATATAACACAAAAGAGCAACAATTACTGATGTTTCAATGATGACAGCCTGTCTCACTACACCCTTAACTTAACCATAAGCTAATGATTAAGATGAAGAGTAGAAAGAGGCGTATCACTGTGGATTTCTTTCACTCATGTCACCTAAATCACTATTTACAAAAAGAAAAGAAAAAAACAATGTTGTAGTGAGTCCAAATAGTTAATATAAAAACAATAAAAAAAGAATTAAAATGAAAATAAGGCAGTATTTACATTATTCAGACTATTGTCCTCATCTTTGTTGCCATTTGTAATCTTTAAATGTTTCGGTTCAAAATTCCTTGCACCTGAAGAAGACTGGGGCGTACAACAGCCAAAATGTCATACAAATGGCAACAAAGATGAGGATGGTAGTCCAAATAATGTAAATACTGTAAATCTTACCTCATCTCAGAAATATAGACAAGAATAAGGCATTTGTACTTTCCTTTAAAACCCTTATATGTTTCTTCCTCTTTTCAAAACTTCTTTCTTAACTAATGAAAAGGCAATCTTTAAATAAGTGGAAGAAGAATAAAAGACTGAACCTGGCCAAAAAATGGCAGAAGTTTGATGGACCAGAGTCTAGCCATTTGTGACTAAAAATTGCCAAAAATCAGAGAAGCTCTACAGATAACTTCTGCTATATAAAAAAAAAGAAAAAAGAAAGGAATGCTGGAAAATAAAATAATTGTGTCTAATTAAAAAAATTAACACTTTTGATGTTAACCGAAACCAAGCTTCACACCAGAAGTCCATGAGTCTTGTCAAAAGGATATAAACTAACAGCCTTGAGACAGAAAAGGAGAAGGGACTTCCAGAGAAACCAGCTAAATGTGTCAAATGAAGAAGTTAAGTAGTCACCTTCTTAATGATATTTTTTGCACTTAGTACTGAGAAAAACACAACACATTGATGCTGTCACCTATTTCTAAGAGGTCAATTGCTACCATGATTTGCTTTATAAGTAGACATTTGTTACAAAGAATATCAAAGGATTCATTCCAATCTAAATCAAATAAATATATATTTTTTATTTATATCTTGGATGTGCGTCGTGGTGCAGTGGATATTGGCTCGGAACGAGAAATCGGGAAGCTGAGTTCGAATTCCAGCTGAATTCATCGCATTCACTTACACACAAATACCCTTGGGAAAGGTATTTCAGTTATGGGTTAAATAGCAGGACAGATTGGGTTCTATAGCCTAGGCTGGCAACCAGTCTACTGCAGAAAGCAATGGCAACCTACTGCGGGATAATCTTCTGCCCAGTCAGTCATGTCTCTTTTGAGACATGATCGCCGAAGCGTGTATCATGTATGGCACTTAACTGACTCTTTAGTCAGTTTATTTTATTCCAAAGTTTTTAGTAAATAAATACCTAGTCTCTCTGGCACTCTTCTCCACAGTGTGTCCTCTTGTCATGTGATGACTCACATTGGTACAAAATGGCTTCCAAGATAAAGATCCGGCTGCAAAGCATGCAAACCATATAGCCTTCAACAAATCTACACAATGGATGTACAACCACACAGTGAAAAAGGTATGCTCAATCATCACTTTCATGTAATTACAAAAACAAATTGTGATGAAACAATCAATTCCACTCTAAGTGGTAATTCTTAATCCAGAGCATATTTCAAATAATCAGTATTATTAAGTTGCCTCAAGACAATAGGATAGCAATACTCAAACTTTTTCACACATCAAATTGTCTTACACTATCACTTTACTTGATATAATACCTTTTGAGACAGTGGCCAGGTTTTGGAGAAACCAATTTTCACCTGAGAGAAGTGCATATCAATATTCACAACAAAAGTTTTATTTTTGTCACTACAGTTACATTACTTGTTAATGATGTTGTTCTGTATGTATATTATTTAGGTTTCTGGTATTTTGTTTTTTTATGTAATTTTCTACTAATATAACTAAGTTTTATTGAATTCCTATTGAGAATTCTGAGCTTTTTGGAAAGTGTTTATTGATTAGTTTTAAAAATATTTATCCTATTTTGGTATTTACTTCTAAGTTAAATGGTGGGTTGAACCAGATAATATTTCTATATCTATTATTGTTTTTTATTTGTCTGCTTGGTTGAGGTTTGTATTCTAAAATGTTCTTATGGCCAGATGTTTTAAAAGCCTCTTCATAATCTTTTTTCTTTTTATCAAATATTGGTTTGTTTGATGAATTTTTTGATAGCCTGTGCTCAATTTCTTTATTGATGTGCTTGATTATGCTTGTGGGATGGTTAGATCTTGTGTTTACATACTTTAAAGTTGTATTTGCTTTGTTATATGGAGAGACACTGCCAGTTTGTAAATTAAATTCTACATCTAAATATTGGACTACCTTCTTATCCTTAATTTATCATTTTCTCTTTTGCTGTTTGGTGATATAATTAATCCATCATCTCTGTATTTGTGGTTGTCTATGTGGATTATTTTGTTGATTTTATTAGGATGTGTATTCCCATCAATTCTGAAATTTTGGCTCCATCAAATGAGCCTTGTTGTACATCAAATGTGCTATTATTTGATTTTTTAATCCATGCTTCACCATTGTGAAATAGTATGGATTTTTGGCAATGTAGAATTATATGTTTGGATGATATATCTATGTAGCATTTAATGAAATTTAACATTTCTATTAAATCTTTTTCAGATATTGATGGGTAACAGTTTTAATGTCATATTTTATAAAAGTATAATTGTTTTTGCTTTGAATTTTTTGAAACCAGGAAATACAATTACCTGTGTTTTTCCACTTGAGTAGTAATTTTTAGTAAGTCACAAATGTTTTTTAATATTTGATTGCTTTACTCATTTTGGTTCTGTTAGGTTTTTGAGTCAGTACAAGAGGCTTTTGAAAAAATCTTCTTTGTGGTTTCTTATTGTTAGGAAAGCTTACTTACTGGTCAAAATTTGTATCTTGTTGCTTAAATCCAGCATTTGTGTAATAATTTTAGCTTCCTTGTTGATATTTTCAATGTAGGAATCTGAAGCTTTTTTTGTAAGAGTTGGTGATTTCTTCATTAATCTTTTTTTCTTATACCTTTGGGGTTATTTCATATATGTTATTAGATTTGTCTCCTTTCATAAGGATATTTTGTGTTTTTGACATTTTTTTAATTTAGTGTTTAATAGTTTTTGGAAGTTGTTGATTTTTAAAAATTTTATTCAGTCTAATATAGAAATCATATTGTTATAAATTTAATTAATTCTTTGATTGCAGGGGAATAACTCATTGTTTTAAAATTAAAATTATTCACATTGTTTTTTCCTTCTTTTTCCTGCATATTTTTTTTTAGGAAGAATAATGCTTTCCATCTAATTCTGGTAAGAAACTGTTCAATTTTTTTTAATAAACATAGAATATATTCATGTTTGTTTGGAACTGGTACGTATTTCAAATTCTTGCATTGTTGCTGCTTTTTGTTTTTTTGTCCGTGTGTTCTGGTAACTCCTGTATCGTTTATCTTTAGAATACACTGATGATGATATATATATATATATATATATTGTGAAATCATTTGTGGTCAAACAGTTAAGATGCATCAGATCAATTGATGGCTTCCCTTATGTTGTTAGGGGTCACAGGTCTACATCCTGTTGAATAACATACATTTTCTTAACAAAATTTCTCATAAATATTCAAGTTGATAGTATAAATATACTGTTTAATTAAAAACAAAATATCTACTCAAATACAAGTATCAATTAAAAAATAATGTTTAAACAAATATAGTAAATTATATATATATATATATATATATATATATATATATATAATTGGTCTCTCCAGAAGGATGGCATCTCTTAATTGATTACTCTATGACAATGTACAAATGTGTGTGTGTGTGTATATATATATATATCTATATATATATATATATATCTGAGTGAATACAGAACGAAGAAAAATTTTTTTACAACGTCCAAAACATTAATTTAAAACAGTGCTCGATATATAATCTATAGAGCTGTGAATATTTATAATAAATTATATTTTAGAACATGTACAAAATTTTTTTTATATATCCACTACAAATCGTACATTTGTTTCAACGAAACTACAATGTCTCATCAGGTGGTGGGGACAGGAATGGAAAAAGAAAAGGAGCTTTCCATTCCTGTCCAATGATGAGACATTGTAGTTTCAATGTTGAAACAAATGTACAATTTGTAGTGGATATATAAAAAAAATTCTGTACATGTTCTAAAATATAATTTATAATACATATATATATATATATATAGATAGATAGATAGATAGATAGATAGATAGATAGATAGATAATACACACAAAGTAAACGGTTATTTAATAGAAATGTAATTTCAATTAAATGCTGGTTGTTATTGATTTTTTAATACAGTGCTCATATCCTGTATACAGAGCCACATGTAGTGAAAATGTTTTCATACTTAGAAATGTGACAAGGACAGAAAAATATCTAGCTGACTATGGCATTGACTGTCACGCAGGTTACTAAGGGTTACTAAGGTTACTTACTGTCATCCCTTGGTGACATACCAAAACAAGTTTGAAAAATCTATTACTAGTAAGGACACCTAACCTATCAACAACAAAAATCAACTGCAAAATCAAAACTTAAAAAGTTCTTCAAGTGGAAAATAGGACAAATCACTGTTCAGTCAGGGTGAATTCCTTTTAGAAGAATGCAAGAAAGCAAACCTTGATGTTGTCTATATGCATGAGATGTGCTGACTTGTTAGTGACTCTATTGTGCATTTGGGATCAAATTTATTTTGGAAAGGCTACAAAGAAAAAAGACAACATACAGTAGGAATTGCAAATCATCAGATACTGTAATAGAAAATATCATGTACCAGTCAGAAACACTGATGTCTGCCAACATTGTTGTTCATGTTTGTAAAATCCAAGTGATATCAGCTTGGGTCTTGACTGAAAAAAAAAGTGTTGTTTCAGAAAAAGAGAAATTCTTCACAGAAATGTGTATATTGGAAAACTGTGTATTAATGGGGATTTTAATTTCCACTGACCCTTTGATTGTAAGAAAACATCACTCTTTGAAACAGAAGCCTCAAACAGCAATGGAGAACTCTGGTTTAACTTTTGTTGCTCACAAAGATATTCTATCCTTAACACAGGGTTAACCATTCAATTAAGCACTGCATCACATGGCATAGCCCAGATAACATAACAAAAATGATTACTGACTTCAGCATCTTACACTCTTGGAGTAGACAGTTTATGACAGATATCATTACTACTCCTACTCAAAATTGACCACCAACAAAATAACTCATTTCTACATATATAAACAAAAAAAACAAAAAAAACAAAAACAAAAACAAAAAAAAACAAACTATAATATCCAAACACTTGAAAGGGTAAATTTGAAATTCTCTAATAAACTAGAATCCAAATTGATATCAATAAATCTTGATCAAAACAATATAGAAAAATTAAATACCAAATTTCTTTCCTATAAAAGCTAACATATTATTCTGGAATATTAAAAGTGAGAAATATATAACATAAATATTGTGAAAATTGTCAGTATATCAAAGACAATGACTACAACTAATGTATGAACAGTTAAGTATATTCATTTTAAATCACAAAAAGTCTCATATCTAATATTTTGTTCTTTCTTTATTTATGTGCGTATACAGCAACACACATGAATTTATATAATTGGCTAAGGGCTAACCAGTATATACAGAACCAGTTAGATAAAGCTTGAAACAGTAGATTGTAAATAGTATATATAGCTCATCTGAAAGAGTAACACTGATAGAGTTCTTAAGCTAACGATAACATTTGACTAGCAGATGGTAGCAGCTAACCAATATTATTTAAAATGACATACAAAGATTAAAAGTTAAATACAGAAGTAATTTTTACCATAAAATGATCTGGTAAACATCTAATACTTTTTTATAAATCCTTAAATATTTCCAAACAATTCACTATATATAAAGGGCTCAGTAATTATCTAAAAGCCAATTCATTGCTATTTGTGTAGGTGTGTGATATGTGTGTCAGTATGCATTTACATGTACATATCAAAATGTTTGCTTCCTTAACCAACAGTTTTATTGTTGACTGGATTATAAGATGACTATAAAGGATTTAATTTTTTTGTCCTTCATTAATATAATTTCAATACTACCAAATACTGCCTTTGAAGAGTGAATACTTGTTTTTAGTTTATTAACTTTTTACTTTCCAGTTGAATTTGTTGCATTCACTTAACGCAAACACCCTGGGGAAAGATATTAATTTGTCTCTTCCCTCCAGTTATGGGTTAAATAACAGGACAGATTGGGTTCTATAGCCTTGGCTGGCAACCAGTCTTCCGCAGAAAGCAATGGCAACCTGCTGTGGGATAATCTTCTGCCCAGTCAATCATGTCCCAAAAGAGACATGATCACCCAAGCATGTATCACATATGACACTTAACTGACTGACCTTAAATTAATTTCCTTACTTTACTTAACAGGAGTATGGTGCTTTAATTAGGTAACATAATCTTTGTTTAATATAATGTTTTTGCAGAGGAACTGTCCATAAAAGAACAAATTTTCATATATCAAAACAAAAAATCTATTAACAAGGGGATCTGTTCTATAAGACTAACAAACTAATTTGCTTGGAGATTAAAAGTTATGATTTTAAGTATTACAAATCAAAAGAGAAATAAATTTGGTCATTGACCTACAGTATATTTCAGTGTAGTACTTTTGAAGTTTTATTATAGTTGTTATGAGTAAGAATTCAACCAATAAGAAACATGTTACACTGAAATTATATTAGTAGCTATTTTTGTTTTTAAACAAATTTATAGATTAATTTACATTTTACTCATTGATTATTTTCCCAAGAATCTAGCATTCTCTTTTAATATATCTCTAAGCTTTTTCCCCTGCTTTCTTTGTTTCTTGGATTTAGGAGATAACTAGCAGTATAGCCCGGCGTTGCTCGGGTGTAATGAAAGCTTTAAAACTAATCCATGGTCCTGGAGCTCAGACTCTTTGGACATTCACACGAAAGACTAAAAAGCAATAGTTGTTTCCAGTTAAAGCAAAACTGTAGACTGAAAGAAAAATGAATGGATTTAAGTCAAATTTTGATTTCCTGGCATCAATATCAAATAAGTTTTTTCATCGTAAACTGAATTTTGAAGGCTAAATAAGTCCTCTGAGTAAATGGTATCATGGCTGAGACTAAGAACTACAATTATACCTACTTAGAGCCAAACCCGAAGCAAAAACTAAAATAAAAGGGCTGAAAAAAATACAGACATACAGGCAGATAAACAGACACACACACACACAAACATTTTGCCTTTTATATATATATATATATATATATATTATTGATTTTCTGCACTATTGTAAGAACTGCAACCTTCAAACTTCTGAATATTGTTTCTTATGTCTTTGTCTATGAGTGTATCAAATTTGATTAAAATTGGACTACTCCTTCTATAACCCGATTTTTTCGATTATCGATATTTATCAAGGGTACCTCGACACAAAACCTAGCTAAGAACACTCACAGATGCTTATAGTACAACTGTGTAAATTTTCAAGAAAATCGGTTCAGCCATTTCAGAGTCTATAGGTAACGGACACACACACACACACACACACACACACACACACACACACACAGACAAAGTTCCATTTATAAATAAGTTTAGATTTAGATTTAGATTAGATAGATAATGAAGATTGCTGATGACTTCCCTTTCACCAAAATGTCAATTTATTATGAACAACATTGACTTTGATGAAAGTATTGTATCATAAGTATTTGGCAAAGTTTAACAAAGGTAACCACAAAAAAAAAAAAAAGTTATGGTATTTCTTTTGACACTGCTATTAATGTATACTCACTTGGTAATTTTTTGTTTTAAAAAAGCAATTTTTAAAATTTTATTAAAACCGAAACATATGAAATTAGATTTATTATAAAAATTCTAATAAATAAATAGTGTTTAATATTTTTGTTGCTAATTCTTGAGAAAGAAAACCCAGAAACTTGAAACTTCTTCCAGTAAATTTATGTGACAAGAACAAATGAAAGAAATGTCTGGAAAATATATTTTTTCAAAATTTATAATTACACTTACTCATTATTGTGTGTTTATTAAAATTTCTTATTTAGTTCAGAGACATTTTTATAAATTTATGAATAAAAAATCTGTTTTCATAGCCATTTCTTTGTAATATGGTAAATAATAAATGTTGCATTGTAGTTAGTTCCCATATTTTTCTAATCTTGTAAATAGAAAGTTATTCTTGTAATTAATCTAATAAATAGTGTTTAATTTTGTTTTCAGTTCTTGAGCAAAAAGAGAAAGCATAAATTCAGTTTTATATGTGTGGGTTTTATGAAAATCTGCAAAATAGGTTTTTAAAACAATAAATATTGTTGAGGGAGTATACAGATAACAGTTGTATTAAGAGAAAAAGTTTTTTTGACATTGTTTTTGTGGGTATCTTTGTTCAGTGTTGCTTAGTATTTTTCATGGTATGCTGTACTATGTACAGTGTAACCCTTGTCCAGAACTGAAGGTCTATCTCAAATGTCATCATTCCACTGGCAGCAAAGGTTTTTTGGTTTTGATGAGGGTTTGCAGCCATCATATTGATGATAAAGTTTAATGGGTAAACTTGTTTTTCTTTCTAAAAGGTATTTTAAAAAATGTATGTTGAATTTTAATTTAGTTTACTATTAAAAGACATAAAAAAGGAGGAAACATGATATTTTATACTAAAAATTTTATGAAAAAGATTATTAAGAAGGTTGTTATGTAAAGTTAATATCATAATTAAAGTTACTAAAATTAATCTATTATTTTTAGATATTGTAAATGGAGTGTACAAAATGTTAAACCTAAACCTGTTGACCATGCATTATTAAGAAACAATTTTGTTGCTAGATACTTCTATAATCATAAAAAATTTATGACAAAATAAGTCAGCATAACAATAACTATTTACAAAATTTTTATGAAATCTTTTCGGAAATAGATTAACTTTGACATATTTTTAATTTATTTGTTTAAACATAATTTTTAATGGATATTTGAGTAGATACTGTTTTTTTATAATTAAACAGTATATTTATTTATACCTGCTGGCCTAAATAATCAAGAAATCTTGTTAAGAAAATATGTGTCCTTCAGCAAGATTTGAACCTGCATTCCCTAAAGGAAACTGTCAATTGATCTGATGTATCTTAGACTGCTCAACCACAAAGACCTTACAGTCAAAGTCCAAAATAATGTTTTTAAACACATTTTCCTGATTTATCAAAGAATTCATATCTGCTCTGTTTTCATATCCTAATATAAACAAAGACAATTTATTTACAAAATTTTTACAAAATCTGTTATAAAATAAATTAACTCCAACATATTTTTTATTTATTTGTTTAAACATTATACTTAAGAGATACTCGTATTTGAGTTGATTTAGTAGACTGTTAAATATGAAATATACTTTTTAATTATAAAAAAATAAAGTATCTACTCAAATATGTGTATCCATTAAAAATAATGTTTAAACAAATAAATTACAAATAACAATAGCTACTTTATTTCTAAACAATAAAATAAAAAAAATATATTCATGTGTATTTTGTTTTATGTCACATAGTTTTACTAGAATTCTGATATGATGTTTTTTGTTTTTTTTTGTATCATTAAAACAGTTTTAATATGGATAATTAATTTAAAGATTAAAATGTGTATAAAATTTTGTACACTTTTGTTAACAGGGTGAGAAGTAATAGATCTGAAGATCTGCCAAATTATATATTAGTTTCAAAAAGATCTTAATAAAGAAAAAATATACCAAGATAAAGAGGATTCATTTTTTGAGCCAAATTAATTATGCTCTTAATCTGTACTTTTTTCTTTGAATTTCTTCAAAACCCAAATGAAAATTAAAAATCTTTGATCCCAATGTAATAACAAGATTTGAGATAGGCCCTCTGTTCTAGGCAAGAAATGCACTATGACTTGGCCTTTAGTATAACATGTCATAGTATTTTTCCTATCTAAGATACATTGAGAGAGATATTAGCAGATAATTGTTCTGGCTTTTTAAGAAACAGTTTTCAACTATCTCCCTGAGATATTTTATTTTATTTCATATAATTTCTTTCCAATATGATTATGAACAATAAAAATGCATTTACTGTTCAATTTTTGGGTAGATGATAGTGGCGCTTTTTTTAAATTATATATATATATATATATATATATATATATATATATATATATATATATATATATAATTTTTTTATGATAACATATAATAAGGATTACCCAGAACAATATTCGAGTTTTTTTTTAGATGGTGATAACTATTTTTTCCATATGATAATGATAACTTCTTTCAAAAGAAGAAAAATATGATTGTTAAAATTGAGAGGGTCCTATTAGAATAAATGCAATAATTTTGTAAAATGATATTATAGAGAAGTTTGGATTCTTTATGGATCATTAAGATGATGATAATTCTTTTAGTTGGATGATGACTCTGACTTTTGGAATGATAATGGAAAATTATTTATCATCTATTTTCCCATCTTTTAATGTTAATATTTTTATTATTAATTATTATCTTAAAGTAATTTTAAGGTTTCATTTTTTTATGATTGTCATATTTTTGATAATAATGTTCTCTAATTTCAAGGATTAAATAAAAAACAACTGAAAAGAAAGAAGTAAATTTTTAAAACAGAGTTCATCATTGGAATATAATCAATACATTGATGATAAAAAACATTTGAGATTAAAAAAAAAAGATTATTTATTGCAAAAATTTTGTAATTAAGCATAAAAATTAAAAAAAGGAAAAAGAAAATAAAAGTTATTGTAAAAACCATATTGAGAAATAACTCATACTATTTCACCAAGTGAATGCAAACAGAAGTTGGTAACTAACTAAATCTACTCACTCTTATAATATGGTTGCATCTGTAATGACCCTAAGCAAGAAAGCAGAAAAATGGGGTATTGCAACAAGTGTCAGCTTTATATGAATGTTAAGTAGCAAACAATTTATTTCATTAATTGGGAATATGAGGTGGGTGGAAGTATAAGACAAAGGAGAGAGAGAGAGAGAAATAATAAAGAGAACAAAGGAAGGAAAAATGGTTAAGACTGAAAAAGAGAGAATGTGAAATAAAAGAATGTGAAAAAAAGAAGTAAAATGAAGTAACTAAGTGATAAAGAAAGAAAAACAAGAATTAAAGCAATTAAACTGGTGAGAAAAAAAACGGTTGCAGAATAAAAAGCAGGAAAAATGTAAAAGGGAATGAAAGGGAAAGAAGAAAGTAAATACAATGAGGACAGAAAAGAGAGGAAGGAAGCAAAAGAGAAAAAGTGATTGAAAAATATACATAAAAAAATTGAAGATAAGAAACAAAATCATAAAGAAACAAAAGTAGAACAGCAGAATAAAATGAATGAAAAAGAAAGATATGAAAACAAAGAAAAAAGAATGAACCAATAAAAAAATCATAGAATAGCCATTTAGAAAAAGAGGATAAGTGACCTGGATAAACAAAATAGCATAGACCCTCTACTGATCCTTCTTTCTGGCCACCACTTATTTCTGCTTTTCTAATCTGTTTATTCTGTTGCTGCTTCTATAGCACTCTGCAAAGCTTATCTTCTTGCTATCATCATCACCATCATCATTGTTGCCGTCGTTATGGCATTCTTGTTGGTATGTCTTTACCTCAGCCTACGCAGTGGCTGTCATTGGCAGGAGAGCAAAAAGAGCCAACACAGGCCAAGCAAGCAGGGAGAAGCTGTTGCTTGTAGTTGTTGAAGATGTCAGTAGAACCCTTGAATCTATAAGTATATCCAAAAATAAATTAAAAAATTAAATAGAACAAAATAAAATAAGATAAACATGACACATAAAAAAATTGCTTTTCTTTGGAAATACTGAATAATAAGACTTTTGAAGAGGGTAAAATTTGGAAATGATCATTTTTTTATTTTCACACAGATCTCATCAGTTTTGTTGGCATTGTTTTTTTTACACTATTTTCAGATAAAGCTTCTGTATTGTTTTGACACTGCTTAAATAAAAGAATTATTTGTTTAAAAAAATATTAAAATTAAAATAATTGAATAAATAACTTTTTTCAAAGAAAAAAATGAAATCAAATTTTACAATACTTACTGATTTTACTGATAATATATTAATCATCTCATAAAATAAGGACTTTATATAAATCATTTGTTAAGAAGGAAATTATTTAAAACTCCTATTTAAATTACTTTAAATAAAAATGTATGCATAATATTCAAGCAGATACTGGTTTTCCATTATATTATCTAGTTTTACCTTCGAAAATTTGAATAACCAGAATCTAGCAGCTCATCTCACCTTTGACCTAGCCCAGGTGGTTCAAGGGGAAAGGGCTGACTTGGAAAATTCAATCTGTCCAAAACCAAACTAGTAACATTCCACCATCATTGTGTAGAACCTGAACTTTCGCCTATCATAATGGATGGGTGTTCTCTGGAGGATGCTCCTTGTTTTGAACTTCTATTGAAACTCTCCCTAGAAAAAAGTTAAACTCATGAATGATTTATCACTAAAGATACTGGAAAAATGATTGGTTTATTGTACTGCTCCTACTGATATACTCTATCTTTACAAAGTTAGATCAGACAAAAAATGGAGTATTGTCACCATACCTGGGATGGAGCAACCCAGTCTTGCCTGACTTTTGATCAAGTGTCTATATGGCCTTGTTTGTGATGAATTATTTTCCATGATACAACTTCTTTCCCACAGATGAAACATCACAAGCCTTTCAGTACTCTATCACTATTCTCATGGTATGTGTTTTTATGAGTTTTGTTTCTGCTATCAACACTTCTGACCTTTGCAACTGGAACCTATCATTTTGTGTACACAAAGATGAATCATCCTTATCTATATATTCCATTAGTAAGAAGTTCTACTTG
The DNA here is from genome assembly GCA_037127315.1 of Ascarosepion bandense. Lineage (NCBI taxonomy): Eukaryota > Metazoa > Mollusca > Cephalopoda > Sepiida > Sepiidae > Ascarosepion > Ascarosepion bandense. The sequence continues at coordinate 812,718 of JBBBDQ010000298.1, read as the reverse complement.
GACAGCTTCTTCCCAGGAACTGCTGCTTTGTAGAACAAACTCTCAGATGTTTTCTGAATCACTACAATCTTGATCTCTTCAAGTCTAGGGTTAACCATTATCATTCCTGCATAACTGCATAAACATCACTTCTTCGCTTTCTTACTCTCATACAACATACAGTCAAGGAGCCGAGTTCGAATTCCAGTTGTAATCCATTGTATTCACTTACGCACAAATACCTTTGGGAAAGGTATTAATTCATCTCTTCCTTCCAGTTATGGGTTAAATAGCAGGACAGATTGGGTTCTATAGCCTTGGTCGGCAACCAGTCTACCGCAGAAAGCAATGGCAACCTACTGCGGGATAATATTCTGCCCAGTCAGTCATGTCTCTTTCGAGACATGATTGCCCAAGCGGGTATCACGTATGGCACTTAACTGACTGATTGGGTGAACATTAGTATAACAAAAATTTGTAATTCATTCAATCACTGACTTGATTCAGTTTTATCTAATTTTGTTGATAGATCAAGAATTAGTATTTCAAACATATCAAATTTATGAATAATGAATAAACATTTATAGCTTTCATTTTCTTTTTTAATTGTTTATAAAATTAATTGGCTAAAAAGCCAAAAATGTACACAATGTTTACAGATTAGAAAAAATATTTGTTTTGGGCCCTGTGTAATTGATGCTCATCATAAAATCCAGTATTAATTATAAAAAAAATATAAATTATAGGTTTCTAAAAATCTGTTATTAATTAAAGGTATTTGCATATAACCCATTAATATGTTAAATTGTATAATTCATGTATATAATACGTGAATAAATTATAAAGCTATTGATAAAAAATAAAGTATTATTTTACACAACAAATAATCATATTTATTTTTCAGTATAAAAACCTTTTTATTAACTCTCTTGGATAAATAGAGTAAAAATTTAAGATAAAACAGCTAATAGCTATATCAGGTAAAAAAAAGTTTTGATTCATCCTTGAAAATATATTCTAATCCCTCTTTAGAAAGTTTGTCAACTCATCATGTTTCTATAGGTGATTGACATTAGAAGTTTAAAAAAATTAGTGTTGTATAGCGTTACTAACTCACGGAAAGAGGTAAGCATTCAGCTATCTCATGGACAATAGCTGTAGCTATTTATATACTTAGTGACTTTCTATGTAAATGAGTCACCTCATTTCCCTGTACCAAAGAGGTTTTATCCTCTTATTTCTCTGGTACTTTTTTCCGGAAGCTTTTGTCTCCTCACTATCATCCTCCCTCTCCCTAAGAGATTGTCTAGATATGGAAGATCCTGATCTTTTTCCACAGGAGTGTTCCTCTAACAATTGTTCATTTTCAGAGTCTATACTACTCTTGATTTCATTATCATATTTGTCTTGTGTTGGTATGACACTTTTACTTTGATTACTTCCAGGCTCGCTATACATTTCTTCATCATTATCATATTACAATCTAGCTTGGTCTGCTTGATATCTCATTTCCATTTTTTTCTATTATCATAGTGTTCTTTTGTTGATTTAAATTTTTGAATTAACTCTTGTTGCTAAACAAATTCTACACACTGTTTTAGTGACAACTTTCCCAGTTGTAACTGTATTAAAGTCATTTGTTGATAAACCTCATTTTGAAGGCTGTTTATCAATTTCATTTAAATTAAATCCTCTCCATGGTTTTCCAATTTGAGTTTCTCAAACTCAATATTTGGTAGCCTGTTTCAAACAAAGAACATATTTAATGACTGGTTCATTCACTTTTTGAGAAATGTTCATGAACTCAGCTCTCTCTGCATTCACTAGCTTTTTCTTAGGTGCTATGTTTTTTACTATTAGCTGACATATAGTCAAACATCATTTCCTCCAAATGTCTTGGGTGTGCAATTGCTGATACTTTTATAATAGCTTCACAACCTGCAGTTGCCAAGTAGAGATCAATTATCTGGTTTTCTCCTTCAACTGATTTCAAATCTTTCAGCTTTTTGTCCTCTAGCTTCAGCTGCTAGACTCTTAAGCCATGCTCATGTGTACTTGTAATTATTAAGTGATAATTGTTTACTCAGTTCTTTAGATATCAGTGACACCATTGTTATGTAGCGTTACTAACTCACGGGAAGTGCTAAGTACTCAACTAACTGTAGCTATTTATACTCTTGGTGACTTAGTCATCTCATATAGACTTTGAATAATGTTCAGAACTTTTCATACTCATTTTTTACTTTCCTGATAATCAAATAATGACATTAACATTAAATTCGAGGTAAGTTTGCAGCTCATATTTCAACCTCCGCATATGGACATTTCCCATGATACTCCAATCCTTTATTTCTACAAAGTTTAGAAACCTACAACAAAGGAAAAAGAAAATTATATATTCTCATGAATATTAATGTGTTGTTAATGCATTATCACTTTTAGGACAACATATGGATAGTTATTGGACATGTCTGAAAGTCTGTTTCTTTTTGTCATAAAGATTGTTGAAACTTCAAATCTCCAACACAAAAGTGTACACCTCACAACCACTGTCCAAATGACACAAACTGGCTTAATTTTGGCTAGCTTTAATCCATCTCTTTCCTCCAGTTATGGGTTAAATAACAGGACAGATTAGGTTCTATAGCCTTGGCTGGCAACCAGTCTACTGCAAAAAGTAATGGCAACCTACTGTGGGATAATCTTCTGCCCAGTCAGTCATGTCTATTTCAAGACATGATCACCCAAGCATGTATCATGTATGGCACTTAACTGACTGACTGTGCATACGCACACACAAAAATTAAATCATAAAAATATTTTTTGACTAATCAGAAAAGATCCACACAACTTTACCCAACAGTTTATTTCTAAATCACTCCAACACTATATAAACTGTCATCAGTTTGACTCTGTGACAAAAAGCTCATCCAAACTGCTGTAATTTTTCTTTCTCATTTTGGCTAGACACTCACCAAAGACATCTTCTAACCACTGATAGCTACAGAGGCACCAGGAGTTCAATGTTAACAGCAGCAGCCAAGTGTTATACAATGAAAACCTCTACTCTTACTATACAATAAAGATCATATTTGCATATATTTTAAACACATAATCTTTCTATACAACCCAACTTCTACATATGCGGTAGAATCTTGAGAGGGACTCTTTAATCATTTTTGTATATCACCCAGTAGAGAAAGTGTAAATAAATTATCCTTTTCACTCTAAACATGCATAATCATCATTGTCATGTGTTACCGCTCATTCTTTTTCTGTTAATATGAGTTATGCAATTCTAGATAAATAATGCTCTTTCATACTCACTGGTACTGTGGTTCCTGCAACAAATGGTGAGGAATCAATGAATGATTTACCTAATGCTTGAATAGGTTCACCACTTTATATCACCAAATCTCTAACAGTTTTTACTTTTGGACTGCCATCTAATTTCCAATGATTTTTTGCATCATCTTCTAAGATATTTATCTATGTATTTTACAGTTATTTCTTATAGTATCTAGTGGAAAACTTAGATGGGAATGTTATTATACCTGTGTCTAATAAAATAATTACAAAAAATTTTGGATTAAACAATCTTATTTCCACAGTTTTAGGAAAGTAAATCATTTGACAAATGAAGTGTGTACAATTGGAATGGGTTAAATAATTCTTATATTAAAGAAATTAATGTTCTACAAAAAGATGTCAATGATTTTATAAGTAATTAATTACATATGGGAGATTCAATAGTCTTTTATTTACTACTTTGGTTTGAAATCAATTTTCTTGTTTTTAATTTGATAACAAATTCAACCATCCAGTTATATTTTTCATTGAACACTACAGACATGAATCCATCTCCTCTTCCCCTAGCCATAGTTTAAAAGCAGTGTAGATGTGACTCTATACTTGGATGGCAGCCAGTCTAGAAGAAGGACAACTTTGAATTTTAAACTATAAAGAAGAGGACAGAAATCTACTTCACTGACTTTCCCAAGAAAATTCAGAAACTCAGAAATGAATAAAGAAAAAAAATCTGTGAAGAGCTATGACTTCCTCCATCCTGAAGGAACATGGCATTGAAAAAATGTTAGAATTATATAATATTTTTTGGTATCAAATTATCTGTATAGATATAACATTAAATTATCTGATAACTACTAGATTCATTAAAGATGGTGTTAGTCAAGATATTGGTATGGAGTTGATTGTCTTACTCAGTGTTACTCTTTTCCTAATTTCTTAATTTTAGTGTTATTTATACATATAAAAGAATCAACAAATTGCTCAATTGATTAAACATTTGATAATATTATTCTGAATATTTAAAAGAATATTGTTTTCATTTAGTTTTATAAAAAGCAAGGAGTATAAACTTCCATTTGCATAAAAATAAATACTATAGGTAAACAACTAAAGAGAGTCTTTTAAATTAAAAAATTAACTTCTACTATTATGCCAACTACAAATTGAAAATCTTTTGAATCATGTATGTTATTATAAGATATTTCATGACTGTTTTTTCACATTAACTGTTAGTGGAGAATTTTGTTAGATGTTTTAAAAAGATTCTAGATGGGGCACTAATGATGAGACTCACAGGATTCATTTGATTGATCAACATTCAAAAAGAGCTATTTTTTGGTGGAATAGATTAGACAATTATACAGAAAGAAAGTGAAAGAAACCTGCCAATTTTCATGTTGATAGTACAATGCAAAAATTTCTATTTTCATTTAATATATAAAAATAATATAAAATTGAAAAATATACAGACTTTTATTGACATTACATATATTACATACAGACATTATTATATTTTACATATTACTGATCATCAATATGAATAGGTTTGATTCCTAAGAGGTTAGCATGTCAATAAACAATATCTAAAATTAAAGAAAATAACATTTTAAGTTGACCAAATAAATTAAAACTCCAATAAAAACAAGAAGTAATACAGAAGTAATTTTATATTATAATACATTGAACAAATTAGGCTAAGAAGTTTGGTGAAATAATCCCAGAAAAATGATGCACCTCTATCAGAAAAAATCCTTACTTTAAAAAATTTAGAGAAATAATCGTTGAAATATCATGCAAAACTACCAAAATCAATCATTATGCTAAGAAGTTGCATCCATGTAAATATGAGCTGTACAGTTTCTTCATATATCAGTTTCCCAATTTTGGTTACCATCTCTGTGTGTCTGTAGTTTCGATTGAGAATGGATTTGGCATTGTGCAGTGTGATGGCTTCTGTTTGCAACTTTGAGTGGGCAAGCTGCTTGCCTGTTTTTTGTAGTGGCTGACTTGGGTTGGCTAGCATTTTCTTAGGTTAATTTGTTTGTTGTGGTTTGTGTGCATAGGATGCAATGGTGTCGTTGCTGGTTGTCATCTGTTTTGATACCATGGTCGAGGTACCATTGAACATCATTTGCTATGTCACCTGCTGTATAGTGGTTTTCCATTGTTTTGATTAAATAGGGGTATATATTTAGAGTCCAGGCTTTAACTTTCTCACTCACCAACATTGACCTATGAGTGAGAAGACAGTATCAATAGACATTTCTGAAGTGTTGTCTGCCTTGCACTTGGCTTTTACATTCTTGTGCAAACTAATTGAAACAACTGCTTTAGTTTCCCACTGAAGTGACAGGGTGTAATTGATTTCTATTTTTTTCTCAAATTAGGTCATTTGCAGTGATGTGCAGTAATATGAATCTATTTTTGGGGTGTATGATAAAATCTGTTTGGCCTTGAGAAATATTGCATCATCCGTGATTGCATCAGGTTTTTTCATGTCCAGGCACTGTTATCTCAACTGTTAATTAGTTGTCCTATATCCATTGTCTGTGAAGGATGTTACTCCAAGGAAGTGTATGGAAATTGTAATGCTGCATGAATGCATTGGCAACCCTTACAGAGAGATCACAGATATTGTTGGTGTCAGCCTTTCAACTGTCAGTAGTGTCATTAGGTCAAAGAAACAAACTGGATCCCTCAGTCCAAAATGTAAAGGAAAATGCAGTCAGAAAAGAAAAACAACACCAAGAGATTATGTATATGTGATCAGGGAAAGTGTGAAAGATCCTAGGAAGACATTATTCGTTTTGTTTCAATTAATTTGTACAAAAATGTATGTAGACAGTGGCCTCTCTGATGGTATTTTGAGTTGGCCAGCAAAATCTGTTAATTTCTCACTGTCTCACCATTGTATATCCCAAGCTCAACTAAGATGTTTGAAGTTTGTGATCTGGCTGTCATGGGTGGCTACAGGATAGCTTTTTAGTTGTTTGAAACTGAATGTATCATGCTGAGAATCCATCATTTGCTGGAAAATGTCTACATTGAACAATCGTTTGGCAATTATGTTGAACTCCTCTTCCATCCTGAGGTGGGTAGCAAGTTCTAGATTGACAAGATCATGTAGGCCTTACTTAAGTCAGTAATTGATTGACATTGTTCTGTGTTGAAAGGTTTTATGTTCCTTGTGGCACTGTGCTGGGACTGTTGGCACATTATGAGTCAGTATGTTTGAGTTGCAAATGTGTGTTGGCAGGCTTCAGGGTGGTCAACATGTTGTTCGGGTCAGTATTTCATTGAGCAGCACCTTTTTCTGGACATGTTGATTTGGATTTTATATTTAATAACATCGATTTACCCCCATGCTTTTTAAAAAATCTTTTCTACAATTTTTGTGATTGGCTACTGTTTTCACATCTATAGTATAAGTTAAATAAAATGTTATTTATTCAATTTTAATTTATACTTCAAAAATATTTTATTGTTTTATGATATAGACTAAGGTCTTTGAAATATTTTGAATTAACATTAAAGAATCTCAATCAAAACAGAAAAGTTTGAGAATAATTTTTTTTAATTAACTGTCATAAAATTGAGAGGCCTGGAGTGAATTACTGAAGTGGCAAGATTGATCTGTCTATCTTCAGTGTTAAAATCAACATGAGTGAGGTGTGGGGATGGGTTGGCAGTCATTTGATGAGATCGAGATGTTGAGCAAAACTTCCTGTTCCCAGCAAAGTGTGTTGTTTTTATATCTGTGTTTTAAAGTAAGGGGTGATGTTGTCCCAGATAGCCATGAATGGGTTGTTTTAATTATGTGACATGGTGCAGAGATCTGTTGCCAGACATAGGGTCTTCCAGCAACCACCCACTTGACTCAGGGCAGCACTACTTCCTCTAGGCATTTGATGTAGACCTCTGTGTTGCATCTGAAGCCCTGTTGGAAGATGAATGGAGGAATAATGACACCATCACCAGTAATCACTCCAAACACCTTTGTAATCACCACTAGACTCATCCAACTCTTTTCAAATCCTCTGTACTGTTCTCAGAGTGACACCCAAACTGTCTGAAATGTTCATATTGGAACTTCCAGTGAAAATGCCAAGCAGTAAAACATGCCAGTTCCAAATTTCTGGCAGAGAAAATTACATCACACTGCTCTTTTCTTACAGATAGTGCCCAACTGACCCTGCTATGCTGTGCAGTTAACAAAATCAAATAGTGCACATATGCAAAAATAAATATAAGGGGTGACAGTTTACCCATCGCATCCTGTACTAATGAAAGTCACCATAATTGTACAAATGCAGTCACTTGTTTTATACTAATGCAACACTTTATAAAAAGTGTTTTCCATTACACGATACAATATATATTTAGTAATAAATATTATTTGCTATAATTACAAAATCTTAAAAAATAATGAAAATATTTCAAATTGTAATTTGGAATATTTTTAAACCAGACTTGATATTGTAAAGCTGGAGAAAAGAAACTAAGGCAAGCAAAAAGGAAGAAAGATGTGAAAAAAGGGAACCGAAAAAAAAAAATAAAAAAAATAAGTGATTAAAAAATAATTGGTGAAAAATGACAATTGAAGATTAAAAAAATTGTAATCAGTAGAAATAAAAAAGAAATAGAGAAAGAAAAGAAAATTTCAAAATTTACAATACACTTGAGTTTATTATAAAATTTAAGATTTTTGTAAACATTTTTCTTTCTCAGGTAATAATATATAAATAGATATCCAACTTCGCTAAAATTCAGTCAGTAGAAGTTGGTTTTACAAATTTTGTAGCTGATTTAGCGATTACAACACTACAATATATTTGAACTGCTAAGAAAACTCAATCTATTTCTAAAGGATGTTAGAATAACCCAGAACTTATACTGGGAGAAAACCACTTGCATATGGATAGAAAATGAATTGAGTAGCCACACAAAAATAGAAAAGGGTATAAAACAAGAATGTGTCTTCTTTCCAAATTTATTCAACATTTACAGCAAAGCTAAACTAAGGGAACTGGTGATCCTACCAGGATTTATTATCATTCGGTGTCATCTTAACAGTACAAGATACGCAAACTACCAGACATCCTATACAAGTTAGTAAAAGAAAAGACACAAACTGTAAAAAGACAGGAAGTATGGTCATATGCAAGAGAAAAAGCTCAAGATACAAGTTACAAATTGAAGATGTCATCATCAAGCAAGTATAGAAGTTTAAATATCTGGGAAGTGTTTCAACAGAGGATGGAAAATATAACACTGAAATTTGAACATGTATATAAAAGATGCATTCCAAGATCTAAGCAGGGTGCTGACAAATGGAAAATTTTCATTAGAACCAAAAAAAAGAGTGCTAGATTGCTATGTGATATCCATCCTCTTGCATGGTAGTGAATACTGGACAATCTCCCCACAGATGAAGAGAAAACTGGATGCAGCAGAAATGTGATTTTACAGAAGGATATTGAGATTTCCATGAATGGAGCAAGTAAGGAACAAGAAAATGGCAACAAAAATTGGAAGGTGGGTTTGGAAAACAACTCTCACAGGGTAAGGCAGAGATCCACCTATCTTATGAGCTTGTGTGAATGGATAGTAGAAGAGGAAGCAAGAACCTTAGCTAAAGAAGAAAAAAAGCTAAGGGCTACAAGGGATAAGAAAGTATCATGATTGCTCATGTCTTGAATGGATGCAGCACATAGAAGAACCTTATTTAATAGAAATACATACAACTGTGCAATGTCTTCTCTATCATTCTGTTATTGTAACATCATAAGTACTATTCCATTTTTATTTTTTTACAATTGTTTTTTATCATAGTGATAACAGATTAATTCATATAATTAACATTTTAAAGAATTTGATTCCTAAAACTCAAAGCATTTCAAGCATACTCAGTTCTTGTTAGGTATGATTCCTAGGTTGTGTTCAACTAATTTTAAAAACTTACAAACACCATATGCTCCTTAAATTTTCATTTTTATTTAAAGATATAAGGGTGGGACCATAACTGTGGTACTGTACTTTCTAACAATTTTATAATAATAGAAATCTAAACAATTATGTGAAACATGAAGAAAATATAGTTGATCAAACTGAGCAAAATACTCACCAATGTGCTCATTGTTGGTTTATTTGGCATAAGGAAAACTGGGATGGAATGAAGACAGTTCAAAAACATATTTTATATTTTTCTGTAAATCATTTTATTTTTTATTTAGAAATTGTTTCATAAGGATTGGAAGTTGGAACTCACTAACAATAAGTTGTGGTGTGACTTTGTTCATTCAAGATTTGTAATTTTTTGAATTGAACATTTTTGTAGTGTAGTACAAGCTTTTTTGTTTATTCATTTACTTTATTTCTCTCACCTTATTGTTGTATTTTTTTTTATTTTTCCCAACTTCCAGATCGTTATTCTCTACGAGCATTCAATGCAGGTTAGAAATTAACACTTCTTGTCTTTAGAAGTCTACCTTACGTGGTAGCATCTTACCAATTAATACTACTAGTAGAAAAAAAGAAAATTAATTAGTAAATGCTTCAATCATGGATGTAACTCAAATATGGCACTTCAGACACTTTGACACACACGCATACATAGATGTAGATAACATTAAAAATTTTTAGTTACTAAATTTTAGTACTTCTCTCAGGCTTCCATAATTCAATTAAGGTTGACTACATTGAACTTTCGTTTTTCGAGTTTAAAAGTATGTGAGAACCGAACGTAAACAGCGTAAAAGAACGAACAGTGACGGGAAAGAAAATGAGAGAAAACTGAATAACAAATAAAAGTAATACTAATGGACAAGAAAGAAAGAAAAATAACGACAGATAATAAAAAGAGGAGATGGAAGAACAGGAATGTGATGTCATGTGGACAGAGGTAGTTGCTCCACCCTTCTTGGTAAGTACCAAACCAATAACTTTGCAGCAGTCTGAGTAGTAAGTTAATTAATTGAACAAATAAAAAGAAAAATCAAACCTCAATCAGAAATATAGATTGTGTAGTTTATTGGAGAGAAAAACGAAACAAGATGAAATGGGTGAACGACGAAGAATTCACAATTTCACATGTAGGGAGGGGGGCAACAGTTAAGTATTAAAAAAAAAGTTCTGGTTCGGAATTTTAGGACCAGTTTCAAACTTGTGAAATACTGAAATATTTATTCTTTTTTTTGTTCCATCATTAATGACGCCCCTCCCCTTACCACATTTTCTTCCTAATTTCTTACCTGTCCCTCCTTTAATTGTAAATATCCAACGATTTTCATATTTTGGTAATTGGTTTGATTTTTTTTACATTCATTAACAATGTCTCGAGATCAGTGAGCAGCTCAAAATCATCCAACTGTGGCTATTTCTAATTGACGAACGACTCAAAAAACATTTTTTTTTTAAGTTAAAAGATTTTTTTCATAAGCATTATCAACAGGATTTAGGCTAGTAAAATTAATATTCGTTTACTTTTTTTTAGTTTTTTAAGCTTAAACTATTTTTCTTTTTTATTAGAAAAGAAGAAAAAAGAAGTTTTCAACATCATAGTAACCTAACTGAATTAAATTAAATTTAAAGAATTATTAAAGATTTTTTTTTATTTTACATATTTTTACAATATCGTTTTAGTTGTGAAAAAAGCTTTACAACTTTTCCTATGGATTGTTTTTTTATTCTTTTTTTAAGTTTTTTTTTTTAAGGTTAAGTGTTTTTGAACGTGTTAGGTAATCCCGACACCTTCAGTACACACAGGAAAAAAGCACTCCTAAAAATAAAATAAATATTAAAAAAAAAAAAAAAACTGGTTCTGTGTTTTAATGACTCTCTAAAAATTATGACTGTATGTTTATTTTACTTAAGTTTTTGTTTTCTACTGTACTAAATTTTAAACGAAATGCAACAAGCAGAAAGCTGCATAAAAAAAATTTAGTAATAAAAGTATTTTTTCTTCTTCTAACAGCAAAAATACAAGCTGTTTTAGTTTTACTGTTTAAAATTTTTAGTCACTTGTAGTACATTTTTTAAACTTTATCCTTTTTATTTTAAGGTGTAGTTTTCAGTAGGTTTTTTAAATTATAAGATTAAGAAGATGGTAAAACTCACTCAAAAGAAAAGAAGACTAAAAAAGATGTGTGCGATAACTTAAAGGATAAAAAAGTTGTTTACTTGGTCGTTTTAAAAGTTTCAATAGCATTGTAGTTTTAATGCGAAATAAAAGCTAAGAAATATACTTAACTTTAAAAAACACGAATTAGAAGCACAACCCCCCTAAAAAAAAAACATTTTTTTTTTCACTCAGTTCAAGAAGTGTTTCCTTAATTGCTTGTTATGTACCTACCTCGTTTATTGCAAATCAAACAAGCAAATTTAAAATAGAATTTTCCCTTCTTCAGTGATCACAACAATAACATCGATAATTTGTAAAATTACGCTATATTGTCCCACTTTCTTTTAAGATGAAATATTCATCTTTAATTCTTTAATCTTTATTGATGAATGCATATTTGAGCTTACGGCAAGTCTTTCCCACTTTATCACCAATATCATTCTATTAACTTCAAAAAAATAAAAAAAGTGAACACTAAGATGTGCTGAAAGGTTCTCGGCCCAAACCAAGAAGGGATTCCCCCAAAATTCTGCTTGGTCTGATGAGTGGGTTGGGTCGAGAACTTTTCAGCATCTCGTTGCATACTACTACAACAACTTAGTAGTAGTGATATAGCTGCTACTTTTTAATCCTGCACCTTCTCTTCTTGTTTCTCTTTGCACCTGACAACCAACCACTTGTGTAATTTACAAGCAGAAGCTTCGATACCAACCACCCATCTCGTCACTGTTGTCATGACGACTGTAAAATTACTTTAGGCTAAAGGCATTATAAAGACTTCTAAAACTATCATCAGTTTCGTTGTAGTTATTAATACTACTACTACTATCACCATAATCGCTACTACAGTTATTGAATTGCTGCTACTACTATTACATTTTTAAAAATTTATTATGGTTTCGGCCACTTAAAACTTAAAAATGAAAAGTTGTATGTTTTACATTTCATTTACAATACAACTTTTTTTTTTATCTAAGCAAATGTAAGACATTTTTATTAGGCTGATGATTTAGGAAGCTTCTGCTTTACTTCATCGATCATGTAAGTAATTCGCTTGTTTGTTGTTTTTAATTTTTATGAATTAAAAATAGCAAACTTATTTTTTACTGAAAAAAAAAAAGTATTTTTATTTATTGATCCTACTTGTTTATTTCTAGCCTTCAAATTATTTGTTTTTAATTTTGCCAATGTTTTTATTTAGTTTAAAAGTTTATTCTGACATCTTGAGTTTGAATATCATGCGTAAAAAAATAATCATTTGATTTGTTTTGAAAAGGATAATTCAAAATTAGGACTTCTTTTTTTTTAGATTACCTTTTTTGTTTGCTAGTCCATAGTTTCTCGAGTGAAACAAACTTTAAGAAAAGTTTGACTATTTTTTTAAAATTTTACTCAAAAATTTCAAGGTGTAATAAAATTGGGTCTTTTCTACCAATTCTTTTTCTTAAGATTTCATCATTTTATTATTCTCTAAACAAAGTCGATTACTTAGAAATAATTTTGTGATAATGATAATAATAACCATCTAAGTACGCTAAAAATGGGCTGTACAGAGGTTTTTCTTCTTTTTTTTTTCAAGTAATTTAGAATGAAAGTAAAAAAAAAAATGTTTGAAAAAATATAAATCAACTAACATTTCTGTAGTAAATAAAACTAAGAGATAAACAAAGTTTTAGTTTCAGTTCCACTGTTTTTTTTAATTTTTATTTTTATTTTTGCTGAAAAATTAAAAAGTATATAATTACTTTCCATATCCTGGTTGTATTTTTATTTTAATTACTTATGTTTTTCTTAAGATTAGAAGTGCCACATTTAGTGATTACTCAAACTTTTTTTTTAGTTATTCGTGTAAAATAGTTAACTTATAAGAAGACTTTCAAGAATAATTTGTGCTTCGTTTGTATTGTACTCCATAATTTAGGAGCAATTTTATAATTTTATTTAGCTTAAATCGTACACCAAGTATGATTGAAAATGTTTTTTGTTTCATTAATTTTTTTAAGTATTTTTCAAATTATGATTTTTTTCCGGCGAAATCCCATATTTGTTTGGTTTGTTTTTCTTTGCAACTTTTCTGAAAAACTGTCATTTCATTTTTTTATAGTCCTTAAAGGACTATAAAAAATTTTTCTGAGATTTGTGAGCTTGAATATTTGCAGATCTTCAAACAACAAAAAAGTTTTACCATTTTTTTCTTTGTGCAAAAAAACAAAAACAAAAAAACTGGAATCAAATTGCAAAAGTTTAAATTTGCAACTTTTCCTCTCAATAACTGCAATCAATTATTTTGTGAATTTGATATACGTAAACAAAAATTCTATAGCTGTAAAAGATATAGCGGCAAAAATAGGAATGCTTTCTCTGTTTTTTTTCTTTTGTTTTTAGTTTAAAAAAAAACTTTATAATTAGTCAGTTTTTCGGTTTCAATAAAAATTATCATCCGGCTCAATAGAGTTTTTTTTTGTTTTCAAAACGGATTTAAAATTAGAAAAAAAAAAATAACTGAGCTTAAAAATCAGAAATAAACTTCATCCATTCAATTTCAATATCCATGTGTAAAAACAACAGGTTAATTAAAGACTTTTTTCTTAAAGCCAAGAAGACTAAGAAGAGACGTATAAAAAATAAAAATATATTTACTTTTCCATTGTTGTTTGTTAGTACATTTGTTTTTGTTCAATTTTTCCTCCTTACAAGTTAAAAAATAAATCAAATACTCTTTTTCTATTTTTAAACTTAGGGAGAAAGTTTGAGGGAATGTCACACCACAGGCCACCAAACCTACCCAATATGAAAAAAAATGTTTTTCCTTGACAAGTACAGTTAACTTAAATTTTAAAACTAATAATTCTGAATTTATAATTTTTACATTATTTTTTTTTTTTAAATATTCTTATATTAAATTAAGATATTTGTTTACACACAGTCTTACTCTTAAGGAAGCTATGTAAGTGCCTTGGTAATAGCCCAACTGATGATTTGTTTTTTTTGTCAAAGTCAACTAACAAGTTTTGAAAATAATGGCTGGTGACATAGAATATTTTTTTCCTGTTGTTTTTGGTTATCAAACTATATTGATAAGGAATTTATACATTTTGTTTTGTTTCTTTTTGTCCATTATCAAGTTACTCAACTCAAGCAAGAGAATTTTTCTTTATTTTTTAAATCAAAAAGCCTATTTCGAACACATCAATTGATCGAAGGAATTTAAAAAGAAATCATGAAGAAATTTTTCAAGGTTTTTAAAACGCTAGCATTTTAAAATTGTTTTAAAACAGTAACATTAAAATAAAATGAAACACGATTTAAAATAAAAATTGCTTTCTAAAATTTAAATAATAAAAAAATAGAAATTCCATTGTTATGATTTAACCGAATTATTCTTCATTATCTGGCTAGATTTTTTTAAAAATAATGACAAACGTGCTTGACCCCCCCCCCCCCCCAATGGTATTTATGACAAATAATTAACTAAATTTATTGCATCGATTGTTGTTGGCTTCTTACGGCAGGTAAAATAAAATGTTTTTTTGTTTTGTTTTGTTTTGTTTTTTTCTGTCTACCTTTTAAAGTGAAATAATTAAAAAAAAAATACATAACATTAGATTTCCATAAAAAAAC
Organism: Ascarosepion bandense; assembly: GCA_037127315.1. NCBI lineage: Eukaryota > Metazoa > Mollusca > Cephalopoda > Sepiida > Sepiidae > Ascarosepion > Ascarosepion bandense. The sequence goes on along the minus strand of JBBBDQ010000298.1, from coordinate 797,690 downwards.
CATAATTTTTTTTATATCTGGAGATTTTTTTAAAAATGTTGAAATTTATCGTAACATATCGCTTTAAGTTTTTGAGGTCACGTTTGTGAAGGATAGAAAGTGTGTAGATCGAACTTTCTACCTCTCCATAAGATTTAAATAAGTCTTACTTACGGAAACCAACAAAAAACTATTTAAATTTTTAACCTTTAATTTGCAATCTGCTCCACTTTTTTTCTTTCAAGAAGTCTTGCATTGTGATTTCTGTTTTTAAAAGATAAATCAATCATAGGCCATTTAATTTTCTTCCAGAAACTTTCGATTAATTAATATCCCCATCTTTGTTGTTTTTATCACATTTCAGCTGTTTTCTGAACATACGACAGAGATATTCCCATTTTTTTTTAGTTTTGTTTTGTTACTGTTGTCATTTCAGTTTGAACAATTTTCTTTTTTAGATATTTTTATTTTTGTGCTATGTAGAACATTTTATTTTTTGATCTTTTAAAAAATTTATGCGGAAATTAAAAAAATAATAAAATGTGAGAGTTAAATTAATGTGAAAAAGCAATGAATGTTATTGTTATTTCAGATGGATTATATCACGGATCTGTCAACACTCAACACTGTAACACGTATAGTGGAAAAGGTTAGAAAGTTGAACTCTGTGTTTAAGAAATAGTCTTATTTTAAATTTCATGCTATAATACTTAGGCAAATCAGAAAAATTTAACATTAAATTTGATAACTTTCCAAAAATAAAGTTTCAAAGATATATATTTTATTTTTGCAAGATTTTTAAAACCGAGAATTAACTTTTTTTTTGTTTGATTACAAAAATGTGTCTCTCGCTTGAAATGGCCGAAAAATTGAAAAAAATAGATTCCAATCAATACGAGTTCTGTTTGAAATACACCAGAGAGTACTTTGCTTACTGGCACTGGAATAGTAAATTTAATCATTTAGCTTTCAATTAAAACTAAAATAAGTTTCAAGAACATTTTTTTTATTTTAAAAAAAAAATTCAATTTAAAAGTGAGTTATTGAAAATGAGTGGATGTTGTAATAATGCTCACTTTTTTAGTTTGTTTATCATTTTGTTCTATTTTGATTTATTTTTTCGCTTGAATAAAAATTTGTACATAATTTTCATAAATTAAAAAAAAAAAGCGCAAACAAGTTTCAAACCGATAAACAATTTGAAATGCTGCAGACAATTTTTTAAAATTTCTATATGATAAGCAATGATACAAAAAAGATCATGTAACATGATCTTTTTTTAATATTTCTGTTTCTTTTTCACCTCTAGTCTTCAAAGCTGTGATTGTTTTTTTGTTTTTTTTAGCCATGTCTTGTCTTTGGATAAAGTCAGTTACCATACGTGATACAATTGGCGATCATGACTGACTGGGCAGAAGATTTTCTTGCAGTAGGTTGCCATTTACTTTCTGTGGTAGACTGGTTGGAAACCAAGTGTATAGGGCCCAAGCTGTCCTATTTAATCCATAGCTGGAGGGAGAAGAGATGGAGTCATACCTTTCGCAAGGTTATTTGCATGCAAGTGAATGCAATAAATTCAACAGGAATTTGAATTTGGCTCTTTCACTTCTCATTCTGAGATGGTATCCATTGCACCATAATACATGTCCAAAATAAAGCACAAATTAAAGCAGGTGTGTATGATCTTTGGAATTTTCAATTCTGAGTCATCCTGAAGCCTTTCCGGAGAGGTAGACACCAACAGTTTTCTTTTAGTTTGTAGAACAATAATCTAAGAGATCAGTGGCTTAATTAATAATGACAGAAGCCTTAATTAATAACAGAAGATGGTGTTAACATTTGCTGATAAAGCAGAAAGTTTTTCTTGTAAATTCTCTTTAGTTTTACTCTTGATTCATTGGGAGTAGTTTTCCACAGAAGTGATTCTCTATTGAGTGAGATGCATATAATTTAATCTATGGTTTCTACTATATTTTCTAAACTGGATCCTCACAAATCAGGTAGACTTGATAGTATCTGTGCAATAGTTCTTAAAAAATGTGCTCGTGAACTGGCTCCTGTTCTCTTTAAAATCTACAGTAAATGCCTTGCTTTCCAGCTTGTTAGAAATCCTCTTCTGTAGTTCTTCTTTAAGGACTCTGGTGAACCATCTGATCTAACTATTAGCCTATTAGCCTTCTACATCTTTTTGGCAAAGTACTAGAAGCTCTAATTAACTCAGAAATGGTTAAGAATTTTGTAATACAGGGTCTTTTTTTTCAGAGAAACAATATGGCTTTAGCTTATCTAGGTCAACAGCTGATGCATTACTGATTATTGCTGAAAGAGTCTATCAAGCTTTAAATAAGAATAGTGAAGCTCAGACCATTGCTTTGAATATATCAAAGAAATTTGAACAGGGTTTCACATACTCATCTTCTTTACAAGTTGAAAGGTTATAGTATGTCTGGATAAGTTTTATAACTGATTCAGTCTTTCTTATCAAATTGTGAAATGAAAGTTGTCTTGAATGACCACTTATCTAGAGCTTTTTCATAAATGTAGGTGTTTCTAATTTTTATTAATGACCTTCCTGATGTCATCAGTTCTCAACTCTATTATTGTGCTGATGATGCAATTGTCTTAATAGTAAGTCTCATCGGTTTAAGTCAAATTAGGAAATCTATAAAAAAAATTACCTACAATCTTCTGTTAAATGGGGGTAAGGATTGGCTTTTTCATTTTTAACAACTGAAAAATGAAACTGCTCTCTTTTAATAATATGAGAGAACTTTTTTTTTTTTTTTTTTTTTTTTAGCCTTCTATCAGCATAGCTGATGCTAACTCTAAGGAGAGTTAATTATTGTGCTTTCTCAGACTTTTTCAGATGGCATGAAATGAAAAGAGTATATTGAATCAACTGTGAAGTCAGTAGTTAAAAAGTTGCTTCACTATGTTCTAAACAATTTTTTTGCCAGAATCTATCTTACATATTTATAAGTCTACCATTCAGCTTTGCTTTGAATATTGCTGCTAAATTTCTTCTGCTGCTATATATTTAGATTTTTTTAATGAAATCCAAAGAATTTGCAATGTTATTGGTCTCAACCTGGCATTTTCTCCCTAGTCCTTTTCCCACTACCATAATGTAGCTTCCCTGTGCCTTTTCTATAAATACTTTCATGATAATTATTTTGAACTTTCCTTAATTGTACCTAGACTTTATGAATTTAAGAGAAGTACTAGATTGGCGTTGTGGTACAGTGGATATCGGCTCGGAACGAGAAGCCGGGGAGCCGAGTTTGAATTCCAGTTGAATCCATTGTATTCACTTACGCGCAAATACCCTTGGGAAACCCGTCTCTTCCTTCCAGTTATGGGTTAAATAGCAGGACAGATTGGGTACTATAGCCTTGGTTGGCAACCAGTCTACCACAGAAAGCAATGGCAACCTACTGTGGGATAATCTTCTGCCCGGTCAGTCATGTCTCTTTCGAGACATGATCACCCAAGTGTGTATCACGTATGGCACTTAACTGACTGACTAGATTGGCAGCAATGTCTCATCATTTTACACTTGAAATGGTTAGCTGTAACAGTAAGTTCTATGTTAAGTTTCTTCTATTGCATTTCTCAATTGTGGAATTCTTTCTGGCTTCTTGCATTCAAGTCAAGTTTGATCTTCAAAAATTTAAATGCAATTTAAGTCAATATCTTTTGTCTTAATTCTTATTCTTTTACTGTCCTTTCTCCTTAATAGTAGTTTTTCTAATACTCAATAACCTCTTGCATCTTAGTTGACTTGCTTGAGGTGGAATGATTAAAAAAAGCTTACATTTTGTTTTAATCTAACAATTATTTTATAGTTTATTATAATCTAAGAAAATATTTTATTTTAATTTTATCCTCATAACTTGCCATACAACTAAATTGAAAATATATAACTAAATATATTTTAGAAAATCACTTTATTTGTGTCACGTTCTCAGGAAATGTATTCAGAATTATTAACAGTTTGACATGCTCATTTTGATTTCTTTTCTCAGGTTACAATTCTTTTTACAATTTTTTTCTAGATTGACATTATTTTTTGATTATAGCAATCAAAATAATGGTATCTTCTCAAGACACTGGACTAGGTGCATGTAATCTTTGAATAGGATCTCTCTAATGTGATATTCACTGAGATTTCATCTTTGCTTCTTTAATTATATATCCTTTATCATTTTGCATATTATTTTACTTAGCCATTTTTAAATTATAATTAATATTTTTTGATACCTTAATTCTGTTTATTTCTTATGTATAAATATAGTGTTCTGAAAATTTAAATAGTTAAATTTCTTGTCAAACATTGCATGTTTTGGGGACTGTCACAATTTTATTCAGTAATAAAAATATTTTAACAACTGTATATGTAAACAACACTTTTAAATGATTCGTAACCATATTCTTTATGATAATCAAAATAAATAATTACTTCTACAATTTCATTAATTTTTAATTTTAATTTCTTGAACTGGCAATGTAGATGAAAACAGTTCAGTAAATAAATTGTTCAGTCTTAAATGATTCATTCTAAAAGGTAATCTCAAAAAAGTTATTTTTGTAGTATATATATGCCAGTAATTATTTAAAAATGGAGAATAATGCATTTTACATAGCGATCCAAGTTTATATGAGAATAAATTTGAATCCTGTTCATTTATAATATTGGTAATGAAAGAATACAGATGTCAAAAAAATGGTAGCAAATGTTTATTTTAAAACTATTAGATTTTCATTTCAAAAAGTAGAAGGAAGATGAACACATCTTTTATATATATATATATATATATATATATATATATATATATAAAATATCTGTTTCATGGCTCCCTTTATTATTTTCGTTTTGATTTATTTTCTATAAGATTTCTCATCAATACAAAAGAAATGTCAATAAAGATTGTACATACCAATGCCATTATTACTCTATCATTGTTTGGTTGTCCAAAATGAAATTCTACTATTTGAGTAAATTTTTTAAATTCATAAAACATTTATTAACATTATCCTTGTCATTTATAATTATTATACCTTGGTAGCAAGTTGTCAACTCTTTCTTATAATTTTTTACACAAATGATTGAAGGCTTATTCAGTCATTTTAATATGTAAGGAAATTGTCTATATGCTTGTTTAAAAATGCATTAAAACCATAAGAGTAATCTACATGGAAGAGATAGGTATGATAAATAGATAAATTATTGGATACTGTTGTAAAGGTGTAAGGTGAAGCTAGTTTTCATATGTACATTGTTTGGCTAATTTGAATGCAAACTGGTGTATCAAACTGCCCTTCCAGAGATAATAGTATGATTTTTGGTTAACATTTTCACCTTCTTGCCATTATTAAGCTTTTCAGTTATGCAGAAATGGATCAGTTACAGACTGATAGACTTGTTAGATTTTGTTGAATGCCAGATGATTCCTTGGTTTTATTGTCCAGCTTAAATTTATACAAGTATAAAGAATGGAAAAAGTGGAAAGGCTTCCCAAGATTGTCTAAAAATATAAAAAACTAAGTCAATTGAATTCTTATAAAATAATCAACAACTAATTTATTATTTAAAACTGAAATAGTAAATCATTTTGAAAATTACTAAACAAAATCAGTACTTTCACATTGAACATATTTCATACTACTATACCAAATTGAGAAATATAAGAATATGCTTTGTTAATTTTGTAAGTATTTATTTAGTTACCAATGTGTGATTGAACTTATCAATATCAGCAGTATAAATGTCTTCAATTCATTGAGTGATGATGCTATTAACCTCCACAAAATGAACAAGAAAAATAGAGAACCTTCTGTAAACCAAGGTTACTAATAGTTGGAGAATAGTTACATTTTTATAATGCATTCAGTTGATATTAAATTTAGATTAGCCAAATACAAGACGAGAACAAAGATAGACAGATTATGGTGTTTTAATTTTGTAAGACAAGTCTCCTCCACCTTAAAAATTAGCAATTAAAATCTTGTTTGTCTGGGCTTAAGCATCAGATACTGCTGTCTGTAGGATATACACTATTATTTTGTCAAGCAATGTTTTCGTCATATTTTTAATAACTTTCTACTTGGTTTGTGTTTTCTCAATTTTAAGTTAAAATTTTTGTATAAAAGTTAAGCTATTGTTGTATTTGCAAGTGTTCATGTATAATTTTTTTCAACTATATAGAAGGTTGTGTGAGAGATAATCTTAATTTCTGCTTCCCTTTGTTGAGATGTTGCTTTAATGCTCTTACAAAAACAAATTTATTTTCAAGAGTAATCACTTAGGCTAATGATTTTAAGTATAGAAAATTATACCTTTACAAAATTGGATTAATTCAGTAATGGTTTTGGTTTTAAAAAAGTAAGGTTCAAATCAGACTTGTGGTTTCCTTTTGCTACTAAAAATAGATTGTCTTATTGTCATTCAGTTATTTTTCATTTTCTTGTTCCATTTTGTAACATAATGCATACTCCTGTTCTGACAGAAAAATATACTCACATTTAGATGGAACCTTCTTGCATTTTTATGGTATGATTGTTCTCATATAATTTTAAAAAAAATCAATATCAATTTAGATGTTCAGAATTTCATGATCTGATTCTTTTGATAATCTTGTTTTTGCTTGATCTTGAGTTACATTCACCAAACAATTTCTTTGCAATATTTGAAACTTTTTCTAAAAAAATTATTTGTTGATAGTAATTTACTAATTCACTGAGTTTGAACTCCTGAAACCTGAATATTTATTTTGTAAATAGTATTCTGAATATTTGAGTTAAGTTTAAGTTGCATAAAATGGAATCATTATTTTTACTATAAAACTTGCATTGTCAAATTGTTAATGCACTTTAGAAAAAAACTGAAATATATCTAAATATGGAAAATAAATACTTTGATAATTTCTTTTTTAGATACTTGAAAGTGTATAGGCTAAGAATAATCAAATATTTTTCAGCAGTGCACACTAGTTGCTTCTTACTGATATAAATTCATTTTTATGTAACAATTCACTGAACTGAAAAATTGTCTACAAATCTTTATAAGTGATAGAATGGTACTTGTTCTAACAATTACAGCAGTAGTATCATCTCTGCTAAGAAATTTCAAACATTTATGTTTCATTTTAGTACATTATTTAATTAAAATATCTTAAATAAGATGAAAAGTAAAAATTAGAAAAGATTATTTTTTATTGGTTAAGATTGTAACATTTAGTATTCCATTATTTCAATATATATCTGCAATTTGTCTTAGTTTTTTAAGCTTATTATGAAGATGTTCTAGTTAAATAAAATGTTACATTTATGAAATATTTAAAGTTTGTACTGAAAAAAATATTTGTACTTTAGGATGACATCATTATGGATAATTGTATATACAGGGAAAAATAAAAGTAATGATTTCACTGTCATCAAAAGAAAGAGAAAAAAAAGAACTGCACATAATCTTGTAACTCACTTGAAAAATGTATCCATCTATTGCATTCCAGTTGAATCGGTTCCAAACTGATTACATCATATAAAATGTATCATTTTTTATAGTAATTAATAAAGACTTATATTTATACATTGTGCATGCTGTAACCAAATATCCCTTCGTGTAAAGTTAGTAAGCATTCAAAAATCTGATACAGCTAAAAGGTTTTTGAATTGTTGGTTGATTTTTAAAATTTATTCCTTTTTGCTTATATTTCAACTGCTTTCCTAGAAGAAATTATTTTATTTTTTCATAAATTCAGTTGGTTATGGATAGAATATTGCCTGTGAAGAAAAAAGTTATTTCCCAAATAACTTTTCTTGTGTAAACTTCAAGAGTCATAGACACACCTTTTCCTTTACCTATTAGTCTATTTATTTTGGCATTTAAACTTCTTGCATATGTTGAAAAAGATTTCTAGAAAGAATTTTATATTAGTTTTTGGAAGAACTTTTCTCGCAGGTTTTACTTTTTGAATAAGTAAATATTACTTGTGTAGGTGGCTATGGTTTCTATAGCAACCAAATTTTGTAATCTGATTCATTGCTATTATAAGACTTGAAACAAAAATATCTATTAAAAGGTTTTAATTTGCATTATTCATAAGATGATTATTATTTTTATATCAAATAGAGATTAGTGTTTTCAATTTTTCCCATGATTCATTTTTCAACAGGCCTATACTAAACATTGAGAATTTTCAGATTTTGGCCTATAGAAAGCATTTGTTGTTTTGCAGTTTTACATTTCTATAAGACTTCATTTTTAAATAGTAATAAATGTCTTCATATTTGGAATTTGTGCAGTAAATTTATATTTAATATTCAGCAAAAACTACTTGCCTATCATTAACTTTTCACTTTGTATTGTCTCTGGATCTTTGACAAAGGTTAAATGTAGCAATTTTATCATGGAGCAAGAAATAGCTTGTTAATTTTAACCCTTCCAAAACAAAACAGCTCTCAATTATCTGAGAGACCCTTTCTTACCTTCCATCAACATTCCTGATGCTAACCTCCAGGAGAATAATTCCTTGCACCTTCTCAGTCTAATATTTTTCTCTGACATGAAGTGGAATATTGAATCAATTGCTAAACCTGCTGCTGGAAAAGTTGGTTCACTATTTTGTACTAGACAATCTTTCTTGCCAGAATCTCACATCTTCACAAGTTCACCATTAATCTCTGCATTGGATATTTCTGCCATATCTAGTCTGATGCTTCTACTAGGGACCTAGTTTCTTGACAAAATCCAAAGAATTTGCTGTTATTGATTCTAACCTGACTGTTCTGCTTCAGCCACTTCCCCACTGCCTTAATGTAGGCTTTTTTTTGTGATTTCTATAAATATTTTCATGATAACTCATCTGATAAGCTTTCTACTTCGGTACCTTAGCTTTACAAACTTAAGCACTTTACTAGCCTGGCAACTAAATCACATTATTTTGCAGCTGAAATTGCTAACCATAAGTTCTATGCTAAATTTTTCTTCTCTTGCACTTCTCTCTTGTGGAATTCTCTTTCATCTTCTTGCTTTCCAGTCACGTTTGATCTTTAAAAATTTAAATGCAATGTCAATCAATCATTATCTTCTGGCTCCTTGAATCCTGCCTTAATGATTTTTCTCATTTTTTAACTCTCAGTAACCCTTTACATTTTTGTGACTTTATCACCTTCCTTGGGGTGAAATAATTAAAAAAAAGACAAAAAGGATAGTTGAATTTTGTCAACATTCACTTAACATTTTGTTAACATTCACTTTCTTGAACCATGTATAAATTTAATATGCTGATGTTGCTTATGTCTTTGGAGTATTTTATATTTATTCCTGTTTTTATTAAAAAGGTGAAAACATAAAAGAAGTCCCAAAACAATTGATCTTGTGATTCTCAACTGACATCTGTGATTTTTGCTTGCTAGAAATTGGCATTTACCATCGTTGTAGTTTTTTTTTTTTTTTCAAAAGGTATGTTCCAATTGGAATTTCTATCTACCAAGACTAAAGTGTAGGCTTTATGTTAGTATATCAATCATTTCCTGATCCATGTTACTTTCACCAAAATGTTTTATATACTTTTGTTAGCACTTGTATGTAAGTTTAGTCAGAAAAAACATTGCTAATTTTAGCTGTTATCTTTGAAAGTACTCTTCTTTGGATTTTGCTTCTCTTAAATTCCACCTGCACGTTACCAGTGACAGTTCATCCTCGTGGTTAACAATCTGTTTATTTCCAAACAGATAATATTTTTGGCAGATCACTTAGTAATCTACAATAATTATTTTGTACTTGTTGACACTCCATTTTTTTTAGATTCACTATTTATTTTACATTACTTTTTTGCTTTTACTTCTAAATATCCATCTTATCAGCTGACCTGACTGGTCCTTTAATTCATAAATTATTTTTTATGAAAATGGTGATAACTACTATTCTGTCTTATACTAATGACTCAACCTAGTTTTATTGTACTATTGTATACAATAAATTGTAGACATAATGTTTGAGAAAAGTTAAATTTAGCCTTGTTATTCTTACTGTTTCAGGGAAAAAGCTGCCAAGCAATCTGGAAATGTATTAGTTTCTGATATAAGTTATGTTTATTTTAAAAAAAAGATATTCTCCTATTCTGGTTGACTTGGAGTAAAAACAAAAGAAAGTTACAAACATAAACAGATGTGTAAAAATAGTGAAAGACTAAGTTTGAGAAGTTTGTGGATACTAAAACTTGTATGGAATTTTTTTGTATTCATCAATTATCTTTTCTTTGTCCTAGCAATATGCTTTATATATCATTTCTAGGTGCTCATCAGTTTTGTATTAAATATATTTTTCTACAAATTAAAGAAAACTAACAATTCAGAATTGTTAACATGGCACTTCAATAATTTGCCATAGTTTTTTTTTTATTATACTTAAAGCCTTTTTTATTCACCAGTAATCTTAGAATTTGTCTATCAGGATTATTCCATTTATCTTTTACTCCTGTTTCACAAAAAATGCTTTTTATTGTATTATGCCTGTTATTTTTTAATAGAAAAATAAATTTTTACATTGTACAATCCTAAAAATATCTCCCACATATTAGAAATTGTGATGATCTTATTTCTCTCAGCTAGCTATGTTTTCTTTTGTAGTTCTGGTAAATGTTTTGCCCATTGTCTTTAGAGTGATGTAAATAATAACAAATTTAATTTTACAGTATTATTGGGAAATGTACTAGATATTTATTCTTGGGTTAAAGCTGATATTAATGTTTTTATATCTTTTTGCAAGTATTAATAATAATTGTAAACATGTTCTCAAAGAGGCAAAGTATTTGTTAGCTGATAGACAGAGGCACCATATAGCCTCTAACAAATTTGATCTATGTGTCTAGTGGCAGCCCTCTAGTGGTGCCGTAAGTCTTCTATTCCTCTTTTCTTTTTTTTTTTTTCACTATCTTTACTTTGAGGTGTTAACATCTGCTGATAAAGTAAAATATTTTGCTTGTAAATTCTCTTCACATTCTACTCTTGACTCCTCTGGAGTATTCTTGCCTGAATTTGCATTTATAACTGAGTCACTATTGAGTTATATGCATATAACTCTGTCTATCATTTCTAAATTAGATCCCCACATAACATGTGAACTTGATAGCATCCCTTCAATAGTTTTTAAGAAACAGTATCCTGATCTTGCCCCAGTTCTTTCTAAACTCTACAATAAATGTCTTGCTGCTTTTTGCTTTTCTGCTTGTTGAAAATCTGTTGTAGTTTCAGTCTTCAAGAACTCTGTTTTATATTTAGAGATTTTTGATAAAATACAAAGAAGAATCTGCAATGTCATTGGCTCTAACCTGGCATTTCATCACTGTAATGTAGCTTACCTGTGCTTTTTCTATAAATACTTTTATGCTAATTATTCTGAACTATTCTTTATTGTACCTAGACTTTGAGTTTAAATGTTGTACTAGATTAGTGGCAAGGTTTCATCATTTTACAGTTGAAATGGCCTGATATAACTGTAAGTTCTATGCTAATAGTTTTTTCTATCAGACTTCTCGCTTGTAGAACTCTCTTCTAGCTTCTTGCATCTAAACCAAGTTTGATCTTCAAAAATTTAAATGCAATGTTTTCTTAATTTTTATTGTTCTCTCTCAAATTTATTTTCTTATATTCTCCAACACTCAATAACTCCTTGTGTCTTAGTAACTTTATTGCCTTGTTTGGGGAAAAATGATTAAAAACAAAGTATGAGTAACTGCAGTAAAAATTGAACAGTCATTTATCTCCTTTGTACTTAACTGTCAGCTATCGTTAACATTAGATTGAATGTACTTGACTAATATGCTTTATTTTTGGTAGTAGTTCTGTATAATAAGTTAGTGAAAAATATTAGATTCAATTTTGGGTATTTTATATTAACTGCTGAGTGTGTATATTAATAAAATCTAAATAATGGATGTATCATAAAGAAGCTGTAGTGTACAAAGTAACAAAATAATCATTACAAATAAGTTTGGGCATATTTTATTTAAAGCTTTTAGAACTACTTTACAAGGAGTTAATTACAAAACTGATTGGAAAGAAATATCAGCAAAATTAAAACTTTTCATAATTACTTTAATAAAAAATAAAATATGGCATTTTAAATGATTTATCATATCTTTTTCCACAAATCATTATCTCTTTATGCTAAGGCTTATGTAATGTTGTCTAGTATGTAAAAAAAACAAATGAATATGACTAAAGAGGAATAATGATTGCTAAGTATACAAACTTAAGTATATATAGGTAGACTAAGCAAATCTGTAAAGAGATTTGCTGAGATATCTGAACATTTTATAAATTTCATTGATATCATTTGCATGACATTACTCTATTATATGATATACTAGTTAGAATTAATTTACTGATTGTCATTTGCCATATTTTCTTAATTGAAGAAAAATATACTTTTTGTATTTGCTATTTAACAGCTGCTGTATTATTCATAAGTGAAATTATTATGAATAAGCACTTTTGATTTCCTGAATTAATTAAATCATAAAATGCAACTCCAATATTTTACAGCTATTAATTAATCATTTGCCAATAACAATTTTGACAGAGTGGATTTTAGTGCAATTTATTAAGAATGTGCTTAAAAAATAAAATAATTTAGTTATGGTTTTATTAAATGGCAAGATGTTAGTGGAAAAAAATGAGGGTACTCACTATTTGTCTTAAAATTCTTCCAGGCATTAGTTGGTTTTGAAGCTATAATCAACAAGAAGGTTGTTGATCACATAAATAGGAACTTTAGTAACAAGCAGTATGGGTTTCAATTTGCCTAATCCACTGCTGATGGCCTAACTACTATTACTCATAGAATCAGTGAGGCTCAAATACATCTCTAGGACTATAACATTAGATATTTCAAAGGCCATTGACAAGGTGTGGCATAAAGAATTTCTGTTTAAGCTTTCTAGCTATGTAATCACTGGAAAAGTCTTAATTATGAAGTCCTTCCTAACAAGTAGGTCCTTTAAGGTAGTTGTTAATGGTCAGTCATCTGGTGTCCTAGCAATCAATGCAAACATCCCTCTAGGCGGGGTTACTTCTTAAACCAAGCTACTTTTTACTTTACATAAATGATCTGCCTAAAAGTATACTCTGATCATTTGTGAATATTTATATTGATGATACAGTGATATATGAGTACATCTCCAAAACTTTAGATGAGCAAAGATTAGCAGCTGATCTCTCCTTTGACCTAGTTTCAACATCTGTGTTATAAAAAACTGGTTGGTTACATTCTGTGCCTCAAGAACCAAACTAGTTACATTCAATCAGACTGAAGCCTCACCAATCATAATGAATGGATGTTCTCTCAGGGAAATAACAATGCCTTGAACAGGCTTTAAGTAGAGTTTATACATAAAACTCATTATTAAAGGTGAGAGAAAAATGGTTGATTCCCGGTACCATTCCAGTAAGTACCTGACTTCTCATTCTATCCTCTACCTTTACAAGAGCCAGATCAGGTCTAAAATGGAGCACTGCTGCCATATATGGACAGAAAATTCAGTTTCCAGTCTTGAGAGTCCAAAAGCATCTCTACATCCTTGTGGATTACAAATTATTCTCCACCATGCAACCCTTTTCTCACAGACAAAATGTCACAAACCTCTCACTGCTTTATCATTATTTCCATGGAAAGTGAAAGTGTTCAAATGAACTACATTTTTTAGTTTCACTAATTCTAACATTCATGGCTAAGATCCACCATACTATGCACATTGTAGAAAACCACCCTCATTTTTTTTGTATTCCGGTGGTGAGATGTAAGTTCTACTTGTGCAGCTTCTTCTTGTGGAACTAACCCCCAAGAAGTTTTTTTTCCCTCAATCACTACAATCTTGTTCATGTCTAGAGTTAACTGTTATCTTCTCCACATAAACTGCACCTCCTACTCTGTAACGCTTACCTTGTGTGCCCCCCCCCCCCCCGTTTTGTACAGGGTAAAAATCACTGTAAAAGAAAAAAATTGATTGGGGTGGGGTCTAGGAGCCAAATGAGGAAAGGATGATGGCTTAAAAGTTACAACTTTACTTCTTACCTACTTTTAAAAAATTGACAGATTTTGTTATAATTTTGAGATAATGAGTTGATTTAGTCAGATTGTTATAGATGTTATAAACATAACATTTTCTCTATGTATCCTTCAGTTATCTGGTGTCCATTTTTGGCTGATAAATATTTACTTAACAATAAAAAAATTCTGTTATTGTATTTAAGACTACAAAAGCACACCACCTCCTGACAGTGATGTAGTGGATTTAACTATCACTTAGTGTTGCAATCATTTAATGGTTGAGTGTAGTTCTTGGAGCAGGTAGTGAAATTCATGTGCTCACCAGGAATGAGCAAAAATGACTTCACAGTGAAAAATACATGAATTAACTTGGAGATATTCTTTATAAACCAAAAGATAGCTACAGTGCACAAACAAAATATTTTTTTTTATAAAAAGCGAGATAAGAAAAATAGGTTGAATAAATCACTAAATAAATATTTAGAGAAACTCCAAAATTTGAGTGATATTTTCTCATATTTATTTTAATATTAGATGTCAACAGAATTACAATGAGAGGCTGAATCTCACTAAATAGTTTGCATTTTACAATTATTAACTTGATAACTTTGAAAAACAAAAGAAAAATGTAATTCTCTTAAAGATTTATTTGTAAAAAATGGCTTGAGTGAAGAATTAATGTATTTTAAGAAAAAAATTAAAAATTTGTGAACTTAAATACATTAAAAGACCTTGAGTTTTTTACATAATTTTTTAAATTAAAAAAATGATTCCATCTATAATAATTAATCTTTGCTATGATGGAATTAAAACTGTCAAAATACACCTATTTGAATATTTAAACATTGATTTTTCTTTTAGTACTTGTTTTTGTGCATTTTTTACAAGAGTATTAGTGTGTTATCTATTTTAAATTATAATTTTTATTTCTATTTACTGATCAAATATTCATATATATCTGAATAAGGAATATTCCACAATAAAGTGACATAATTTCTGAAGGTGCAAATTTTATCCTTCTTACAACTTCTGGAAAGTTCTTTATCATCTATTTGGATTATCTTAAATTCACTTTTGTCATCTGAATTTCTTTTGTGTTCCATTGATACATATATTTACATATAGAGTATACTATTTCTTCAACTAAGTTATACACTCTGATTTGGTCTCTAACCAACAAGTCTTTACTCAAATTTATTTAAAAACTGTAACAGAGTATAGTTCTTTTAAAAAATGGTGTACAAATTTATAGCTCTATTTCTTCTACAGCTGAAAAAAGAAACTCTGATAAATGGCCACATCTTTGAAGATGTCAAGGATGTATCCTTTTTCCCTTTGATTGAAAGAAATCATTTGTTAAGCAATATTGGAGTTAAACCCTAAAGACTTGAAACAAGATGGTTTGCATAAGCCTAATAGTGCAAATAAGTTAAGGAAGATTAAAATAAATCTGTATTATTGAGAAATTTGAAAGTTATATAAACTCTATCAATCAGTGATTCTCATAGTTTAGTCATCTTGTGTCGGAATTGAATTAAATTTATAATTTTCCAGGACCACTATTAGCAGAAGGAATGTTTAAAGGTGCTAAAAGTAAAAAGTGGAAGACTAGTAGGGAGAAAATTTGGCAAGTTAACATTCAATGTCAAAGCAATTAAAATGGTGATAGACTTTTGATTCTTTAGATAATTCATCTAGTTTAGCCATAATTAAAATGAATAAAAAAACTTGATGTCTTTATATGTAGTTTTTTTTTTTTTTTTACTGGACAAGATTATATCAGCAGCATGCAGTTCTGAATTAGAGGAATATTTGTTGGTAATAGTTGGAAAATAGGAATTAGAAAGTTTAAAACATCTGGGCACATAACTAGTATAATGAATGTACCAAATCCACCTAGATTTGTTTTATTTTTTTATTTCTAAATACACTGAAGATGTTTTAAAGTTCTTGATGAATAAATGATTTATTAAAACATTTTTAAAAATCTTAGCAAGCAAGAAAACCAAAAAAGATATCAACTGAAGAGACCCAATTTAACCTGAAGGATTTTAGTACAAGGAGATTCAAAACACTGCATGTTTAGTTATGGTGGTTACTCTAGATCAGTAGTTCCCAAAGGGTGTGGTGCACCTCATGGGTGCAGCAGAAGAGGATAGCAGGCGAGGTAGGATGGTTGAAAGACAATCTAAGATATAGAAACAGTTTTTAAAAAAATTCATATGCCAAAAAATATAATTTCAAATTTTAAAATAATATGGATTGCTTATAATTGCATGTATGAGTTCCAGTATAGTTATCAATAATTGACTGATTTTATCATGATATTTTTTAATTATATCAAGGATTAAGGCTATAGTAATTCAGTTAAGTGCCATACGTGATACATGCTTTGGGTGATCATGTCTCAAAAGAGACATGACTGACTGGGCAGAAGATTATCTCGTAGTAGGTTGCCATTGCTTTTTGTGATAGACTGGTTGCTAGCCAAGGCTATAGAACTCAATCTGTCCTATTATTTAACCCATAACTGGAGGGAACAGATGGATTAATACCTTTCCCAAGGGTATTTGTGCAAAAGTGAATGCAAGGAATTCAACTGGAATTTGAAATTGGCTCCTCGATTTGTTGTTTCGAATTGATATCCACTGCACCACAACGCACATCCATATAGTATATATAGTAATTAGGCCCTGCAAATTAGAGAAGAGTTATCAGTAATAATGTTCTGACTTTGAATCTGCAATTATCTTCCTTTAACCTTCTCTCTGTTTTTATTTTTGGATGTACTTTTTATCAAATAAAATTTAGTGAGGAACAAGGAAATTTTCATTCCAAAAATGTGGCCCAGAGAAAGAGGGGGTCATATTTCTTTGAAACTGCCCAAAAGAAGAAGATGCCATGATAGAGCTGAGAAAAACCAACAACTCTATAACAAGAATTATAGCGTGATGTAGAATTTTTCTGTGTGCCAAATTCTTTCAGAGTATGGTTGATCATAACTCTTCACAACTTGTTCTTTGTAGCTCTATGTAACATTTAACTCTTTACCATCTCTCTTTGTTTGCTCTTCTCAAACTCATTAGGTAAGTTACTTACTGTTTCTCTCTACTTCTCCTGCCTTCAGTATTTCCCATATCTGTTAAAGTCCTTAGACTCTCTTTTTCTCATGTATCCCAGAAATTCAACTGTTGCTATTTAATAAGCATGTATCTTTTTAGTTCTTGGTTTCTTTTAAAAATCTTCATTGTTCACATATTCAGTCTGTGGTGTTCTCAGCATTCATCTGTAGAATCACATCTGTCACTTCAAACCTCTTAATCTGCAAGAAATTGTCCAGCATTCATTGCCATATATGTGGATAGAGAAGGCATAGCAGTTTAGTTCTCTTTTGTTTCCAGTGAAATGAATGTTAAGTACATGTTAATACTTTTAGTTTCTGGAAGGCATCTTTCCCTATCCCAATAGGATTTCAAATTTCTTTTTTTTTTTTTTTGTCACAGGTTACTACATTTTCCAGATAGTTAAATTTCTGCACTGTCTTGTTTCTGACAGTTCTCACTTTGGGCTGTCTCTATTGTTGGCAACCATACAATCTGTCTTACAGTTAATTGTCCTTTTCTCACTACCTTATCTAGGAGTTTTTTCAGTTTTCCTTCTATCATCAGCATATGTTATGTTGTTAAGCTTGTGTCTGATCATAATAAATCTCAGTATGTATTTTGTTCTCTTAAGATTATTTCTTTGTAAAGGGTACATAAATCTGATGAGAAAAAGCATCCTTGTTTAAATTCTCTTTCTACTTATTTATTGCTCTACTTATTTATTGCTCTACTTATTTATTGCTCTACTTATTTATTGCTCTACTTATTTATTGCTCTACTTATTTATTGCTCTACTTATTTATTGCTCTACTTATTTATTGCTCTACTTATTTATTGCTCTACTTATTTATTGCTCTACTTATTTATTGCTCTACTTATTTTCTGTTGGCATGTACATTGTTTCCAGTAAAGTTTGCTGGTTATTGTAATATTTTTCTTATATAAATTGTATTCCTAGTAGTTCAAATTGGTCTTTGTGTTATACCTTATACTTTTGTGTAATTTATGAAACATAAATCTTATTCTGCTCCAAGCTTTGTTCATTAGAATCATAATTATAAGTTTAGTTATGTGACTGATTGTCTAAGAGAGTTTGCATTCATTTACTTCTGATTTCTTTAGCATCATTATGATGATAACTTTACTGAGGTCTTCTAGTATTTTGTCACTGTGATATATTCAATTTTTATTTCAGTAATCTCTCTATCACAATCTCATCTGATTCTGCTGCTTTGTTTCTGTTCATCTTACATTTATTAGAAGAAAGACTTGACTATAAGCTGGAAAAAGACTGAATTTTTTTGCTGCTAATGAAAACCATTTATAATATGGATGATCCAAATAACATCAAGATAATTTTTTTCTTTGGAATAAAAAAAAAAATACTTTTTGGGGCATATATAACGTAACTTTTCAGGTCATCAGTACTTGTTTTCCTTTAGTAATTGTTCTTTGTTAAGTAGACTTTGAATTATTTTGTTATTGAAGTTATGTGAAGGTTTTTGCTACCTTTTTAACAAAAATAAAAAAAAGATCACTTAGCATTTTACCCCATCCCCCAATATCCTTATTCTTAAATATTCTTTTCTTTCTTTTGAGAGCCCAAATTTTGCTATTTTCAAAGAATCTTACAGAAATAATAATTGTCTCTAATTGATATGTATATTATTGTTGTCAAATTATGTGAGACTGTTTTACACATGAGATACATACATAGATACACACACATAAGTTTGAAAAACCATTCCCAAAAATGCCAGTATGGAGCCAACAACTCATGCCTATGACAACACTTAGTTTTTTTCATAATGACCTAGCCAGTTGAAGGTTCTCTAACAAAAATCATTGACTTCTATAGTTTATTCACAATTTTGATGCAATAACATATTTGGAAGTTGAAATAATACAATGAATAAATTCAACAAAGTCTGAATTGAATACAATTTGTTTAAGTGAATTCTCTCTCTCTCTCAATATATATATATATATATATATATATATATAAATTTCAAAAGCATTGAATGATCATTTCAACATGAAATCCCTAAGAGAGATTTCATATCTCATCGGCAACTATCAATACTCAAAATGAAATAAAATAAAATATTTCTGGAAGTTCAAAAATTTATGTCACAGAAAAACTAGATAGCAATCAATGTCTATTTTTAGATTTTGGACAACATTACTTTTAGATTGAGTTGTAAGTGAAAAAGTTAAAAATTGGCTTTGTCTAGCTCTAAAAAGGGAAAGGGGGGTAGCGGAAGAAATAGGAAGTGGTTTTTGACTGGGAAGTGAGCTAAACAAAATGAAAAAAGAGGGAGGAAATTACTTGACTTTTTGTGATGTGGAGTACTAATTTGAAGGGAGATAAGAGAAAAGATGTACTAAATCTTTTTCTGAAATAAGTGGAAAAGTGTTTAGTAAAATAAGTTGTGTAAAAACTATCAAAATAGTTTTTAGTAATTTAATCTCAACTTTTACTTATATAATACTTATACCCTTAAGACATCTCTTTCTTTCCTTAAAATTGTACAAATTCACAAAGACTTGAATGTTTTCTTCTTCACTCTTCTCAACAATAACACAGTCTCTTTTGACATTACTTGAAATTTTTCATTTAAAACAATGTTTAGATTGTGACAAAACTGACATCAACAACTTTCATTATTACTTGGGTCCCTATTTGATACCACCTTTTCTATAACCAATCTCCCCAAATTCAAACATGTTTTCACTGTTGGCATCTTAGGCTGATAAGTGGTCACTCAAAATTTCAATGTTGAAAACAATCATCAGTCTTTTGTATATTAACAAATCTGGAATATCACCTTATCTTATTTTCAACACACCTCTTTTAGTAAGGCCTAGAATTTATTGACTGCACCCAGAGGGGTAAGACCTCTTCTGAAGGAGTTATCTTTTTCTTTTTTATATAAAAAAAATGTAAACAAAACCAAAAATAATGTTGTTTATTTTCCACTGAATTGGTCAGCATTTAACCACAAATAACACAAATTCTGTTGATTTTATGATCATAGATCTTATGTGAATATTAATCAGCATCCAAAGAGCTTTCTAAAGATATACTACTTGACCATATTTAAAATGTTAGCATTTAGTGGAAAATAGCAAAATCCACAATTTTGAATTTGTCTTAACTCAGTAAAACTCTTGTAATTCAGGCAACAATTAAGTCCAACACAACATTTTGTACATATCTTGCCATAAGACAAACAAATTTGTTGTCAAATTTAAAAAAAAAATAATGGTAAGCTTTTTGAGAAATTAAAGGTTAGTCAAAATATCTCATTTGACCTTTTAATAAAAAAATAGAGATCACCTTTTAGATTTTTTTTTTTAATCATATCACCTCGAGCAAGACGGTAATGCCACTGATGTGCAGGGGGGCTACGTAAGAGTGAAAAGATTGGAAAAGAGAAAGCCGGAAACCACATCCTAAACAGAGAACAAGGGATGAGCCTCCTCACCTGTTCAATAGACATAGATGGAGTGTGAACCGGGAGATAGTTTAGCCTACTTATTCCAAATGAAAAAAAAATAAGAAAAAAAATGAACGAACAGTTAGAGGTGGAGGGGGAGCGGTAGAGGAAGAAGAGATAGCTAATCAATCTTAGAAGTGAGAGACGGAAGCACATGAAAGCGTGATCCAGGGATTCGAGAGATGTTACACTGGCTGGAGGTAGGTGTTCGCTGATATAAACACCAAGCCCATGCATATGGACATTGGAGTCCTTCCTGGAGAGGGGAAGATAACCAGGAACGAAAAACTCAGCTCAGAATGAAGAGGCATTGCCACCATGCTCAATAACTGCAAAGAGCTTCCAGCCGAACTAACGCTAAACCCGAAGTAGGAAAGTGAACCGGAAACCCCTTTCTAAAAAAGAAACAAGACAATCACCTCCACTCCCATTCGAAAGTGGGGGGAGTGTAAAACCGGGTGATAGCGGGTACTATCCACTCCAATAAAAAAAAAAAAAAAAAAACTTACACCATTTAAAACGAGATTTAAACACCAAGAGCAAACAGGACTAATGCCAGCAATTAAAAACTTCAAATTCAAAAGAAAATTAAGGCTAAAAATTACAAATTCAAACAGAAATTAAGAACAATTAAAACGACGAAAATATGAATATTTTAAAATGGTATATAATTTAACTTTATGGGTGAAAAAACTCTGTGACTATTTTCCAAAATTCCCCTTTTTAGTAAGAGTCAAATAGAAATATCTTGGGAACCCTTTGATCTAGAGATGTAAAATAGGTACCATTCAATTTCTATCATGAAGGTCTATAAGTGTATGAAATTTGTGTTTGGGGGGAAATCTGTGTTGGTGATGGTCAAATCTTTCTTGATTTGACACAGAACGACTTGTATTGAACTCTAAATCAGTCTTTTGTGGTGATATTTTAATTACCATTGATAACATTAACCAAAAATATTAACTAGACTTACAAGACAGGTCACCAGGGCTTTCAAGAAGGAAACAGTTGCAACCTTAAATTTTCTTTTCTTTAGGGTGTTGTAACTTGTTGTCTCACAAGCTACAGCTTGCACCTTATAATTCTGTTTAATGTAATAATTCCCAAATTGTAAGTTTTCTTGTAAAGTGGAAATCCTTATAGCAGGAAGCAAAACAAAGAGGGAGGCAGACGGTGGTGAGAAAAAATATCTATGGAATATCTACAATATAATAGAGACCCAACCATTAGACACAAGCTAAGGAATAACAGTGATTGCTCTCTGTAACATTTAAAGATTTGAAAGTATCATTAGTTGGATTTCCCAGTTAAAAAAAGTGCAGTTCAATGTGTAATGGTTAGCAAGCTGGTTCTCACTTGAACAGTTACGACTGAATAGTGAGATTGATCCTCACTGGGTGTGTCATACTTTTGGCCTTGTGCTGCATCTAAACGATGCTTAGATAATCATGGGTCTCCAATTACAAACGTCTTCTCACTGCCTGATTAGACTTCTCTAAATAACAAGTGGAAAGTAAGTGTCCCATTTTTGTCCATATTGTTTTGTTTTTAAATACCTTTGTCTATTGTTTGAAGTTTTGTGTTTGTGTGGAAGCCCCACTACTATGGAGGTGTCTTCCCAGCAGATGAAACAATTCTCTCCTGCTACACCATTGTTGTGTGCAGCAGATAGACCTAAGAAGGGCCCCGGATATTATGAAGGCCCAAAATAAGTATTCAAAGAATACATTTCAGGCAACAAGCTGCTGACAGTTCTTTTGGTCTTAGATCCAGAATGTTCTCACTACTAACTATAGATATGAAAATGCAAAAATTACTTAAGAAAGAACTGAAATATCCCAATATATTCCCTAGAGTGCACCACAAAATCTGTGAGGTTGCAAACTGAACAAGAACTAGAAGATGGAAATAAGACTTCATGGGGTGCCCTTGGACATTTTTAAAGAACATTTTGGACATTTTTTGCTCATTATGAACAAGTAGGGGATGTCAATTCAGCAAAGAGCATAGCAGGTATTGCTACTGGAGATGTCTTCTTGCAGGTAACAGTGACCCGCAACTGCATCACTGACATATGATATACTGATGTGCTGAGAATGGAACATTTGGGTAATTGTTAAAAGCTGTCATCTCCACTGGTAGTGTTGTGGGGTTGCAGGTCATTTATAAAAGGCATGCCCTGGCAGGAATCCTCTGCTGACACCTCAGCAACCATTCACTTTCAAGGAAGCAGTGGTGTCAGGCAAGTTTGGCCAGCTCCCCAATAGCCTCAATGAATGGCAACAGGTAGTGAGGGGAGGACAAAAAAAACTATGATCTTCTCCCCCAACCAGCAGAATGTCTCACAGAGGCATAAGCAGCAGCAACTGCAGAGGCCACACAAGCAGCAGCAACAAGAAAGATAAGGATGTGTATATCAAAAAAGAAAAAAATCTGGCCAAAGTAGGTTGGAGATGGCTCTGGAACATTCCAAGTTCCAATCTACCCCAGTAAGGACTCCCTATCTCACTCCTCCATACTAACCTCTAAACTGACCCACCTTTACAAAAAAAGAAACCAAGGGAGGAGACAATCTGTCAGGTTGACAAAAAAGTCAACCTGACAGATTGTCTCCCCTTTGGTTTCTTGTCGTCGGGGTCAAGACACCCACAGATTTCCACCTAGACTGCATTCAAAGGAGAAACTTTTCAAATGCTGATTAAGCTAGCCAGCCTGAGGGACTTTAGGGATCAGAGTAAGACTGCCTGCTTCATGATCTCTTGTTCTTTGATGTAAATGTGGGCATGATCCAAGAGATTGTGCTCTGTCTAGTAACTTTGTTGTCTAATCAGCATACAGGGACCAGCTGGCCAAAGGTGTTTTCTTGCTAATTAAACATACTCTGGGTGAGTAGGTGTGTCTTATCCATGTCAATATGGGGTGCAGGTTGATTGTGGCTGTTATTTTTGTGAATAGTATTTTGTTTTGGATTGTTGCAGTTTATGCACCCAACAACCAGGGTGTGCATGTTTCTGTTTTCTGGTGCATTCATCTCACTCAGTTTTAACGGAGGACTCAAATGCCATCCTGGATCCCAAATTAGGCAGGAGGCAGGGAGCTTGCAAGAAGTCAGTCGATTGTAGCTTGTTTGGTCTTGTCCATTATACTAGGTCAGTCATCCAAAGTGGGAGATGTGAACAGGAGCACTTAGGTGGTCATTTACCCAAGTACCCAGCTACCTGGATAGAATGTTAGTGAAAAGGCTCAATCTAGATTTGCTAGATTGCCCCATATTCCAATGGTTAGGTTATTCGAACCATAAACTCATCTATGCCTAGATGGTGCTATGTGCTAGGTCTAGAATAACTGGACACTGGAAGTTCAATCTTTACTGGACAGGCGGGACTTCCAACAATGGCTAATTAAACTAGTACAGCAGGAGCTAGTAGGGATGATTATTGGAAAAAGGTGGTGGGAGAGGATTAGATCTTTCACCACATAATATAGGCAACGACTTGCTCAAGATAAAGTTAACAAGGTGAAGACTCTTAAGGATAATCTGTCTTGGGCGGAGATTGGGGGGATTTCCTAGAGACAGGTTTAGCTAGGCAGACTCTGGAGCGTGAGGCTATCAAGTGCTTCCAGGTTCAGGTAGTTAAACATCTTGTTTAACCTATGCCTAACAAAATCATGAAAATGGGCACTGAACTGTGTAAAGAAAGAGATCTGTCAAGGTTTCAATCAATTACATTTGGGAGGTCAATACTCTAGAGGGGCATACTCTAAAGTCAACCAAATACATGTGCAAGGTGTTTCAGTGGCATTTCAAAAGCCAATTAACCAAGGAGCCTGGTTTCAGTGAAAAAGAGTTTTGCAGCTATTTGGCTAACTTTCCTCAGCTTTTGCAGACTGAAGTAGCTAGCTGTGAGGGTAAGATCAAAGAAGACAAACTCTACTTGTCATTGAAGTGGCAAGTCTCCAGGGCTTGATGGTTTACCCTATGAATTGTATTTGAGGCTGTTGCACATCTTTGTACTGATTTTGACTGTCTTGTTCAACAACTGGTTCCAGCAGAAGTCTGTTCCTGATCAGATCACCAGTGGTGAGATCGAACTGTTAAAAAAAAAAAGGCAAGGATGGTGGACAAAATTTAGATGATTACAAGCCTATAACTTAAACACAGTTAAAGATTTTTGCCAAGATCCTGCTTGAGTATTTGCAGTTAATTGCTGAGATTCTGTTAGGACCTGAGAAAACTTGAGCTGTGAAGAGCCAAACAATTCAGAGCAACCTGCATCTGGTTCATACGCTCCTAGAGCGTGTAGAAGATGGTGAACAAGCTGTGCTGATCAATTTCAGTCAGTCCAAGTCATTTGATAGGGTTGACAATCAGTACCTATCTGTTGTCTTGCAGGCCACTGGAATTGAATGAAACTTCTGCAGGTGGATCAGCCTTCTTTATTGCTCCCCCAGTGCTGTGGTACAAGTGGTTGCTGTGCCGTCATGGTTGGTTTGTAAGGGTTGTTCACTGTCAAGCTTTACGCTTTGACATTGGAGGCCTTCCTTTGCTGGCTAAAGGACAGTGTGTGTGGTCTGGCCCTATGTGGAATCTGTGTTCTTGGTAGTGCTTGATCCAGGTTTTCTGCATACACTGATGATTTATCCATTTTCCTGTCAAGTCGCAGTGAGGTGGTGCACAAGGTGCTTGAAGGGTACAAGAGGTTCACAGGAGCCAAGATTAACTGCAGCAAGTCTTCTGGCTTGCAGTTAGGTGCCTGGAAGAGTGTCACTCTTCTTGGATACTTAATCGAATTGACATACCTGTCCGCATTCTTGGAGTGTGGTTTGGGCCTGGGCTCCAGGAGCAGTGGTCTGGACTTGGCTTTGACAGCAATTGTCTGTGAAGGGTAGAGTGGAAGCATGTGCCACTTATGTCTTTCCTCTCATTCTTTATCCATTGTCTGCACTCCCTCTTTGTAGGGACAGTAGAAAGACAATCAACTGCTTGTTGCCCTCCCTCTTGTGGGGTGGTCGGGGCCTAAGTTCAGCAGAGATGTCTGTTTCTAACGTCTTTGTTATGGAAGGCTGGGAATGCCACACTTGGTGGGTCACCAACACGCCTTAGACTTGGCATTCCTATGCTGTACATTGACAGGACTCTATTTTGGAGGGAAGACTATTGTATTATGACCTAGTGGAGGAGATCATGGAGGATCCTCTGTGTGGTCAGCTTGGCTTGTTGGCGGTCTTTGGTGCTAGCATTGGATTACCTCAGCAACTCTTATCTTTCAATGACATAGCTTTCAGATAGAGCTTGGCAGATTTGCCTGATTGTCATTGGTGTGATCTTGGTTTAGAAGAAGCAGCTTCATACAATTTCTACCATTATCCTCATGTGCGCCCTTTGTGGGTCTATGTTGGCGAGTTGATGGCTCATATCACTCCTAAACAGCTTGTGTCCATTGATCTCTCATTGTTGGCCATGGCAAGAATGGTGATTTGGTTATTGTTAACTGAGAGTATATGAACTTTATTTGTACCAGTTTTTGATTGGATTCTTTAGCAATTAGCTCAAGATAAAGATCAGATCTGGTAGAAAACATTTGTTGTCAACAGATTTCAGTGAAAGGTGGGGAAATGTGGTGAGCTTAGTTTGTGTTTTTTGGACCAGCTTTGATTTTCTTTTTTAAGTCCTTTTACTCACAATGGAGTGGTTTCCTGTGGAGCCCTCCCTTGTTTAAGTTACCCTCTTTGTTTACATAGTTAATGTAAGTTTTGTTCCTGGCCTGTTCCCGGTATTCTCTTTTGTTATGATCCTTATCGAGATTCCCAACCTCCCTAGTTTATTTTGGGCTCAGCTTTTGATTTTCCTTCTCTGTTGATTATTTTCCCCTTTCCCTCTTCAGTAGTGAGTGTGCTTCTTGATTCTGTCTATAGACAAGAATACAGAAGCCACTCTTATTGTTTTGTGGGGTGGATGGGTCCTATTAACATATTCTTTTAGTTTGAAGGTTTAGTTATATTTTAGTTTTGTTTTCTGGGTTCATCTCCTCCCCACTCATTTCATGTTCATTATATTTTTATGTATATAATCTGACCTTGTAATTTAAAATAAATTCTTATACTTTATAATACCTATACAGTACCAGCCAATTGTGTGCTTGTCTGACTAATCTCAATATCTAACTTAGAGGTGGCTTCTGTTGGGTCAGTCATATTGAAAGTTAGAAGCTTTGACATGGTTATATTACACCTTTTGTGAATTTATACTTTAAATAATATTAAAGCTTACAGGTGATTGGGGTTATTTTCATATGTAAGTGTAATTCTGTTATGGCAAAACAAATAGGTTTCTTTCCTCGTATTTGCCCTTTGAAATATATCCTAATTTATTGTGGGTCCTAGGAAACCACTAAAGGGACTACATTTAGATACAAACTCAGACAATGAAATAGACAGGACAGCCCACTCTTTTATAAGCTTTATTATCTTTGAGTGTGAGGAGCAATCTATTGTTACCTCTATTAACAGAAAAAAGTAATTTCTTCAAATGTGTCCCCCTAGATTAGTTAAAATATGATAAATGACACAATATAATGAAGTCTCAAAATGGGCAAAATTTAATAACCTCAAAAATATTATTCTCATCAGCTTCAAACTCATCCAGGGTTGTAAAGAGGAGACCTGCACTCTCACTTTGTCCCTGGACAAAATAAATCAGTTAAGTGTCATACATAATACATGGAAGGAAGAAGGAAGAAACAGATTAATATCTTTCCCAAGGTTATTTGTGTGTAAGTGAATGCAACAAATTCAAGTGAAATTCAAACTTGGCTCTGATTTCTTGTTCTGAGCTGACATCCACTGCACCACAACATGCACCCTCAGATATAAACTTAAATATAAACCCGAAAAAGCAAAGTGTTAGATGTTGGAAGAATGTAGAAGATCCAAATAATATCCAAGAGAACCAACAACTTGCTATTGTGAGGATTATTTGGAGTATGATAGAGGCCAATAACACTTTCCAAAATTTGCATCTACCTGTAGACTATCAAAAGGAAAAACTAAAAAGTTAAGATAATTCTGCTCTGAGAGAGTCTCTGTTTTTGTTCATTCCTTCTTTTACAAGGCATTAAATTTAATTTTACTGAGAAACATTTGGTTTCTGTCCTAAGACGGAGTCATTAAAACTGAGATGGTCCAAACGTCATTGATTTTTCTCATTCTTGGCATGTTCTTTTCATTAACATAATAATAGTCAACCAATTATGGCTCTTGGTTTGTAACCTTGAATGACTAAGGTCAGTCAAGAATGGCTAGACTTGTTCATAACCTTCATCATCTCAATTTAGAGATGTTATTTGCATGAGACTGTAATTAAGTTATGATGAGAATATTATGTCAAAAAGGTTTTCAATTTTCTGAGCATATTTTGATAGACCTTGAAAAGCTTTTCTTGACTAGTGAATAAATAATAGTGTAGCATGTTCTCTTGTTTTCATAGATCTTGCAGACTGTGTACTAGATATTACCATAAAAGAGAAGGTGTGCCATTTAATAAGGTTTTATGTATTTCATGATGACAGGGAATGGTATATTCTTTATCATTCCTTTTATGACATTGTTAAGGCTAGTAGTTTTAGCAGGGGATTTGGATATTAGCTTTTAGGTCACAGGCCTTACAGAAAGTGTTCAAGAACATTCTTCAGAGCTAAATATTTATCATTTTATCAGCAGACTTGATATTTCCTGATATGAAAATCCAAAGAGGGTTGAATTGACCTAGTTACATTGTCTTAATTTTTGTAGGGAGAATTAATTTAGAACTCTTAGGGTATTTGAGTTTTTATAATGAATTTGATTTGGATCAAAGTTTGGTCCATGTTTGAATAAACTTAGCCAATATATCTTGTTGGACCAGAAGGATTTCCATGCACTAATATTAACCTTAAAGTCCATATTAAGAGAGGCATTTTTTGGTAATTTGTGGTAGGATTTGAAATCTAGAATTCGGTCAGGGATATGCATTGTGGTACAGTGGATATCAGCTCGGAACGAGAAACTGGGGAGCTGAGTTCGAATTCCAGTTGAATCCATTGTATTCACTTACGCTCAAATACCTTTGGGAACGGTATTAATCTGTCTCTTCCTTCCAGTTATGGGTTAAATAGCAGGACAGATTGGGTTCTATAGCCTTGGTCGGCAACCAGTCTACCACAGAAAGCAATGGCAACCTACTACAGGATAATCTTCTGCCCAGTCAGTCCTGTCTCTTTCGAGACATGGTCGCCCAAGCGTGTATCACGTATGGCACTTAACTGACTAAGCATATTGACACACACGGTGATCACATCTTGAGTAAACAGGACTGTCAAATCAGTAGGTGTCCATGAAGTAGCTATAAGACAAGGCTGATTTCTTTAATTAAGAAGTTCAAACTTTGGCAGTTAGAACTAGATTAAAAAGAATGTATGTTGAACTAATAAATTGTCTGTAGAGAAACTTAAAAGCACTGTTGATTGCTTTATTTTTACTGTCACATCATCAGGATGATATTTGACTGAAAATAGAAGTATATGCAAGGAATTCCCAGACTACTATCAAAAGCTTTTCATCAAGGAAATGCGTTTGAGCTCTGCTCAGTTTGACATCTATTTAGCAATTAGATGACATTTAGCTGTTATGGAAGATGAAATTCAAAAAAAGCATTGAAGGTTAGGATAGACTCTGAGAATTGATGGCCTTGGGAATTGTATATATCTTTTCACTTGCTGGCACTAATTTTCAATAATTGATTGACAAAGGAATATTCCCTAACGTGACATCAGAAATGTAGTGAAGTTGTTACACAAAACTTAGAATGTGATTAGTAATTTTCTGTCCTTAACTGTTAAATACAGAGTTAAAGATTTTGACTCAAATCTTAGCAAAGTTATTGATAATTGTGCTTGATAATCTAATAGCCCTTAAACGAAATTGTACCATAAACCTGTTTACCTCTACTCTTAGCCCAGTAGTAGGTTTTGACATAAGAGCACAACATAGAGCTCTATATACATGTGAATAATACCAGAAATTGTCCACTTTCCTTAGCTTGCTAACAATTACTCCACATGAACACTAACTTATGCTGTAAAGAGTAAGATTATTCAAGATAATCTGTATTTAGTATGCATTTATCTTCGATAAAGTTTACTATCAGGTTGTGCGAATTAGATCATTCCAACATGTTTAACAGGTTTGGATCATCATTTCCTTAGTGCTGTCATACCTAGAATTGGCTTTAAGCTAGACTTTTACTCCAGGATTGGCCTGTTGTTTGGAAGCCTTTCAAGTTGTCTTTCTTTGCTTATACTTTGTCCTTGTGTTGGAACCTTTCCTTGGCAAGTTTAAGGTGAGTCTATTCTGTGTGATATTATATTACTTGGTGTTACCACCTCAACTTATTCTGATAATGTCACTGCCCTTGTAACGAGTAATATCAAGGTTGGCAAAGAAATCAAGGGTATGAGACAGTGATGGGCCAAAATAAACTATGGTAAGTATTTTAGTTTGCAATTGGGATCATGGAAAGAATTTACCTCTCTCTAGCACTTTCACTTGGACAGATAGAACATGCAAGATAATGTCTTGTTTGGTCCTGACCTCCAGCAAGATAATTGGCCAGAGGTATTTGAGAAGGTCAAGGCTGTAGTTAATCTGTTGTCATGAAGGGATATCTACTTGTAACATTAATTGTATTTTATACATCTAATCCCTGGTCTTTTATTTGTTTACCAGTACGAGCTTCACCTCTAATTGTATTGGTTCCCACTTTGGAATGGCTTGTATATTCACAAGGGAATAGGCAGTGAAAATATTAACACAAAAGAAAACCTTAATCTTCTTTTCACTATATTTAGCTCCTAGTTCATGGATTCACCTGACACAGTCTGGGTGTTATGTAAGTGATACTTGGGAAATTACTATTCTCATGCCAGACTAACAGATCAGATCTTCCCTTTGCCCAGTAAAAATTCCATCTGCTTCTGACTCTATATCTTTCTTGCTCTAACCATTTCTCTCCTGACTCTTTCCTACCAACCTTCTGCTCATCTTTGCATCATGAGGAACTGCTTGTTTCTGTACTTTATATCTTTGACTGAAAGCTTGTCTTCCATTAATGGCTTGCTCCTATCTGACTCTATCTGACTCTAGCATGTTGCTTGACTATATAAGCCCACAGCCTACCTTCTCAGCTGAGTGGTACTTGATCGTGAATGTTTTCAATCATTTATTTGCTTCATTTACTTTTTTCCTATTTGTGGACAATTATGGGCTACCTTGAAGTCCTCATTTTAATTTTACTATTGTTTGTCATAAAACCAGACCCAGATAAAATAATTTAAGAGCCCGCTTGATTTTGTTTGGCATAAGAGAAACCCACTATCAGTTGCTAACTGGGTTAAGTAATAGCTTGTAACACTTCCAAAACGAGATTTATCTTCTAATCATTATAGAGAGTTTTTTATGCCTTCCATCAGCATTCTAATTGCCAGTAGAGTAAATCATTGCTCCTTCTTGAGCTTATATTTTCCCCTGACATGAAGTGATTATATTGAATCAAATGCTAGGTCTGCTGCTAGGGAAGTTGGTTCACTGTGTTGTGCCAGATAATTCTTCTCAAAATCTATTTTACATATTTGCCTGTGCATTGAATATTGCTGCTACATCTGGTATGCTGCTCTAGATTTATATCTCCAGATTCTCAATAGAATACAAAGAAGAATCTGTAATGCAATCAGAATCCTCCCACACTTCATTGTTTAAATGTGTTATTTTGCTTTCTTGGACATGTTCTGAAAAATTCACATATTAAAATGCAGTGCTATGCTACCTGTGCTTTTTATCTTTGAGACAATTCCTGAAATGCTATTTCTTAAAATTCTTAGTTCTTTAACTCATTGGCTCATCTTTATTTAAATTTTAGTTTCTTTGGAAATTTTCACCATGATTTCAAGCAATAAAGAAATGTCATTTGAAGTCAACTTTAATTATATTTTTTTAAAAAGTTTAGTGCTAGTGTTAAAAAAAAAAGTTTCATATTAACAAAGGACCCATTAAACATGCAATAAATATAAAGGTGAGGTCACCAAAACATTTTGCACAAACATCTTTTTTAGGTTGTTTCCCGTCTTGCTCTTTATTTCAGAAATATTTATAATACTTTGAAACAGCTAAAGACTTTCACATGGTACTGCATTTTACATTTTTATTGAAGTAAATATATACATTATTATCAAATATTATTAATATGTAAGAATATATATGATTATCTTTATTAAAAAATTTGGTTTTATTGATAGGGATAAATTGTTGTTTACGAATATTCTTTCATGATCTTTAATTTTTATTGATTGTGAAACTCTATCTGCTCAATGTGAATTTTAGAGGATCTCTGATTATAAATGAAAAGGTAATTCAACTTACATTTTTCTATCAATATAAAACAAAAGTCTTTTTTTTTTTTTTTTTTTTAAGGTAATTAAATTTCTTGTAGATTTCAGTCAAAACCCCTTAAGATAAATTACCTCAAGATAAAATGTTTTTAATGAATTAAAAAAAATCTATAACACACCTAACTGAAAATAAATTATTTGATCCTTTTTTTATAAAAATCATTAAGATAAGTCAACATTTAAAGAGTTAATTAAAATAGAATCTTAGTTTTATTTTCCTGGCCCACTTAGACAATTTCTAGCAGCCATGACATTATCATTATCTTCTCTTTATCTGTTATTTCTGTTGAAAAATATTGCTTCTACTTTAATTGCTGCTGCTGTCAAACAATCATTGACGTCACTGGATGTTTAAGGCCCGGAAGTTTGTAAATAACCATGACAACTATGCATTTTGTCAGCACCTTGAAGAGCCAACTGGTTAGTTTAAAATGGCAGATATATTAAGCATAATGGAAGTGAGTGCTTAACTAATTGCATATTCTGTCTTCAGTTAGAAATGAATTACTTGTGTGGGTTGTGTGAATAGTATCATATATTACTTAAAAATTACAAGTACACTATGAAAGAAAAGTGATCAGTGCAAGTTCTCTTTAAGAAACCTATTTAAATGCACATCAACCCACAGAATACTGATTAATACTCTAGAATACTTTTCCAAAATTCTTTTATTGTAAAAAAGCATTCTTGATTATTTTAGATAAATCTATTGTACTTGGTACATTACATTTTATAGCAATTGTAAGAAAGGTTTTTAATGTCAAGTTGCAATAAATTTTTGATTATGTGAATCATGGAAAACTTTCATGTGGAGAAATAGTAATAATCTAAGTCATGGATTTTAAATCATCGATAGTACTTTATAGTAATTGTTAACATTGTTGTGATCCTCTCTGTGTTCCTTGGACATTGTCTTTCAGAGTTGAAAAAATATTAATTCATCAAAATATATTGTTTACTAGTTTTTTCACCATTTCTTTTCTTAACCAATTATAATCTCAAATATGTAAATCTGTTAAGATTACACACAATTTAATTCACATACAATTTCATATACTGTATACTTTTTGCACATTGGCATCTTACCAAAGGATTATACAAAACATTAATTGTTCATGACTTGATCAGATTAACTATTTTAAAATATAGTCATTTTTTTTTTAAATAGACCTTTTTATTTTTATTTCCTCCTTTTAATATAAATATACAAAGAATTCCAGCTCTTGAAAGAATACCTATTATTTACCAATATTAATGGTGAGGAGTAAAAATATAATCAAATGCTATGAAAGGATGCTGGAAATTTTCAGTTAGACTAAGAAACTCTTGCAAAATAAAATCTGATGTTTGGTCATTTATTCAGATCTTTGGAAATAGGTTTAAATAAATACATTGAACAAAAAAATGAAATAGTTATTGGTCTTTGTTCTCAAGGATTTTCTATTTTTAATACCAACATAAGATTTTTTTTTAACAATAGATATTGTAAGAATGAGAATTTCTTTAATTTTTTTAAAAATATTTATGGTTAAAAATGAAACTAAAAAGGTCTCTTTTGAATTTTACATTGTGACTATCACAGTTTATAAAATAAAATTTTGCAGTTAAAATTAATTTCAGTGATGATAATCATTTTATACTAGCAGTATAGCCTGACGTTGCTTGGGTGTAATGAAAGCTTTAAAACTAATCTATGGTCCTTGAGCTCAGACTCTTTGGACGTTGGCACGAAAGACTAAAAAGCAATAGTTGTTTCCAGTTAAAGCGAAACCGTAGACTGAAAGAAAAATGAATGGATGTAAGTCAAATTTTGATTTCCTGGTATCGATATCAAATAAGTTTTTTTCATCGTAAACTGAATTTTGAAGACTAAATAAGTCCTCTGAGTAAATGGTATCATGGCTGAGACTAAGAACTACAATTGTACGTACTTAGAGCCAAACCTGAAGCAAAAACTAAAATAAAAGGGCTAAAAAAAATAGACATACAGGCAGATAAACACACACATACACACACACGCACAAACATCTTGCCTTTTATATATATATATATATAATTGATTTTCTGCACTATTGTAAGAACTGCAATCTTGAAACTTCTGAATATTGTTTCTTATGTCTTTGTCTATGAGTGTATCAATCAAATTTAATTAAAATCAGACCACTCCTCCTATAACCCGATCTTTTTCAATTATTGATTTTTGATATTTATTGGGGGTACTGCGACACAAAACCTAGCTAAGAACACTCGCAGATGCTTATAGTACAATAGTGTAAATTTTCAAGAAAATTGGTTCAGCCGTTTCGGAGTCTATACATACACACACACACAGACAAAGTTCCATTTATAAATAAATTTAGATAGATCATCATGCTCCTACATTTGTTATTAGTCTATACTAAAAATGCATGATAAAGAATAGCATTTCTTACAAATACCAAATAAAATTATTGGTTTTAAATTTTTGCTTATATCACTACCAATATATTACAAAAAATAAAACTGATAAGGATTTCATGTGTCAAGGAGATTCCAATTGATAAAGTGGTCATCTATTAATATTTTTTATATAGATCATCTAAGAGGTGAATTAATTTTTTGGTTTGATATTGTGGGAAGAAAAAGAAACATTCGATTATTAATAATATGTTATTACAAGATGATATTCTGTCAAGGAGGTTTTG
This sequence comes from Ascarosepion bandense, assembly GCA_037127315.1. Classification (NCBI taxonomy): domain Eukaryota; kingdom Metazoa; phylum Mollusca; class Cephalopoda; order Sepiida; family Sepiidae; genus Ascarosepion; species Ascarosepion bandense. The sequence goes on along the minus strand of JBBBDQ010000298.1, from coordinate 762,890 downwards.
CCTCTTCTCCATATATTTTGATAGTCATTCAATAGGTGTTTCTTGGCTGGTAAATCATGTTTTTGAGTGTTATGTGTTTGCTTGTCTTCACAAATTTGACAGGAAGACTGCATGCTTACCATAGAAAATGTCTCTCTTTTCATTTGTCTATATGAATTCAATCAAAATAGGTGTAAAGTTTATTTTTCACAACCCTGTTATAATTGTTGTTGAGAGGTGGGGAGTGATTGTAATCCCATCTTTGATCCTGATGTAGACTGAACATGTTGGAATAAGTTTATTATGAGTTTTCAGCTGAAATGTGTGTGCAAATTTCAGTATGAGGTATGTTACCATTTAGAAAGTAGGTGTGTATATATATATATATATATATATTATGGATTGGAATCAAATATGTATTAATATCTGCCAGAATTATCAAATAAGTTACAAATTGGAAGCATAAATTGAACATGTTTCACTTTTATTTAAATTTCATCAAAAATCTTTGATAGAAGAAAGAAATTTCTGATATTTTGACTTCTGTGAAAAGGAAAAACAAACACAGAACCCAAAGTACTGGAGCTTTCACTTCCATAATTCATTTCTATGAAATTTTGAAGCTCAAAAGAACGAAATATGTTAAATTTTTTAAACATTTCCTATCCGTTCCTTATTCTATTATACGTATAAATAAATGATGAAGCCATATTGAAATGTATGGTTGCATTAGTTTGCTGTACTATTATCAGTATGAATATTACAACTGACAATGCTGTGGATACTGCTAATAATAGCATTTCATTTATTCTGTATTTAACAAATACTTTTATATATTATTTAATATTTGTTGTTGTTATAGTAAATCATTTTTGTATAATGTAAACGAATCTGATATATGTGTATCAATTTATCAATATAAAAATGGTAGGGTTCTTAAAATTCTTTAACTAAAAGTTTCATTTGTGTTTAAAAATGTCTTAAAATGTTTGATGGATAGACTTTGAATTAATCACTTTTAGTAACTTTTTTCTTTTTTTATGAGAATAGAAATGTTAAAAGTATTGGTTCTATTTCTTTTTACAGATTGCAGTTTCGTCTTACACTTTTTGTCTCCCTGATGGATATACTATGTGGATTTTATGAAGATAGTTTTCTGCTGAATTTCTCAATGAACCTAAAGGTAAGACACCTGCATTTATAGCGACTTGAAATATTTTTTTTAAAAAAGAAAATAAAGTGATCAATATGGTAATAGTTAAAAATTAGTTAATAAATCTCTACAAGCAATAATTTGATCAGTGAGGGTCATCTTTGGTTAAAGTTGAATGAAGAAAAGTTAGTAATTTTTCCTAATTAAAACAAATATTAATACTTAATAAAATTGGTTCTAATTAAAGATACTAATACTTAATATGTGGGTCTATATATGATTTTCAGTTTGATTTATAGTGAAATGCTTCAATATAGCAGATTTCATTGAAAGAATCATTTTTAAATTTAAAATATTTATCAGGTAAAATTACAAATCAGTCAATCAGTCAGTTAAGTGCCATAAGTGATAAACGCTTTGGCGATTATGTCTCGAAAGAGACATGACTAACTGGGCAGAAGATTATCCTGCAGTGGTAGACTGGTTGCTGACCAAGACTATAGAACCCAATCTGTCCTGTTATTTAATCCATAATTGGAGGGAAGAGATGGATTAATATTAAGTGAGTGCAAGGTATTTAACTGGAATTTGAACTCAGCTCCCTGATTTCTCATTCCAAGCTGATATCCACTGCAATACAATTTACATCCAAAAGTACAAAAACTTTTGCTGAAAAATAAGTCTCCAAAAAATTGAAACCTAACATGTTCACTACCTTTGAAAATGTGTGTCTATTCTAAAAAATATAATTACAGCAATATTCTAAACTTAGTTTCAGTCTTTCAGCATTGAACAGATGTATGACAAAACTGATAAAATTCATTAGATACTCCAATTTATTATAAAATATAAAACTGTTAAAATTTTTTAATATACTTTTGTAACAGATTATATTAGCAGTAATATTTAATGCATTTACATAGTCTATACTTAGGCTTACCATAATTCCCAAACCTCTAATCAGTACAGGTTTTACTTTTTTTTTCTTGTATAATATTGTTACATTACCCAACACTCCTTGAACTCCAAGGATGACACAAAAAGAAAAACAATAAAAAAATACTAACAGTTGATATCTCTAGTAGGATACCAAGACTGGCCCCAACTCTTTAGGAGAAATTCTCTTGTTTCTTCAATGTAGTGAACTTGTCTACCCACTTTTTACTTGGAAAATGGACTCAACTTAAATATAGTGAACTTTTTTTGCAAAATAAAACTTATTTATTCAGTTTAGTTTATTTTTCAGTGCTGGACTTTTTGGAAACAAATTCTGAAAGAACAAAAAAGATATTTTTCTCAGCTGTGTCAAGAGGATTACCCCAAATTAGGACAGTTGAATGGTTCTTCAACTACCTCTAAGTTAGGACTGTTTATTTTTCTTTAAATGGATAAGGAAGTAGGCAAGGCTGTAAAAGGCCTTCTTTAATGCCCCTCCTCACACTCACCAGAAGGAGGAGCAAAATGGCTAAAAAAAATATATATATATAAAGAACAAAATCAAGGAACAATTCATTGGACCAGTAACAGACCATCAGGTAAAAACATCTGGGGCCTCTCCTATGTGATGTGGGATTTGTGTGTAATCACCAAATCAAGAGTGATGGATTGCTGGTTGATCTGCCTAAAATAAAGGCCACCAATACAAGAATTGTCTGTCTTCATGATTGACAGAAAACAAAAATGATTGTTAAATGCCTGAAAGGTATTATAAAATCATTGTAGAGTGAAGGTGTCAAAATTGAACAAGTTATTAAAGCCAAGGATTTATCATTGTGGTATATACTGTTGCCCACACCAGAAGACTGCTTGGCCCTGCAGATGAAGGGAAACTTTCATAAAAATAAAGTATAGGGATAAAATTATAGTGGCTGTATAGGAAAAACATAACAAAGTTAAGTATTTATTTAGCTGCATTTTTCCTTCAGTATAGGGAAATTTGACTGTAAATCCAGATTGAATGTGACAGGACAGCCTTTAACATTCCTAACTGCCTTGACATGGATGATTGAAAGTTACTGGTTATTTCATGACAGAAAAAATGGTATACTGGCACTGCAGGGATATTTGTTACTTTTCTGCAGCTTACCATGGAGAAAAAAAACAAAGAGGAAAACTGACCATCAAGCATGGTGATGCCATTCATCTTGACTGTAGAAAAGGCAGTTTCACCCTTCACTTTTACTTCAAGCGATCAGTTAGATCTTAGGAAATAACATCATCCCTCTTCTTTCATGATGTCTACATTGCAAATGGTTCCTCTGGAGAAATCTAAGGGAGAATAGTAGGTGGTAGAAAGTTCCAAGCAGTGTTGTTTCACTCTCTATCGGGTTTTATATTTTACACAGTACCCATAGAGAGGCCCTGAAGTTGTATGTGTAACTTGTGAAAAGCTGTTAGCAGTGTCAGTTCTGGAAAAGAAAAAGGGAGGAAGTATATGCTCAAAAAGCAGTTGGACACCAAGAACAAGCCAATGGAAAGAACTTCCTCCTTTAGTCTTCCCCTAAAGCAAAGATCACAGCCACTATCATCATAACTATGATCACTACAAATATTCATTAAATTCTACTGCTATGGAGCCAAAAAACATTTTGTAAATACTGTGCCTATTTCTTCCTCACACATCTCAGTCATGAAATCATCTCTCAACACAAGATTTTCCCTCTTAATCTCCCCCATGTTCACTACCCCACCACCACTAACATAAAGCACTGCAAAACTACATAGAATCTTCTCTGAAGATAGCTTAAAAGAGCAACAGCCTGTCAAAAAAGAAAGTACCCAACAGACTAAAATATTACAGAAAGTCATTTAGTGTATGGAACTGGATGTTTTAAAAATTATTTACAACCTCAGCACCTGCACCATATCTGAGCTCTGGATCCAGTCTGAAAAAATGCGGAGGATCTCACAAAATTCCCCCATACTCTTAAGAATACTGAAGTAGTTAACTACTCAGCATTCTTTAAATCTAAAGGAATTTGATCTGGTTACACAACAAATATAGTCAATGCTGGAAAAGGCCAACAAAAATTGCAATGTTGCTTCTATTGGCAAACTTTATTTGCACAAATGCCAAAAACTTGAAAATATTTTTCTGGGAGGGTTCTAATATTTACATACTGATCCCTCTATAGGGCAGTGAAGTTAACCTTCTCTAGAGACATGGGGGTGCTGTTCCCTGATGACACCATGAAAACTCATATGAGTGAAATATCTATCTAGGACAGGTCACAGGAGTCCTGATACCTAACATTTTTCTCAGGTGAGTGACACCAGCAGAATTAATCATGGCACTCTTGTTAGAATTTCTGGCTGGCCAACGCCTGGGGTTAGATTTGAAAAAGACTTGAAAAAGGCTAACATGACTGCCTACAGGAAATTTAACATAACCTTATTGAAAGTGAAGGATTTCTGGAACCAGCTGCAACTAATCCAAAAGCAGCAGTTGATAAGGGTTGTGGTTTGGAATATGTGGTGGGACCACATCAGAAATATCATTAAGTCCTTTGCAGTTGATTATAGCCATTGACTCAGGTTAGCAGCTCAAAAGCATTAGAATCTAGAGTAGACTATCAGATCAGGAAATAGAGGTAAAATAGCTGTAATTAAGGATGAACTGGCCTCCTTCTTTATCAAGGATTAAACTCTAGTAGCTAGAACTAGGTTAAATAGAATGTCTGGTAAGATGAGGAATATGGCTTGCTTAAGAACTCCAGAATTCTACAGTACAACATATCACCAGTGTCATATCACTGGATTGTCAAATTTTGACTTCAAATGACAATGTCTGTGAGGAATTTCAGGATTACTTTCAGAAACTTTTCACAAGTTTTTGTTCATCTCAGGTTTTCCTCTCTTTTAGCTGATTAATGCAGCTAAGTATGATGGCCACAGAAGTGGAAATCTAGTATGCATTGAAAAAGGTTAGGAAAGACAGGAATTTGGGAATTGATGAAATTCCATATAAAGTGTACTTGAAGCAGTCACTCATATTTGCCCCTTTTACTTCAACAGTTGGATTTAGCAGGTGAGTATTCCTCAAAACTTTATCAGGTGTATAGTGTTGTTACATTAAACAAACATGGAGGAGATTGGATTATTAATTCTTGATCCTTAGTTATACTAAATGCAGTCTGCCATCTGATCAATAGTAAGTTTAATTGGTTTGATAAGGTCAAATTGACAGTTATCTCAAAAATGACCCAGAAGCTGTCAACTAGGGGGCAAGGTATGGGTTGTTAATTTTAATACCTCCAAAATAAAACTGCTTTTAATCATTTGAGAGAATCTTTTTTTGCCATCTAAGAGTGACTCATTGCACTTTCTTGGTTTACTTTTTTCTGCTGACATTAAGTGAAAAGATTGAATCAATTTCTAGATCTGCTGCTAGGAAGGTTGGTTCAGTGTCATGCTAGACAATTTTTCTTGCTAGAATCTATCTTACATATTTATAAGTCAACTATTTGTCTTTGCTTTGAATGTTGCTGCTACATCTGGTCTGATGCTCCTGCTATATATTTTGAGATTATTGAACAAATCTGAAGAATCTGCAATGTTATTGGTTCTGACATGGCATCTCAACTTCAGTCGCTTTTCCACTGCCATAACATGGGATTCTTTAAATACTTTCATGGTAAATTTTCTGATGAACTTTCCTCTATGTTACCTAGATTTATAAATTCAAGTGCAGTGCTAGATTGGTGGCAAGGTCTCATTATTTTGCAGTTGAAATGGCTAGATGTGACCATAACTTCTATGCTAGCAGTTTCTTTACTTGCACTTCTCAATTTTGAAACTCACTTCTAGCTTCTTGCTCATCAGTCAGATGATCATATTTATTCATTTTATTTATATTTCAATCTTGTCTGCTTTTTCTGATACTGTACATTCTTGTACTCGAATCCTTCCTGTGCAATATGAAGGCAAACCCAATCTTCAATATAATTTCAATACTTAGTGCTAACTCCTCAGTCAGGTACTCTGCTTATGCCAATGGGGTTGGCAAAGAAATGTGTTTGTATAAAACAATTGAAGGAGCTAAAATTAACCACAATATATCTGTTGGCTTGCAGTTAGTCTTGTGGAGGGATTATTCTCTTCCTTCCCAACTTCATTTAGAGAAGTCTTGCAAGAAACTTAGTGTCTAGTTTGGCCCCAACCTTCAGCTGGAGAAGAACTGGTGAGAGATATTGAAAAAGGTCAAGGTCACAGTTAATTTGTAGTTTTGCTTAAAGGTGAGATTAGAGTTTCAAACATTTACCACCTCATCCTTTATGAACCTTCTGTGCTTTCATCCTATGCATCAATCTTGTTGGCCTTGAGAGAGCACTGCTTCTGCCTTTTTGGGTCACAAGGGCCCTGTGTGACATTACAAGATTCATCAGCATACCTTAATGTTAACTTTCCTTGGATAGATGTCTTCTATTACTATTGTTCATCCAATACAAGCTCCAAATGCCACTGAAGGTAGAATGCTACTCAATGTGGATGTTGTAAGTGCATAGAGGGAGGGAGTAAGAAATGAATGAAGATATGCAGGTTAGATAACAGTTGACCTTTGAAGAGGTTAAAAGTGTAGTGACCAGAGAAGCAGCGCTTCAAGAGTCCATTCTACATGGCAACAGTCCTAAGGAAGAAGCTGTCTAAGTGGAACTTACTCCTCACTGAATGAGCATTTGTTGACTCTGAGTAGGTGGGCTCTAGCTGTGAAAATCTGGCCTGATGGAACCAAGGAATATTGTTCACCTGAACATTTCCCATGAAAATAGCAATAGAGTATTGAGTGGATAACAACCATCTGTGGTTGTAGGGTGAAAAACAATTCCAGTAAATTCTGGAAGAAATATGCCAAGAAAGCCTTTCTAGCTTTGAGAAACATGCACTTGGAGAACTACTGTTTTCCTATAAATAAGTGCTCCTATTGCAAATGTTAACATGCTTTGAACATCTTCTCACTGAGGGAGACAGACCTTGCTGACATCTGCCATGTAATGAAAAGCATTATATCATGTTGTGTAGGAGCATTTTAAAAGAATTGATCAATGTGCTTGTCTAGATGAAGGAGTATTATTACCCCTTGTGACCTTGGACTGCTCTTTTCTTTGTCTCTCTCTCATCATCTGGTTGTATATTTTATGCATCAGCTTAAGGTTAAGATGAAGTTAGAGGCTGTCTTTGGTGTACTTTGGCGAAAGGTGGATGACTATTGCATGACTGATGTAAGTGAATGAAGCTAACTTGGTGTCCAATCTTGATATGATTGGTTGAAGATTTTACTTTTCGGAGAACTGTGTCTGCCCAGTCTAGCTAGGTTAGTATATAATTGTTTTAGTATTTAAATTCTTTTAACTTGGAGAATATATGCCCATTTTTTTTTCCACTTTTAATTTTTTTAGTACCTCACATTTCAGTTTTTCACTCCCTACTCACAGTTAGATGACAAATTAAAGTTCTCTAGTGACATACAAATGTTTTGTTTTTACACTTTTCTATTTTTTCCCCAGTTAACTTGCTTTTTTTTATATATTAGATTATAAGGAGGGTAACTAATGCATCTTTACATCTGTAAATATTTGTTCATATCCTTTTAATTCATATGAAATTTTTTAAAATTGTAAATATGAATGTTTTGATTCTGTTTCCCACTTGAATTGCAAATAGGGATATTAGAATTTTTTGGCAAGTGTTGCATGAAAATTTGAATAAATGTGACATGGTGAAAGAAAATAATGGATTGAATGTAACAAGCTAAGTTAATGGAATTTTCAGCCTTGTGCAATAGTTTTTTGCATTCTCATACAAAAATATTTCTTTTTTAATAAAACTTAAATTTGATTTTTACTATAGTCTTATGTTCCTTAATTATGATGAAGTTGGTTCATGCAAATTTATTCTATGATAAATCATGAACAGTATCTTGCACCTGGAGATTTGAAACTCACCTTAGTTCTAGTACTGCTGGGCTGGATTGGAGACAGACATTCTACCATTTCTAATTTTCTTCAAAATAGACATAACTTTGTGAGGCAGCATGCAAATATCTCAATGAAATTTGTTTGTGAGAATGCTTCACTATATGTATGTAGATTGATTACATTCTCTGTTTCTCAATGTTGACTTTTCACTCATCTTATCAAATTTTGTAAGCCAATATCTGCTAAATCCATGAAGTATAGTAAACCAGGCAAATAATTCATTACCAGAGACTGCTTGCTAATGAATCATTGAATTTCCCCTTGGCAATCCCAACTTGTCATAATCAGTAATGAGTAACATAAAAAGAGGATGGTGATCACTACTCCCTGTTCACCATGTTGCATATCTACTATTTACCTAAGATTGAAAAATTAGTAAATATGGTAGAACAATACAAAATGTGAAGTGCTGTAGACTTGAAACAGAAGCTAATGGCAAGCTATACCAATTCTGTAGGATTCCATTCAGAGTAACCAATCTTCATAAATTATCACTGACAATAGGCACTCTCATATATTTACCTACTTAGACAAGATAACTATTTATGGTAGAAGTCAAGAAGAGCATGATGAGAATCTCAGGAAATTAACAAAACCGTCCATGAAGTTAAACTTAATCTCAAATCATAATAAATGTTCTTTCTCTGATATTAAGTGGATATTTTGGCTTATATGATATCAGAGGGTAAATTAAACTTAACCCTGAAAGGCTTTGGCCACTTTGTAGCAGGAAACCTGAGATTCTGGAAACACTGTCTCAATCAATTTCGGTTTAGTGCACACGACATGAACTATGCTGAACACACAAATTTCATCTGCCAATTCAACAAAATCTTGTTTTTATATACATTTTTGCCAAACCAGGGAATTTACATATTGGGTATGCTGCCAGCTTCAATCTGACTGACGCATGCACCGTGTCATTCCAGCGGTGATGCTTGGACGGTCAGCCTTACTAGCAATTTGTTTGTACATTTAGGCTATGTTACTCTGGCACTCTTAGACCTCCAATGTAATTCTCCCCCCCCCCATATCTTGTGATCACAAAAGCAGCAGCTGGGTGGTAATTGTCTTTGCTGGGTGCTTCTTCACAATGGTGGGGAGAGTGGTTCTGCTTCCTTTTCAGGTAAACTGACTCTGATTCTTCATTATCATGTATCAGACTCTTCAACTCACTTTCTGAAAATGTGCTGTCGGAATCTTCCACTGAGGTGCTAACACTGTGACATGGGCACATGTCTTTCACATGGCAGGGCATTCCATATACTATACAGGTTTGTGGGCTAATTATCTTTGTTACCTGACCCCTACTGAACTTTGTGGTACACTGACTCTGTGGAGTCTTGAGCCACACATGATCTTTGACCTGGTTATGGCTGTGACCAGTAACTGAGGGTGTTGTCACAACATTAAATGCCTCCTTCAACCGAACTTCATATCAGTAGATCGCATTGGCTAGTGCAGTCAAGTGTGAGTGTTCATCTTTTGTTTTCATGTTGTGCCGGTAGACAACCTCCTGGATAGAACAGCATGTCCTGGCTGCAGTTCATTTCCCTGAACAGTAACATTGCTCCACTATGTCATTCCCGGCTGGAGCGTATGTGCAATGAAATCACAGGCTTATTTCCCACTCCTATGCGAAAGTTCTGAACTCTCTGCTGCAAAAGGCTGTATCCTTGTCCATAAGAAGCTCAAAGAACACTGTCTCCAGCTGCCGAATCACACTTGCTGAGTCTTGCCTTGCCAATTCCTTCCAAATGACGAACACAAATGTTTGTCTCCAAAAGCACTGCATTTACATCAAGGTAAGGGAGAAGGTTGGTGCTGATACCTCGTTTAATGGCTCATTTTCTGGACATTCCTGAGCCAGTGCCCAACCTCACTGCATTGATAACGTGTTCCACACTTTTTGCAGTCTTTTGCTCTGTGACCCTTGCTGCTGTATCTGTAGCTGGTTACACTGGTGCTGGTACCACTCTTGGTAGGGACTATGGTATCACTGTGAGGTGGGTGCATGGCTGTGACTATCTCTTGACTTTTGTTCTCAGCTGTTGTCAGTAACGTGCTCTCACTATCAGGTTCGCCATAGGTAGGGTGTCAATGTTTGGCACCTGCTGAAGTTCAATGGAGATGGCATCAGGGAACTTGGTGATGAAAGTAAGTTTGTTGAGTCTTTCCAGCTCAACTTCTTTGAACCCAGACAATCTGACCAACTGCTGATCTTGTTTGCATAAACATCTACTTGCTCATCAGCCCACTTGACCAGACTCAGCTTTCTGTAGGTTGTAAACACATCATTGGAAAATGCCTCTTTCAGCTAGGCCTCTATCTTATCAATATCTTTTTGGTCGTCTTCATCCATCTATATAGAGGGCTAGTGCATTGTCATCCAGATACAATGGCAGCAGACTTACAACATCATCCACCAGCTGAAGTCTTGCCACCAACCATGCCACAATGTCTCCTTTACCAGTAAATGGCTTCATCATGCCCCTGCTTATGTTCATGTTCACCATAGTAATTGTGCTGAAATAGCCTGTAGCAGAAAACCTGGGATTCTGTAGCACAGATGCTGAAAACACCCTTGCAATAAATTCTGTTTTAGTATGCACTAATGTGAACCTTGTTGAATGCACAAATTCCATCTGCTGATTCAATAAAACTTACCTTTTTTAGATGTTCTTACCAAGCCATAGAACTGCATATTAGGTACGCTGTCAGCCTCAATCTGATTCACTGACGCATATGCCTGTCATTACAGTGCCGATGCTTGGATGGTCTGCCTTGCTAGCAATTCGTTTGTACATTTAGACTATGCTACTCTAGCCCTCTTAGACCTCTGAGGTAATTTTCCACACACTTAAAGAACTTTTTCTTCCTTAAGATGTATATTTTTCTCATTGTGCTATAGGAATATTCTACTATTCACAGTGGATTGCAAAATATTCTGAAAATATTACCTCTCCTCTTGTACAAACCAAAAGTTTTTCATTATCCAACAAAGCTGAAAAAGTATTTAAATCCATTTATTTTTAAAGGTTCAAGGGGAAAAAGTTGTTGTGTATTCTGTTGACGAAACTGTTTTTTCACTTTAAAGGCAGATGCCTCTAATCATATTATTGCTGCCACTTTGAATTTTTTTTTTTTTAAAATTTTAAATACCATTGAATGAAAACACTCCACAATTGAAAAAGAAACTCATGCAATAGTGAAGGCTTTAGTGAAGCAGACACACTACCTAATGTAATGTCACTTGACTCTTTTTAATGATCAGAGATCAGTAGTATTCATATTTGATTTCAAAATTAAAAATGATAAAATTTAGAGGTAGAGTTCAACTTGCTTGTCATAGTTTTGATATAAAGTACAGTTTGGGGAAATAATGTTACCATTGATTTTTTTTTTTTCTTTTTTTAGAATATATTGTTCAGTTGTAAATTCAGACATATTGGTGAAATTGCATAACTGTCTCTGTCACAAATTAAAATTTACCTTTTTCATAGAGGAATTAAAGAATACCAAAATCATGTCCCATTTGTGCTGTGTGCAAATTGGTTTTAATGACCTGATGCAGTGGCTCTAGTTAAAGCAACTGTAATAGACAAATTCTCTTACTTTCTTTTTTTTTTTTTTTTTTTTTTTGCCTGTTCAGATGTTATCTTGCTCAACTTTTCATCTTTTGTGAGCCAATATCTATAAATTCTGACAGAGGCACCAACATCATGTTGTCATATTTCTATATAATCAGATTCAGCAATATGCTTTGTATTCTATATGCATTCTACTTTTGACAGCAACTAATGCTACCTGCCATGAGAAGTTATTTAATTAGCCATACTGATTTATAAGTCTATGCTCTCTTTGAACATGGCTATCCAGTGATGGAACAGTTCTTTTGATACAGCCTGTAACACAATTGAAGTACAATCCTATTGTGGAAATGACAGAAATTGAAGCTAATTCTTATCTGCACATTTATCTCAGCAATGACAAGTAAACAGTAGTACCTCTCTGAGATCTTGCCCTTGCTGATTACATACAAAACAGACTTTCTGAAATACAAGTCCCAGTCTTACCTCCTCAAAACTTGCATATATATAAGATCTTGACCAAAATACCATACATCAGAAAGTGGTATCTATTGTACCAGTAGATAAATCATAGATTCCTTCTAAGTTAATCTCATGGTCCTAATAACCAGGCTTCCATTTTGTTTGTATAATGAATTCAACTTCTTAAATTTGTTGTACTGCTGTATATATTTGTTCTTTGTAAAATAAAATCTAAATTTTATTTTATTCCATTTATTCCATTTATTACATTTATTTACTTCATTATTATAGCCTTGAGTTACTTCATGTTACTAAGTTGGTTCATTGCATATGAGTATATTCAGTCAATTAAAAACAATGTTTTACAAATAACAAAATATAAACTATATTTGTTTACAAAATATTAGAATTAAATTTTCAGAATAAATTGAGAATTTGGTGTGCTATTTAACATCTGGTACAGTGAAAGCTGATTATCATTCTGTGATAAGAACTTTTAAAATAAGTATTAACAGCTGATGGCATTAAACAAAGAATATTTAAATTGGAATAATTTATATATATTATGTTAATAACTTGTTATAAAGAAGTTTGTCATAAAAAAATGAATTAAACTTACTGACTTATTAGAACTTATAGTGTTTGGGACTAATTTTGATAATCATAGCCATTTGATCTGTAATTATGAGACGGTTTACTCTGACAGATATAAATGTATTAGTATATGTGAATGATCTTCCACTTTAGTAGTGTTCATGATGGGTTGCATAAATCTAAGAGAATCCGATTTAAATTTTTTACTTGATTTAAAATAATAGTTCAACTTAGGAAATTTATACAGTTGTGAAATTTTTTTCTTGCAAAGATATTTTACTGATTTAACTTGATTGATTTTCAAAGAGCTATATCCCTTGAACCCTTATTTTGCCTTCTGTGAATTGTTTTGTTATTACACTCAGTACTTGTATTGATGGTCATTTATTTACCCAGCACTGGAGTGAAAATTGCCTCTTTTATATGTTGATTATGGCCACATTGGGAACAATAAGATACTGTTGATATTTACTGAGTCCTTAACTTTGGCAATGCCCACTGAAAATAACCATGTCCCAACTATGGTGTAATTAACAGATCATCTTGTCATTGCTTGTTGAATTCAATTACTAGGATAACTTTGGGAGAGGGATCATCACCAGTTTTGACCAACACAAATTTAAAATATATGATACTTCAATCTAATCAAACATAAAAATGGAACCATTTGATAACTTATAAAATAGATAAAAGTTTGATAAAGAAATTTATTTTGTAGACAAATCTTACCTGGAGACAATTTGAAAGAAAAGAGACAATTTATGTATCTGGTGTAAAGTTTAAAGAATAGTAAGCACACGGCAATTTCTTTTCTCTCTTGGATTACACATCAATATATGTATAGATATCACTTCCAAAAAAAAAAAAAGCAGTATTAATGATATTGATTCTTCCAAATGTTTTTCAAAGTGTACAGGTTGAAAAGTGAAGTCTTTTAGTTACTACTGTTGATTGCCAAGTTTGGCATGAGACTACAAGTATGAAGTTCCCAATGAGGATTGAACTTGCTAATCAATAGTTATGCATAACTAGACAAGCTCACTAAATATTATCCCACCACGATGTCTTTCTTTCAGTTACTGTAGTTAGATGTCTGCATGAAAATCTATACATAACGCCATATACTGAATTTTTTTTCTTAGGTCCATGCTTGCAATTTATTCAATGCATTCTGATATAAACTTTTACTTGAATTTTGCAATTTTAATCTTTCATTTTATGATAGAAATGTTTTTAAGATCTTGGCAGTATTTTTTACTTTCTTTCCAAAGAGCTGGAAAAGCTTTCACTCAAAAAAAAAATTAATCCTGATTCAAGAAATTTTAATATGTTATAGCAATTTTTGTGTGTGTTTATATTAGATGTTAGTTACTATGACAGCAGTAGTATTGATTCTAATTTACTCACTTTTTAGTAAATTATTTGGCAATGATTTTTTTTTTTTTTTTTTGTTAAAGCCATATTATGTGTTTGCTTTGGTTTTTATTTTGACAACTAATTTCCCAACGTTTTCACATTTTCAACTTGCTTCGCTTCTTTTGTCAAGAAGTGCTTGGCATTTCCTTTCAAACTTTAATTGATTCTTCTACAATTATATAGTTCCAATGATTTCCTGTTTGTGTATAGCAATCATTGCCTTTTCACTGGGTTTTAATTTGTACCTATAAACATGTGAGTATAAATATTTTGAAGCAGATGGGGAATTTAATAAAACTTTTATGAAGGTAACCTGGAAGGGATTGAATATTAATGAATGTAACATTGTAGATATATGAATTTTAAGTGAATACTCTTAGTTAAGGTTAATAATTAGGTAGTTGTGAGTTTATAATAAAGTTTTAATTTAGTATAAGTTCTGTTAACTTATACTAAAGTGAAAATGGAGGGAAGGAAACTCATCGCAATCAAAAAAATTTAATGAAAGAGTAAAAAATAAAAAAAAATAAAGCAAAATACATTTTAAAAAAGGAATAAATAAAGCTATAGAACACACCTACACATGTGCCTTCTATTTGGGCAAAAATCTTTTCATTTGGTAATTTGGCATCACTAAAGAGAAATTATCTACCAAAAAATATATAGCTATGCTTCCATCACTCCAGGGTAAGTGGGTTGTAAATGAGTCAAACAGTAAAAGAAAGAAAGAAAAAATATATTTGCTCATACAGATCAAGAAATTCATTCATATATTTAGTGGATGGTTTCTATTTTTTATTGTAACTATACTGCATATGATACATACAGCTTGTAGTTATGTTTTCTTTCAGTAGCGGTTTCACTTTGAATTAATAAATATTTTAAAAGGTAACTTTTAAATACTGTTTTGATTTTGTATAAATTGCATATTCTCTGTTACACTTTTGATATATGTTATATAAATTTGAATGTTTACTGTTTGGAGTCATGGATACCATGCTGATCAGATTTGACTTTGCTGTTGCTTACTTAGATGGCTTTTCTTATGAAAAGCCAAAGCGTAGTCAAACATAAGGATCATGTATGCAAAGCTTTTGCTAAAATCCAAGAGTACAGTTTCAAAATTAGAGACCAAATGTGATTTTTCAATAGAAAAACTCAAATACCTAGAACACATAATTGACAGAGATGGTAGAAGACTGAATCCTGAATGGGCTACTGTGATTAAAGATATGCTGGCAACCAATAACATCATTTCCTTACAGAGCTTCCTAGGTCTAGCAAATTATTACCAGGCATTCATATCAAATATGCGTCATTTGTGTGCTCCCCTTAATGAATTATTAAAAAAAGACAAGCCCTGGATTTGGACAGCAGAATGCTAGCAGGCATTTGAAAAAATAAAGAAAATTTTAATGTCAGACTTGTTTCTGACACATTATGACTGAATATGGAAATCATTGCTGCCAGCAACACGAGTTCATATGGCATAGAGGCATGTATTCTTTACAAAATGACTGATGGAATGGTAAAACTGATAGCACCTGCTTCCTGTGGAAAAAAAAATATTCGCAGATTGAAAAAGAAGCACCTAGGATTATATTCAGTCGCCAAGTTCCACTGGTATATTTATGGTTGATAATTCATTCTACATACAGGCCACAAATCACTACTCACCATTTTTGGCTCAAAGAAAGGTCTGCCTATGCATACAGCCAACAGACTTCAGATGGGGTACAATACTGTTAAATTATAATTTCGAAATTGAGTACGTGTCAATGCGGTCATGCAGATGGATTGTCAAGACTAATTCCCAAGTACAAAGAACCATTGGAAGATACAGTGCTTGCTTCCCGTCAATCTGAAGGAGAATTAAAAGCTACCCTTTGTAATACAGTAAGGGAACTTCCAGTGACGCTGGATCAAATAAAACAACAGGCTCATTATAAGTATATTAAGGAAATAAAAGCGTAAATTATTGAAAAGGACCAGTGAACTACAGACATTTTCTCGATATGTGATGAGGTGGTACTATACAGGGAATGAGTTGTGATTCTGTTAACACTACAAAAACACATTTTGAAAGATTTTCATGCTGGCAATTCAGGGAGTACTAATATGAAAAGTATATATGTGTAGCTATGTCTATTGGAAAAGTATGGACAGGGATATAAAAAATGCTGTCAAATCATGTAAAGACTGTGCCTTAGCAGGCAAGGCACCTCCTATTAAATCCAATCCCTGGCAAAAAACAGACCTAACTTGGTCTAGAATTCACATTGATTTTGCGGGACCTCCAGAAGGTTATTACTACCTCATTGTATACATTTTCTCGAAGTAGCCTGAAGTGTACAGATGTAAAAAACCCAACTACAGAAATTGTTATAAAATTTCTTCATGCGCTGTTCACCAGATTTGGATCTGATAATGGAACTCAGTTTATGTCTGCAGAATTTAGAGAATTCTGTGAAATTTATCAGATTAAACACATCACCACAGCTCCGTATCATCCGAGATCAAATGGACTAGCTGAAAGATTCATAGGTACCTTGAAGAGAAAAAAGCTAGGACTACACCAAATGAGAAAGCCCTTCAACAATTCCTGCAAGTATACAGGATTACACTGAATGACAAGACATCAGCTTCACAATCTCCAGCTGAAGTGATGTTCACACATCGTATACAATCTGTTTATGACAAACTACTGCTGAAACAGGCGAAGCCAAATAGAACAAACATTGTACCTGCAAGATAGTATAACCTAGGTGGAAAAGTCTTTCAAAATGTTTAAAGACAACAAATCTTTTTGGGAGTTGGGAACTATAGAAAAAAATATTGGGAATATGATTTATAAAATAAAGGGTCCACAATTCATACATAAAAGATACATAAACCAACTTAGGAAACAGTGATGGATACAATATATGAAACTTTTAATATTCTAACTCTTCTAATGGCTCCTGAAATATGCCATTCAAAAAGGAAAATAAAAGCAATGGATTCAATAGTGGTCAATCCTAAGTGGAAAAAATATTAAGACCGCAAACAATTCAAAGTTGTCAAAAGTGTCTACCGCAAACTTGAAAAAAAAAACTTTCTGAAGACTACTGTGGAGTTGAGATTTTTAGAGGTGGGTGTTATAGTGCCCTCCTACAAGAAATTTGGACTTTCCTCTTACTATATATCATTACCTGCATGACTTCCAGAGGCATTTAAGTACACAACTAGTATGCAGTTAAAGCCAGCTACTAGTCAGGCAATAAGCAGTGTAACTGTACCATTCAGACTACTTATTTCTGTTTACTTATTACTTACACTTACTATGTATATTCATTTCTTGTTATACTAATCCACTGTTTGGAACTTAACTTCTGTGTTCTGTGTCTTACTTCTGGCCAAACCGGTCACTACAACTTTATGGTGAAGTTTTGCCACAACAACTCCACAACAAATTGGCGACAAAGATTTGCGTTAAGATTTACCACAACAAATTGGTGTTGAAGATCCACAACAGTAAAGTTACTGGCATTATCAAAGCATTATCTCAAAAGTGTTCCTCTTTGGTAAACAGAAAAGGTATTAATTTCCAGCATGACAATGTAAGGGAACACTCTGCAAAAGAACCCCAAGAAAAAATAAGATGAATAGAATGGGTGTTTCTTTAACATCCTCATCAAATTTAGAACCTATAGATTTTCATTTGCTTCAATCACAAGAATATTTCATAAGAAAATTCAGAAACAGAAATTGAAAACAGACCTTATTTAAAACATGAAATAGAAAATGTGCCTCCCTGTTGAGTTGCAGTTTTTGAAAATGAAGATAACTACATTTTATAAATATTTCAAAAATATTTAAATTTGTTTTTATATCCTTTTGTGTATGTTTCTGTTCTTTCTTTTTTTCTCTTTAAAAACATCTTTTAAATTGTTATACACCTTTCTATAGAGGTTCTGGGTAGCCTATTGTTTACCAGCATGGTGAATAGAATCAATGGGTTGAGTTTGAATTTCAGCTTAGGATGCTTATGTTCATTTCATACTTCTTCTTTAGGAAACCTAAGTTTCTGTCTCACCACCAGATATATTGAAGATTTCATCACTAGCACACCACAATGACAGAAGAGGAATTGAGGATAGAACATTTTGTCAAACCTTGGCAAGAGTCCAATCAAACATTCAGTGCATACAAGGGTTGGTTGAAAAGTAATGCCTGCTCTTTAATTAAGATTTTTAATAGTTGAAACACATTGCATAATAAAACGAATAGAAATTTCAAGATTCAAAATCTAGTCTGCAACATAGGTCTTCTTCGTTCTCACTTGTGATTTTTCCACTTTGAGGGTATATATGTTCACCTTGTAGAAAGTTTTGTTCACTCTGTTGCTGTTTTCGTCATGGTTTGCTTCATTAATCTCATCACTGGAGAACTTCTGCCCTTTAGTGTGCCTCTTCATGAACCCAAACAGATGTGTCTCAGGGTTCTATATCAGTACTCCTGAAATTATTCAGCAGCATCACTCTTTGCTCTTTCATAGAATTGCCAGCATTCTAGAATCTCACTTTACACAGACACTTTAACACAGACTACTTTAAGTAGCCAAGAGAAAACTGCATGAACTGTCTTGGTTCATCTGAAAGCTTTCATAATTTTGCAATGGTGATTTGTTTTTCAGCTATAATGATTTTATTCCCAGCAGCAGATAATCTGGCACTGCAACGCTCATCACTAAGCTTGGTACCTCTTTTCTCTCTGGATATGTCATGAAGTCTCTTGACCATTTCCTTACTGTGATTTTATCAAGTGCAGCCTTTCCATAAACATTTACTAATTTTCTATAAATGATTGCAGAAATTTCTCTTGCTGAAATAGAAATTCCTTAATAGCTATTTGCTTTCTATGCATTTCCAAAGAGAAATGTGTTTTAAAAGACCATTTAAAGTAGTATGGATTGAAAAAGAGTAGGTAACTACACCTGTTTTTCGTTGGGCTTCTCATCACTTTACAATTTATAGCTTATAAAAAAATGGGAATTTTGATTACGTTTTAAAACTAAATTAGGTATTACAGGTATTAGTTTTTGATTGATACTTGTATTTGAGTATATGTATACAATTATATTTTCATAAATGTATAAATGTTTGTGTAAATATACACACAAAGATAAATTATAGATTCGTTTAATTATAAGGATATCTTTATATAGTAGTTTTTATTTGTGCCTATATTTCCGTACAAATACCTATAATTAAACTTCCAGAAATGTGTATAGATTTATCACACTAACTCACATCCATTCTCACATGCTCTTTTTTCATCTACTCCACCCACATCTTCGGTATCTTCATCTGTCTATTACCCTCCTCCTGACATTTCCTATAACTAACCCCTCTTTCTAATCACTTTCCCCTATGTAACCCCCATGTGCAACAGTGGCAGTAGAATGCCTTGCTTGGGGTGAGATGATTAAAAAAAAAAAACAGAAATTGTTTATATATGTTTCTTTCTATGAAGCTCTTTTTCACTAAATTTGAGAATAAATTAGTTATCCTTAATACTAGAATCTTTGCCACCATATCCAAGACAGAGATATAATTAGAAAAAAAATTAATTCAACTACAATTTGAATGCTGATACTTTTCAAATAAATTGTTTACAATGTAAAAGAGTTTATATCAGAGAGACATCATGTGATCTAAAAGCCTGTATCTAGGAACACAAAAGAAATATGTTTAAACAACCATTCAAACTCTCATAATGAACAGGAACAAAACTGCCCATGAATTTAATTATACTAATGCCATCCTAATTAAAAAAGAATATAATTCTTTAAGGAAAACCTACTAATAATAATATCAACTGTTAACACCTGTCAAAAATATACTATATTAACCTTTATTGAATCCATTCTACCTAAAACAAATGGTATGTACATAAAAATGTTCCCAAATCAACACACAAAAAACCAACATGCATCACACACACACACACACACACACACACACACACTCTCACTATCATCTCATTCCTAAATAGACAGGCTAGGATTGTTATACACTTCAATACATATAATACTATTTACATTTTTTTCAGGTAGGCTTAGAATCTGGTAATTTCTTGAAAGTTCGAATTGATATGTCATCTCTCCTTAAATTCAGAACACCACAAATCATACTAACATTCATTTAAAGAGTCAAATGTACTTGAAACATCACTGAACAATGAAAATCAAGCGACCGAAAAGTAAAAATGCCAGAATTTCTTTCTTTTTTTTTTCCATATTTTATTCTCTGATGAAGCTTTAATCAAAGTGAAGCATCTTAGCAATAAACATTTCCCATTTGTTCTTTATCATGTATTTCTTTACATATCTATGCATATCTTGCACAATATTAAGACTTATATATAGAAGTACATTTGCAATACAATCTTACACATATGCATGCACTTTCTACTTTGATGATGACAGCAAAAGCAATGGTTTTAATCTAATGAATTTATTAACATATCAGTAGTATTTCCTCATGATCAACACATAAATATACTGCCATGTTACTATAACTTTTTTTCACTCTGTAAATTTGATGTCTTCCTCTCTTAGATTACTTTTTCTTTTTCATGATTATTTTTAGGTATGTAAATGTTTGCAATGATTAAAGGAGTTTTAACCAACTCTTTTTTGTTTACAAGTTTGTGAATTTGAATTTCTTTATTCTTAGCCCTGTTGAAAGAACTTTGAATATATTTGAAATCAGGTTAATAAATTCTCTTGCCTATTTCAGTTTACTGCAGGTTGTAAAAATTCACACTTTCTAAAAATATGTTTAAGTAGACTTAAAGTTCAGAGCAGTAATTGTTTTTGATTAAGCCTGAAATAACACCAAGTATCTGCATTAATTAAACATCATGCCTCTTGATTTATTTAGATGATCCTTTTATTTTAGTGATCATGTCTAATTATTCCTCAATTGTTCTCAGTGATTGCACAAATTAGTTTTTTTGATATCCATTTCCATGGAGATTAAAAGGAATATCTAATTATATATCAGAGAACTTTGAACATATTAAAAGGACTAGTTCTGTTTCATTTACAAAAACTTTTTTCTTTATATTCATGTAGAGTTTAGTGATAGATTGATTGTTGAAAACTATAAAATTTTATTTTAGATGTGTAAGTCATATAAACTCAGATTAAGCAAAGTTGATTAAAAACTAGTTTTTTATATTTTATACTTGTTTGTAATATGAAATTATGCAAGGGGTGTTTGTAGAATTGAGTTATCACTTTGCTAAAGAAAAATAAATTCTTAAATTTACACTAATTCTATTCATAACCCTATACTGAATTATTTTGAATTAACAACTAAGAGATGGCTGATATATTTCAAGAAATTCTTTTGTCTGGAGTTTTCTTACTCTAGCAATAAACCAGTGAGTCAGAACAATTTGTAGATAGTAATGAAGGCAGGTAAAGCAATAACTATCCAGTAGTCTATGATGAGATCATTGGCTGATTAATTTAAAATAGTTTAAATAAATCATGTATGTTTCAAGTAAACTATAAAATTATTATTTTGATTCAAGATAATATTAAAGAAACATCAATTACAGCTTTCATTATGAGAGGTGCCAAACTGAAACTCAGTCAGGTGGGGCAATATCTTTGACTCTTCAATATTATGGTTTGATAGGGCCACAGTGCTTGGTCCACATGTATTTGTAAATATGCCCTTTGCAAGTCCAATAAGGATATGTTAGCCCCAACCCTTGCCACTCCCACAACTTTTGTGTATACACCTCTGAGATAGTGGTATCAGTCAGTTAAGTGCCATACGTGAAACACATTTGGGCGATCATGTCTCAAAAGAGACATGACTGACTGGGCAGAAGACTATCCCGCAGTAGGTTGCCATTGCTTTCTGCGGTAGACTGGTTGCCAGCCAAGGCTATAGAACCAATCTGTCCTGTTATTTAACCCATAACTGGAAGAAAGAGATGGATTAATACCTTTCCCAAGGGTATTTGCACGTAAGTGAATGCAATGAATTCAGCTGGAATTTGAACTCGGCTCTCCGATTTCTTGTTCCGAGCCGATATCCACTGGACCACGGCGCCATTTAACTCTTGATAATCCAGTACTGGATGGACTTTCTGCTTGCTCTCCTGTATAACTGCCATTAACGGGATCAGAAACTTAGGTGGGCCAAATCCATCTTCTGGATATGGCTGCAGCCACCTATTAACCAACTATGACTGGAGCTCTATTTCATATTCATCTTGTGCATAGTCTGGTACTGTGTTTTCTGGCACTCTATTCTTTAGGGTTATAGGTGGGTGTCCACTTCCATGAGGCTGTTCCTACTTTTTTTTAATGACAATCAAACTCTGCACTAAAGTCAGGTTCATTAATAGAAATGGCAGCATACTTGGGCATGCTTCCTTCAAAAAAGTGAATTAGGTGGACCCCTCCCAGTTCTCTAATTGCATCAATCACAAGAAGCAGATTGAAACTAAGTAGTGGTCCATCCACAATTAGGCCATCCATATGCACAAGTTGAGCATGACCAATGTTCAGTATAATAATGCCATGTCCATGGCATGTTAGGCTTTACCATTGGCCGTTAAGATATCTGTTTCCATTAGTCACCAATGGTGGCATATGCATTTGCTCAGTAGTGTCTGCAATCAGCCAGAGTCAACCAGAACTGTCTATGGCCACCTCAATTATAGTCTGATGTCTGTTCCCTGGAGCTGTTTCGCTGGCAATCTGATGAGATGTGCCTGATCCTGTTGCACCAACAATACTGTATCTTGTGGCAGGATCTTTGTGCCCGGATGACTGTCCTCTCCAAAAAGCCTTGCTTGCAATTCTTTTTTTGTAAATGAGCTTACATTTTCTTTGATGTCACTCATACAACACTAAATACTTTGGTTTCCAGTTTGCCACTCTTGAGTTCTCACACACATTACCAACATCAAGAGTTTTTCCCTTCCCCTGCTTCAGATTTCTTTCATCATACCAACACCACAGCCGATTAACCAATTAGTGTTCTTTGCTTTTGTCCTCAGTTACCCAGTCAAGTGATATCCTCTTATTTGGCCAATCAGCATATGACTTACTATTAGCCGAGCCATGCTAAGCTGTACAAAAATCACTGTTATAGAGTATACAATTTTTAACTAATTTTTAACTAATCCAACATGAGGAGAGGAGATTCATGTCATTTTCAAGGAACAGAATGCTGCTACTATGTGTCATGTATTGAGGTAAGGAACTTATTTTCCTTTGCACCAGATTCAAGCCACTCTGACTCACATGCTTCTACATAATTGTTCAACACAAGTGGGTTGTTACTAGATTTTAACCTGGTTGTTGGCACATGTGTACATTTCATGGGGCGTGTTATCTTGGGCATTCATTCCCTTTGGCTGGCAGGATAAAATCTCCCCTAGGTAATTTTTGATGAACTATTTATTATGTAGCGTGCAGACATAGTTGAGAGCAAAATTCCACACCTACTTGACAATTTGAACTAAATGCTTGCACCAAGGAAAATGTGTGAGAGTTTAAGACTGAAAACTTTTTCAGTTTGTTACACCTGTAATTAGAAGCAGCCAATTGAAAATATTGTATTGATTTTGATAATTGTTCCTCTGTTGTCAAATCAAGGTGTAATTTAGGGTGAGGTGATTTTATTTATGTATGATAATTTTTGAGGTGAAACGAAACTAGAATTTCAATTTGAATTAAATCAGGCTTTTTTATTTCTTGCTATTTTTGACTGGAGAAAGAACAATTTGCCTACAGGTCAACAACTACAGTTCCTATAAACCCCCATTCCTAGTGATATGATATCACTTGGATCAGACATTTTTAAAGACCTTCTTCAGAAGGTTTTTTACCTTTTCATTGAACTAACCAGAATTTGGGCAATGCATCAGATGGATGTGCATTGTAGTGCAGTGTATATTGACTTGGAACGACAAATTGGGGAGCCTAGATCAAATTCCAGTCGAATTTCTCGCATTCACTTACGCACAAATATCCTTGGGAAAGGTATTAATCCATCTGTTCCTTCCAGTTATGGGTTAATTAATAGGACAGATTGGGTTCTACAGCCTTGGCTGGCAACCAGTCTACTGCAGAAAGCAATGGCAACCTACTGTGGGATAATCTTCTGCTCAGTAAGTCATGTCTCTTTTGAGACCTGATCGATGCACATCCAGCACAATGCACATCCAGCACATCAGCAATATAATTTACTAGGACAAAATTCTATTAATGTGTGCTGTCATAAAAGAGAAGCAGTAATAGATGTAGAATTGTTTGCATACATGCACACAGCCTTTGAGATTTCACTCGCTGATTGACTCAGTTGATTAAAAACTTAAAGTTTATTGCTTTACTCGCCCATGGATTAAAAATCGCACAATGAAACGTGTCCCTTCAAATATTGAAAATATAGAAAAAGGAAATCTGACTTTTTTTTTAACAACCCAAAAGTATGCCATTGAAGATTCACAAATTATTTAAAATGACCAACAATGACATTATTGAACTCTGGTCTCGCTTTTATTGTCCCGGTTAGTGTAAACAATTGTTTAATTAATGCTTCCAAAGTAGAGCCAAAATGTTTTCGTTGCCCAGATTAAAGACATTCACAGATTTTTAGAAACTCACTTGGAAAAATATTATCCTTGTCTCAACATCTATATTTACAAAAAGTAAAAACAAATATTTAAAAGAAAGAAAAAATATACGCATACTTCTTTCAACCACGCACTGAAAAACAAATTTATACAAGTAATTTTTTTACAGAAAATCGTTGAGAAAATCAGATTTGTTATTTTTTATCATCTATGAGATGGAGGCTGTAGTCAAACAGAAGAAAGAAACTACAAATAATTTAGGTACCTCCACTCAATTTAAAAAAAAAAACATATCATAATGTTAAAAGGGCTCAAACTTAATAAAAACAGTGTCATCATCAAAATGTTTATGCTTTTATTAAGAAGAAAGATCAAATTTTGTTATTATTTTTAAAAAAAAATTTAAATCCTTTCTAACACTTTCGAAATTTTAATTAAAATTTCAGTTTTTGTTTTCAGTCAGCGATTCATGCTATGTTTACATAAGGCGACTATTAAGAAAATAGAGTTGGTCGAGTAAAAGGAGTTTGGGATGAGTAAATCTTCCCTCGCTCTCAACTGCTGGTTGAGTGGTTTCCTTTTCAAATCTCAAAGGCTGCATACACATATTCTTCTTTTCTATCTCTCTCATATGTTTATTAAATTGACTTGTCATTTTTAGCTCAGAGGTAGAATCGCCGACTGATGCCAATTTGGTTGGGTTTCAATCCTGGGTAATAGCAACTGGATGTCTAACCGTACTGATGAGCTGTGAAACAGATCTATCTGCAGATGACATACACACGCACACATATATATTCTGAAACTATTATTGAATAAGAATCATCTGAGTTACATGAATAGCAATGAGCAGTATCATTTTCATATTTCATGTTGTTGCAATGAATCCGTCATGTTTGTAAATTTGTCAGTATACAATGATTTCCTCAGTTTTTCACTGACCAGACAAATCACTCTATGTTGTGTCTTGATTCTATTTCACATTCATGAGCACAAAAATGGAGAAAGACCTATTGTACATTCACAAGGAAATGAAAGGTGAAATTAATGTCTTTGTGACAAATGTTTTCAGCATATTTGGTTGTTTATTCAGGGATTCACTTTTATGATCTAGTGGTGGGTAGGTGATACTTTGGATAACTACTGTCATGACAGACTAACAGATCAGCTTTTCACTTCAACCAGAAAGAACTCCATTTTATCACCCCTCTGCCCATCTCTACATCACCACATGTGGCTGGTAACTCATCTACAGATGTTTTTTTATTTTTTTTTAATCATATCACCCCGAGCAAGGTGGTAATGCCACTGAAGCGCAGGGGGCTACGTAGGAGTGAAAAAATTGGAAAAGAGAAAGCCGGAGACCACATCCTAAACAAGGAACAAGGGATGAGCCTCTTCACCTGTTCAATAGACGTGGGTGGAGTGTGAACCGGTTTGAAACTATTCTCTAAAATTGGCATTGGAACTACCTTTAATTCTGTGTCTTATGACTTTCAACTAAGTGGTAATTGTCCCTGAAAGTTTTCATGTATTTATTTTATTCTCTTTTTAGCCACTTTAAAGATATTTATAGATTTTATTGTATATGTAGTTATAAACACCAGATGCTTCAGATTCAGATAAGATTATTTATCTTCCACTTCAATGTGGGTGTCCTGATCACAGCTGGCTTCTATTGTATTACCAAATATCTTTTGTAGTTAAATAAGGGACATTTCTCATTTATGATGAATTACACAAATTAAGACAACTAGATCAGTTGACATTTTTTGGCAACAGTGTCAATAGCATGAAAACAGTTTGATTATCCCAACAAACATTGTAATGTTAACTGTTCTGAGTTTTGACAATTGTTCTTGAAGCTGATGAAATATCATAGAGATATCAATGATACATTTTGCAAATTTTCTATGAAAGTTAGTACATATTTCAGTTATAATAAATTTTATTTTAATATGCAAAATAATCTTTATTCTGAGTGCTGTAAAAATATTTCATTTTTTTTTATTTGACCAATATAAACATGTGATATCTGCACAATTCTAATTTGTAGAAAAAAACAAAAAACAGTTAATGACTGTTAGTGTTATACTAAAACATTTAATACAGAGACATTTTACATAGGTACCTCTAAAAACTTTCTAAAAAAGAGCATACCATGTTTGTTATTATTAAGAGGAAAGACCAAAGTATTTTTGGATTATCTTATTAAATTTTTAGTCCTTTGTAGCACATTCAAAAGTTTTAGTTACAAAATTTGTTTTTCTTGCATCAGTGGGTGGGCCAAAAATCAGTATAGGTATTTTTAGCACCTTTTTTGATATTAAAAACATTTAGAAATTCTTGCAAAAACCAAATAATTGTTAAATTTTAATTAAATTTTCAAGACTTATTCACAGATAAATTATTTTTGAATTTTTTGTTTATTTTTATAGAAAATCTTGGTAAGTTTTTTTTGCATCTCTTACTTCTACTTAATTTTATGAAATTTTAAGAAATTAAGGTTTCAGCCTTTTTATATTTATATTAGTTAAAAGCAGGACTCCTTGCAGAATTTAAATCATCAGATTGTTTTTGTAAAAAAAGAAAGATCATTTAATGAAAATCTGCTCTGAAGTATAAAATAAAAGATGCAATAAAACTGATGTTATTTAATTAGAAAAGATTTTAATTGTTTTTTATAAATAAGATATATTAAGGATACTATTGTCATCATAAAAATGAATTTTTGCAAGAACTGTTTTTGTTTCTTTTAAATTTTAATTAAAAAAAATTATGTTTTAAATTTTTTAAATTCTGTATTAATTTCAGCCTTTTTGATATAGCTTTTACTTAATAATAATATTTACTAATTATAAATTGAAAAGCGTAATACAAATCATCAAACACCAATATTTTTAAAAGAATTTTGAATTTTTTGTAGGTGTATAAATGTACAAATTATGAATTATCATACACAACATTATCAGAAAATAAAAGTGCTAACTATAGTAAATTTAAAGTAAACATTTCTAAAATTCAATAAATCATTAGATTACAAAGAATATTTACACAAATTTTTAAGATTGCTGCATACTTAACAATTATATAAAAATGGTGTTCACTTCATTTTCTTAAATTATTTTTTTCAAATAGTCTCATAGAACAT
Organism: Ascarosepion bandense; assembly: GCA_037127315.1. Classification (NCBI taxonomy): domain Eukaryota; kingdom Metazoa; phylum Mollusca; class Cephalopoda; order Sepiida; family Sepiidae; genus Ascarosepion; species Ascarosepion bandense. The sequence continues at coordinate 734,921 of JBBBDQ010000298.1, read as the reverse complement.
TATATTCATCATCAGGCTGTCAGCACATCAAAACAGCTACTGTCAGGTTAAAAATGCATTTCTGTGATATTTTAAACTTTAAAGTAAATATTATTTGTTTCAAATCAGATTAATTATACTATAAATCAGCTAATATTCCTCAAATAAAGTTTCATAAAAGTATATTTTATTTTAGGAAGATTTTTTTAATAAAGAGAATTACATTTGGAATGAAAGACAAAAATGGGAACTAATCATTTAAGAAAAACTCCTTCATGTCAATTTAAATTAGTTTTCAAATGCAGCAAAGTATTTTGCTTGTTGAAAATATTAGATTTAATCTATTAATTTGAAATTAAAACTAAAATAAAAGCTTTGAGAAAGTTTTTGGTATTTTAATCCTTTGGTATCAAGTTTTTTTTAGGTGACCCCTAATTTTATAACTTCATTTGAAAACTATTTTGTTAAGAGTAGCATAATTTTATGACCTTTTTATACAGTTTCACTTTTGTAGCGCTTACTTTTTCGTATTGTATTTGTAGACTTGTAGAGCCAGCATCAGAACATGATCATTATATGCTACACAACAGTATACCATTGTAGTGTTACATTCTGTTTTTTTATAAATTTGTAGAATTATTTTGTTGAACAACATATCTGCTTAATGCATTCATTTTATCAATTATTATCCTGCCAGATAAAAGAAAACATTAAGAGTTCATAATTATTGAATTTCAAACTTTAAATGATACAAATATCACATTTTAAAGATTTATACATCATACATACATACATACATACATACATACATACAAGGGTGTGCTGAAAAGTTTTCAGGCCAGTTCACTTCATAATATTTGACCAAATTAGTTGAGCAATTAACTTTTCAGCACTTCCTCATATATTATTTAAAAAAAAATTTATTTTAGTCATTTTTGCCCCAAGCAAAGCTGGACTACCATTAGTATTCAGGGGCTTACAGTGAGAGAAAAGACTGTATGAAGGGGGTTTAAAAAAAAAAAGGATAAAAGAAGAATGGAATTCATGGCAAGTGACATTGCATTTAAATTTTTAGGGATTGTAGCTATCAGGGGAAAAGTTAACTGAAGATGATATGGGTGGGAAATGCAAAAAAGACTATTGGAGTAGAAGTGGTGGGTTACATTCAACTATTTCAATGGTAAAAGGGTGGGATCTAGATGCCAGTCTAGTAGAACACTTAAATTCATGTGGATGGAGCACCAGGGTAAAAAAGCTTGTCAGAGCAGTTGTCATGAAAATATCTGTAAAAAAGAGAAGGAAGCCATATCATATTGGTGAGAAAGTGAAGTCAAGATGCCAAGTCAGGAACGATTACATTGTGAATTTTTATTTGGATTTTGTCAAGAACTTTGAGATGAATAGCAGGAGTACCGAACCAGATATGCCAACAGTATTTAATGCATGAATAAGTGGTAGATTTATAAATGTGAAAGATGGATTCTAAGAAAAACTTTCTGGCCAAACGCAGAGGCCTAACCTTCCTAACAGTAGATGCAGCTATAGATTTGATATATTTGTTCCACTTCAGGTCATTTGAAAAAGTAAGGCCAAGGAAATGCAGTGTGATACTCTCAAGGAGACTTGCATCAAATGCTTTTGAGATATCTAGAGCAGCAGCTCAAGCTTTACCATTATAATCAAGAGCCTGGTATATATATATATATATATATATATATGGCCATTAGCACATGAGTTGTAGATCTGGTGAAGCAGAAGCTATATTATTTGTCAGAGAGTAGGTAGCAAGAGGTAAATGCTTAACTACTTCAGCATTGATTAGAGCCTCAAAAAAGCAGTAAGAGGCTAATAGGGCAATTGTTAGAAGGGTTAAAGAGTTCACCAGAGTTCTTAAAAACAGGAATTACAGATGAGAACTTCTATCAAGCAGGAAAGCAGGAAGTATAAAGGCAATAGTTGTAGAGTTTGGAGAAGACTGGAGCCAGCTCAGGAATACATTTCTTTAGGACGATGACTTGGATTCCATAACCTTTGCTTGCCTTATGGGAGTCTAATTTAAAAATGTCTGAGACCAGACATATATCACACTATGAAATTTAACTTTCAATAAGATAAGCATTATGACTAGAAATGCTCTTCTGACAAATTTGAAAACCAGTGGTCAATGACCAAAATTTTAACTGAACAAAACATTGACTGATTAACTGCTGATCTGCTACTAATGATAACCAAGAAGATAATCTTAATTGAATCATGGCCTAATAGTCAATGAGAAGGTGATAGGACCACAGTTCTCCACCAGATCTTTTGTGTTTCACAATCTTATAAAGTATCTCCTTTTCATTATCCATGACAAATTGAACATTTAAATATAGTTCAGTAGGTTTTTATGTTATCATTTTCATAACTTATCAGATATCAAAATGACTAACATAATGAATCTGGTGACTTCAACACTTGATTTGGATATTTTCAACATTTTGGTTCTCCTGCATCACAATATCTTTTTCTATGAGCTGCACATTTAAAATATATTTTTATCTTTTCTTAAATAAGAAGGCATAACATATAAAAAATGCTGCTTATTTTCTCCAATTTTCAATGTTAAAATCAAGAGAATATGCCAATTTTGACAAATGTTTTTGAAAAAATGTATGCTGAAATACTAATAATGTTATTAAATGACACATATGTTATATATCTAAACAGTGTGAAATATGTATGGTCGCAAAACAAATTCAGACAACTCGGCAATGAAATATAATGACAATTCCTTGCGAGAAATATACGCATAAAATATTTATTTCTCTTCGGTGTTCGAACGACGAAGGCAGTAACAAGTGGAAGACGAAGAAGTTTAAGAATTCATACAAATTAATACAGTTTACAGCAATATATCAACGAACGTAGTTCAAGGAGTTCATACAAGCGATTATAAGTAATATCACAACAGAACGATACACTTACTTAGATTTGAAGCGTCGTGGTAGGGCGTCAAAAGTCTGTTGGCAGCAGCAGCATGAATCTCCCTTAGTGGGTGAAGGAGGAAGACTGCCTGATTTTCATTTCTTCCCCTTTTTATGTTTTCAGAGTGGCTCGACGAGCAGTCCCTTTTTGTCCCGCGGGAGATTTTGCGATTGGCCGGTAAATTGATTCAGTGGTCATGCTTCAGTGATCAAGTAGACGGAAGTGATGCATGGATCCACTTGCGTGGTAGTGTGTTTTGTCATTTCAAGACTGGCACTCCTGAAGATCACTTCTATTTATCAAAGCAGGGTACGATCTTACTTTTTGTTAGAGAACGTAACAGCTCCCCGAAATCCTACCCTGATTTGATGTTTGTTGTTATTATTATTATTTTTTTTATTTTTTATTTTTTTTTTATTTTGGGGATATATATGCGGCGGTTTCATGTGTTGGTGTTATGCAATAGCATGTTTAGTCCATGACGAAATCTTTGAAGTGTGCTGGGAATTGGCAACGTGTCCTCCGTTTCGTCGTGTTTTGGGTGGTGTTGCCAGAACTGTAGTCACCTGTGATGGAACGCTCCCCTGACGAAAGTGTAGGAGGCAGTGGGGATGGTCTTGGTGGTGGCGGGCACATGTATTGCAGGTGATTCGGTCGTGGTATGAGCCTACGTATATGTGCCTGATGTACCCAATCGGTTTTGCCGTTTTTATTTCTGACCTGGAGTACCATGTCATTTGTTTTGGTGACTTCAAAGTCACCTACCCAAGGCAGGTGTGACAAGTGGGCTATTGTGGACTGAGGTCGGTGGAGTAGTACCTTGTCCCCAACCTGAATCGGGTCTTTGAAAATGTATCAGTTCAATTTGGTCTCCATTTTGTGGTCAGCCTCATTGTTTGCCAGGGCAACTCTTTGGTGTACCTGTCGGAGCAGGGCATTTATCTGCATCTCGTAAGCTCCGGGGTTGTCGTTGGTGATATTTCATTGTGGCAATTTTGGTAGTCCAATATGTGGTTGGCGACTGGTGATAACATAGTGTGGGGATGTGCCGGTGGAGCAATTGGCTGTGGCATTCATAGAGGAGACCACAGATTCGAGGATGTCGGTCCATTCACAGTTTCTGTCCTCGCAGATGATGTATAGGGCATTTTTTAGTGTCCAGTGTTGTCGTTCAATGTTTCCTGAACTTTGTGGCCGCCACGGACAATGGAGTTCTTGAGTGATCGATGTTAGACTGTAAAAATCTTTGTAGACCTCTCTGGTGAAGTGGGTGCCTTGATCCGAAGATATGATGTGGGGAATCTCCTGGTGACGAAGAAAGAACTGGTAGAGCCCACGGGCAGTGTCAATTGCACGGTCCCTAGCGCATGGTATGGCCATGAGGTGTTGGCTGAAGCTGTCCAAGATTGTAAGGATATATCGCTTGCCTTTGAGAGGGGCATTGAGACAAAATCAATGTAGACCACCTCGAATGGTTTTCTGCCTCGCCTGCAGTGGCCAATGGGCCAGGTTGGGCGCTTGCCGTAATTCCCTTTGTGTTTAGTACAGGTGTGGCATGAACGGACATATTCCTTGATATCGTGATCTTTAAATTCCCACTAGTAGCTGGATAGGTGTTCTTGCATGCGGCTGATACCAGAGTGGTTTATACAGTCATGCGCTTGGTAAAGATATTTTGCGCGGAGCTTGTATGGTACCACCAGCTTAGGCATGTTGGTATTGTCTTTGATCATTAGCACCGACGTTCCCAGTTCCAAATAGAACTGATGTATGAGCTTGTTGAAAATTGCAGTGCGATGATCGTTGGGGTCAAGTTTGATGGTGTCAGGTCCTTGTGTCGTTGATTGGAGGGCCTTGATGATTTTTGAGAGCATATCATCGAAGGCTTGTTCGGCTGCAATACCCATGTTATCGGTGATCTTCTGTACAGGGATGGCTGATGTGGTGTGGAAAGCAAAGAATGCATCGGTGGCCTGCTTATGGTGCTGGATATTTTGAGGCGTGTGTGTTCGGGGAAGAAGCTGGGTGCCCTTGATTTCACCAAGGCACCAAGATGGTACATATATGTTCAAGCTGGAGCCTTGGTGTTTAAACACCTTGCCTGCTGGTGTGGGGTCTGCCGGTAATTTGCCCCTGCTGTGGCCGTATCTCCGACTGAGCATGTCGGCCCAAACGTTCGACTCTCCTTCCACATATTCCAAGACGAACTTGTAGCATGAGATCTCTTCCTGCCATCGTCGTATCTTCGCATTGTTGAATTCTTGTTGGTCCAAGTACGTCAGGGACCGGTGGTCTGTGAAGACGATGAATGGCTGGCTACATAGGAAGTAATCAAACTTGGAGATGGCCCATTTGATAGCGTATACCTCACGTTCAGTCGTCAACCAGTTTCGTTCCGTTGGACTGAAGGTATGTGAGGCCACTGCTATGATTTTCTTCCGACCCCCGTCGCCCTCTTGCATGTGTATAGCTCCGCATGCGATGTTGCTAGCATCAGTGGTGAGGGTAAATAGTCCAGAGAAGTCAGGGAATGAGATGATCGGTGGTGAAGCGAGGCGCTTTTTGATTTTCTCGAAAGCTTTGTTGGCTTTTTCTGTCCACGCAAATGTCCGACCTGGTTTGTTTAGATTATTTATGGGGGCCATCAGGTTGGCGAACATATCTGTCCGAATACTCTCGTGCAGTCGCGTCTCGAGGAATTGTCGGATCCACACGAGACGTCCAATGAGACTTTGTAGCTCCTTTCTTGTTGTCGGGGGTTTCATTTCGATGATGGCGTGAACGTATTCTGGATCAGCCTTGAATCCATCGCTATTGACGATGCGTCCGAGAAATTTAGCTTCATTAGCTAGAAAGGTGCATTTGTCTGGGTTTAATTTTAACCTGAATTTGCGAAGAGCAATAAAAAGTTGTTCAAGGGCTGTTATATATTCCTCGAAGGTTTTGGCGTGGACGAGATTGTCGTCGATATAGGAAGATATGTTCGCGCGTGAGGCCACTGTGTCTAGGGCATCGGCTATGCATCGGGAGAAAATTTGTCCAGCAGATGTTAGACCGAAGGCCAGACGGGTGTACTGGAAATAGCATCCTTTCCAAGTAAAGGCAGTTTTGTGGCGGTCAAGTTTGTCAATGACGATTTGCCAGTAACCATTCCGAAGATCGAGAGTTGAGAAATATTTGTTGCCCTCGCCAATCTTGTTGAATGTGAAGTCGATGGTTGGCATCGGGTTTGGGTTGAGATCGACCAATACTTTGTTGAGGGTTCTTTTGAAATTCGCGACCACGCGGATGTCGCCATTTTTCTTACGAACGGCGAAGACAGGACTGTTGCGACCCTTAGGTTCGATGTTGCCTTCGCTGGTCATGCACGTAATTTCCGCATCGACGTCATCTTCCAGCGTTTGGGCTATCGGGTGCTGCTTTTGGCTCCTGGACTGGCCATTGGTCGGTATGTGGATGGGCCTGATGAATGTGCCCCTTTTATTGTATTCAGTGCCTAGGATATCAGCATAGTTGATGAGGAGGTCTGCGGTGGATTCCAGTTCGTTGTGGTTAGGGTGGTGTGGAAGAGATAAGCCTGTGCTTCGTCTCAGCCAATCCAATTTCTGGTTGAGAGTCCAACTGTCACGTGGTAATCTCACTGTAATGCATGGTTCCTTGTCAGTAATGGCCTGAGCGCTATGTGGGGGGGGTCATGGGTTGGGTGTTTCTTAAGTTTGGAGACTGGGATAAATGAAGTACTGTGTATCATTGTACCAGATGGGAGAGCGCGTGTAAAATGGACAGTAGCCTTCAGGTTGTCGATTGAATATGACGTCAATGTGTTGTGGCTGAGTACGTTCTGTCCGGTCAGAGTAGAGACATCCGATTCTGTCATCAGTGTGTCGATCTCGTGGAAGATGTGTGAAGTGCCATCGCCGAGGGTAATGTCACAAGTCAGCTTGCCGAGGACAGGTACATTTCCTCCGATTCCTTTGATTTGCATGTTGGATTGGACCATATGTTTTCTAGCCTCTCTGGGTAGGCGGGAAATAGGTATGATGCAAGTTGTGCATCCGGAATTCAACATGCCCACATCAGAGAAGAAAACGCCGTTGCTGCAGAGATTGACTCGAATGAAGGGCGGCTGAAGTTTGGATGAAGCCTGGAGGTTGAATACGTGATGATGTAAATTAGGATCTGGGACTGGGTAATGAGTCATCACACCTCGTTTGGTCCCTATCGAAAATCTGGATCGTCGAAGTGTGTCATGTGTATGTCGCCGAATGTTTCACTATCTTTACCGGATAGGCTGTTGTCTGTGGACGCTATGTGTGCTTGTGCATGAGGAGGGTGAAGGTAAGGGCATCTGTTACCCCGGAAGCATGCGCGGCCTTGTGAGTAGTTCCTGCATACTGCCGGGTGGCTGGTTTGTCCAGTGTCTCTTTGTGTCCGGCTGTGCCTCTGATCGTTTCTCTTGACGGTGGCTGGGTCGGGTCTGTGTGTCTGTTTCAGTTGTTTGTTCAGCTCCAGCAGCTGCAGCTTCACATCTGCAAGGATTTTGTCAGATTCCTTTCCATGGCTGTGTGGCTTGGGGTGCATAGGTCGGTTTGCGATCATTGCGGTGGCCTCGACGGCAGTTGTGGTATCTGTTTTGATGCCGCGATCGAGATAGCGTTGCACATCACTTGCAATGCCACCCACCGAGTAGTGTCTGTCCATGGTTTTAACAAAGTGTTGATAGATACTGGGTGCCCATGACTTGATTTTCTCACTCATGAGCATGGCCCCCATTAAGGCGAAGATGGTATTGGCCGTTATCTCGGCATTCTGATTGTCCGACTTGAATTTCATTTTGACATGAACTGCGGCCTCTCGGATCGTGTTTTCGAGTCGGCCTGCGAAATCTGTGAGTTTCTTCCCTTCACACCACTGGAGGTCCCATGCATGACTGAGGTGTTGGAAGTTCGTCATTTGGCTTCCGTGAGTAGCAACAAGGTAAGTTTTTAGCTCCTCGAACGTGGATGTGGGTTGTTTTGAATCTACCATCTGCTGGAAGATGCCTTCGTTGAGTTGTTTTGCCAGTTTGACGAACTCTTTCTCCATTTCGGGGTAATCTTCCAACTCTAGCTTCACATGTATCATGTATGCTTTGTTGAGGTCAGTGATAAAGCGGTTCACGTCGTTGCCAGGTTTGAACAATCGGATGGATTTTGTGGAGTCCCGTAGTGATTGCTGATGTAATAGTAATTCGTATTTAGAGGAATGTTGAAGTGTGTGTGAGCTTTCGTGTGTGGTGGTTCACAGAGCGGTTAAAAGTTCTTGTAGGTTCGTGTTTAATTCGTCAATGATAGACTGTGTGTGGGGATTTTCGGCGAGTTACATGTCGATTTTCGTCTGGAGAATCGCCGCTTTTTGCTGTTTCACAAGGTCCAGAATTTCTGTGCGAGATAGGCCTGAATAGTACATTGTTCTGCTGTACGCTTGACACCAATGTTATATATCTAAACAGAGTGAAATACGTATGGTTGCAAAACAAATTCAGACAACTCGGCGATGAAATATAATGACAATTCCTTGCGAGAAATATATGCATAAAATATTTATTTCTCTTTGGTGTTCGAACGACAGAGGCAGTAACAAGTGGAAGACGAAGAAGTTTAAGAATTCATACAAATTAATACAGTTTACAGCAATATATCAACGAACGTAGTTCAAGGAGTTCATACAAGCGATTATAAGTAATATCACAACAGAACGATACACTTACTTAGATTTGAAGCGTCGTGGTAGGGCGTCAAAAGTCTGTTGGCAGCAGCAGCATGAATCTCCCTTAGTGGGTGAAGGAGGAAGACTGCCTGATTTTCATTTCTTCCCCTTTTTATGTTTTCGGAGTGGCTCGACGAGCAGTCCCTTTTTGTCCCGCGGGAGATTTTGTGATTGGCCGCTAAATTGATTCAGCGGTCACGCTTCAGTGATCAAGTAGACGGAAGCGATGCGTGGATCCACTTGCATGGTAGTGTGTTTTGTCATTTCAAGACTGGCACTCCTGAAGATCATTTCTGTTTATCAAAGCAGGGTACGATCTTACTTTTTGTTAGAACGTAACACATATATTACTGAGTTTTTAGTTAATATTTGCTATTTAGTAAGTTTTGAATTTTTCTATTTTTGGTTTGTTTTATTTTTATAGTTATTATTTCTGATGACTGCTAGTATTTTTCATTACTTTATTTTATGTTAAAGATATAATAAAATGTACACCTTCATAAGTGCTTAAACTTATTTTTCCTTGGAATTTTTAGAAATTACAAGTTAAATATGTCTACATATAAAATACAAATACATTTTATGTAAATACAACCTTTTTGAAAACTAATTCACTTGTCAGTTCAGGAATTATGCAAGTCAACGTACATCATTTTTACTAATTTGTTTCATTGCAAAGTATATATAAGTTGTATTTTATAACATAATTTTATGAGTATAAACAGTTTATATGTTGAATTATTAAAATTAAGTCTTGTCTACTGCAGATATTAGTACCATACTGTGTTGACTGATTATTAAAAATATAAGTAAAATTCTGAAGAGACCAGCATGGTCGAAACCTAGGTAGTAAGTGTTTGGTTCTCTGAAATATATATATATATATTGTACAGTGTGTGATGGATAAACTGTCATCTGAATTACACAAAAATGAAAATACTACTGACATCTCATTTTAACAGATATTTTTGTGTTATTTTGATAAATATATTTTGGAATACTAAATAGTAAATTTATTGAATAAAATCACCATTAGCTTCAACCAAGGCCTCCAGACGACTTCAGAATCTTCTGCAGCTCTTCTGGATAGTCACCTTTAAGGTGGTGAATGCTGTCATAATTCTTGCCTTCAGTTCATCATTGGTGTTGCAAGGAATTTTGTTGGCCCCTCACTTAACTGCACCTCACATATAATAATCGTTAGGTAAAGAGTGATGTAATAGCAGAAATTGTCTGTCAACCACAACTGTGTTCTCCTGCTTGTGTGGCATGGTGCAGTGTCCTGTTGCCAGACATAGGATCTTCTAGCAACCACCTTCTTGACTCAGCGCAGCACCACCTCCTCAGGGCACTTGATTTAGACATTCATGTTGAGATGAATGGAGGTATAACATCACCATCACTAGTGATTGCTCTAAACACCTTTGTCATCACCATTAGACTCCTCCAAATTTTTCCAAATTTTCTGCATTGTTTTCAAAGTAACACCTGAACATTATAAAATGTTCATATTGAAGCTTCTGATGCAGATTCAAAGTAGTACAGTATGCTGTTTTCAAATTTTTGGTGTAATGAATTGTCATGGCGTTCTTTTTCTCACAGATGGTGCCCAACTGACCCTACTATACTGTGCATATGCAAAATTAAAAATATAAAATGGCGACAATTTACCCATTGCACCCAGTACATTAAAAAGTATATTTCAAGTTTTTTAAAAATATTTAAATATGTGATTCTACAATTATTTTCAGATTACTTGTTGCCTTAGATGAAAGCAGTCATGAAAAATAGGCTTTTATAAAAGTAAGTATGAAAATGATATTCAGAATGATTTAATAACTTGACTTTGATTTTAATACAAAACTTACTATTTAATGCCTGTTTCTTTTGTGTAATACTGAAAATCTTTAAAACCTCTTTCATACTTAATATACAGAATGTTTTCATCTCAACTCTTAAAAAGTTAAACAAAGAAGAATATTATGATTTTTGGCATAAAATCTAGGAAAATCTGTAAGCAAGAAAAAAATCATACTTTCATAGAAGTATTCAAACAGGTATTGTTAAAACATTAGTAAATATTTGGCAGTTATTTGAAATGTTAAATACTTTGAAAAGAATATTTAAAAAGATGACTGTAAAATGCCAAAATTTTGTAATTATCACTATTTCATTTCAAATTATCTTTATTAAATGAAATTTATTCAGAATATTTTTTTATATTAACTACTTTCAAAATTTTACTTTATATAAAATTCTTTTCTACTTTATTAATTTTTAGAACTGTTTTTCATTTCATATATTGAAATTATCAAGAATTAATTACTCCTACACTTTTTCAGTCAAAATTTACTAGTTTACATTTTATTTTAAGTGTCATTTTATTTGCAGTAATTTTGATGTTCATGTCATTTAATATCTAATTTTAGTTTTTTTTGTGTGAGGCGGAAATAACATGATGTTTTTCAATATGTAATTATGAGGAATGTACTTGTATCTAAGTTCAACAACTGTTAGTTTATTCCTACATTGAAGAGAAAAAATGTCAAAATTAAGTTAAGAATATATTAATTCTAATCACAAATCATTTATAAAATAAAATTCAGTTAATTAACAATTAATTATTTGACCATCTTGAATGAATATAAAAAATTATTGTCCAAATTAAGGAATCTGTGGAAAAAATGAATATCATTATTATTTTTATTAATGTTTTTATCTTCTGAATTTATACACGTGTTTATTTAAGAATATTTATTTTTAGTTTATATTATTGTGTAATCATTGTCTAGTTTCATTTTTGCTCTTTTATTTAGTTATTACCATTGAACTATTTTTTTTTTTTTTTTTTTTTTTTTTTTTTGGCTGTGTATTTAAATTTCACTTATTGTACTTTGTGATACTTTACACTCCTATCACAAAAATTTCTTTTCATTTTTTTCTTATGATTAACAAATAAATTTCCAGTATAAGCAATTCAACTTACAATGACCTAAATAAATATGAAATGAAAAAAATCAATTGTTTTTTTGTTACATGTCTCTTATTGACTTCAGAATTTTATACTGGTTGTGGTAGTGATTGTTTTCCTTTGTGCTATGAAAAACATCAGCTATCATAACTAAGTTTACAAACTTAGTCAAAAAGGTATTTTCTCTACTTAATCTATGCACTGGAAATTAATTTTGTAAGATTCTAACACTTATTTTATTCTAAGGTATTATTATTTTTGTAAAGAAAATTTGACTATTACAAGAATATTGTAAGAGGTTAAACAGAAAGGAATTAAAAAAAAACTTTGTTTATAAAAAAAATCACATTCATAGAATTTTTTTCTAAAAAAGAAAAAAGATAATTGTATGTTTTGAAACAAGGCTAATTATGAATTAGATATTAATTAGTTCTAATTGTCTAATGAGATAAGGGAAACAATGTTTCAATTAAGTTACTTTATGCAATTAGCGTTATAAACTTTGCTCAACTTTGCTTTGTTTAAACTTGACCTGTTTGGCTGTATGTAATAAGTTAACAATTTGAAATAATTACATTTTTATTCTCTCTCTGGTCAATGACTTTCATCTGTTCATTGAGACTGTATGGATAGAAATTACTTTGTTTAAAGGTTTGATAAAAGTAAATCCAAACTTATATTTGTAGGTAATCAGTATTTGATTAACAATTAGTATTATAATTGATATTGCTACTACTTCAATATTTATTTACATCATCTTCAGAATGTTATTACAATCTCTGAGCTTAAGCAATGTTGAGCCTGGTCAGTACCTAGATGCTTGGAAATACTAGGTGTTGTAAACTTGGATGTATGAGTGATGTAATGAATAACCACTCTGAATTGTTAGTTGGAGAGCTGAGTTTCAATTCCCATTAGGTTTGTATGAATCAACCTCTTCCTCTCCAGCTATGGGTTAATTAGTAAGATGCATCACTAAAATCATTATCTAAAAAAAAAAAAAACTCTTACAATCTGTTATGAGTTTGTCTATATCTCTCTTTCTTTTTTTTTTAACTTCAGTCAGTCAGTCAAGCTGGCTAAAATCGTAGACAAGTCATTTTATGAACAAAAACCTTTTTCTTAGAAACACACGTGCATTAACAGAATAGTGCTAAGTGAAGGAAAGCAGTGTTTACTAGTCAAACTGAATGTGGGCAGGTGACTGCATAGTAACAAACACCCATCATGATAAACAAACTCTGATTGGTCGACAACACAGTATGATGAAAATCGGCAGGAATTCTGAGTCTGAGGAAAAAATTATTTTCAGTTAGTCAGTTGGCCATAAGCTCCCGATGAGATGAAACATGTTTGTCACACCCCAAGCCAACTCTTGTAGAGTGCGCTTACAATAGTAGTCATGAACAAGACAAGGAGACAAGTTCCCCCTTCTTGTTTGATAAAGAACTTAAATCTGACTGAAACTGAATTTAAAGATTTTAATAAAAGTAAAGCCTCATCCAGTAAAGTTGAATCATGAGACTTGCTTAATCCTAAGACAAATATTCAAAGATTAGAAGAAATGAAGATGAAGAAGATAGAAAAATGTTTTATGAGAACCTCAACAGATATGCTAAGAAAATCTTCTCCAGCAGATATGAAGATTAAAATATAATTGCTAGTCTCAATAATCGAACCCTTTATTGAAGAGACACACAGCTAACTATGATGCAGTGCAATGTGATAGCCTTGTCAGGCTATATATATATATATATATCAGCCAAGAATTCAAGAATTATAAAGAATGCAAAATAGCAACCCCTGTCTCAGCAACTGGATTTATCATTACAAAGAGACGCATCTAACCAATATACAGTGCAATGTGATGGCCTTGTGTCAGGCTAAAATAATCAACTGAGAGTTTGAGAACTGCAAAAGTTAACATAACAGTAGTTTCAGCCACAGTAATCAACTCTATCAGTGAAGAGACTGTAATTGTCCATGGAGCAGTGAAATGTGTCTACCTTGTGTCAGGCTAAAGAGCAACAAAGAAATTTAATGTTGGAAAAGAGAAAAGGAGAAATGAAAATGAGTTTTTTTTTGTTTTTTTTTGTTAGAGAGAAAATATTAAGTGAAACCCGATTCTTTGTGGTAGACTTTTATCTTATATCCCGGAAAAATTAGAAATTACTTCTATTCACAATTGTCAATAAAAATTAATTTTTAATCATGTGTCTTGTGTTACCTTCATCTTGTGTTATAATTTTCCCATGTGCTTGTTGTACAAATAACATTCTAATCGCTGTCTGACCTAATATCCAGTAAATCCTCTCTGCATTTACCTGAGAAGGTTGATATTATTGTAGGGGAAGACACAACATTGTTACTCCTAAAGCTGAGGGAGCCCCCAGCCAAAGAGGTTCGTGGCATGTAATAATCTAAAAATATTTTCTGACTTTAAATAACCTGCTAAGAGTTGATAAGCTATAGAAAACAGATCAATCTATCAGATTATGAAGTAGTGACTTCATTATTTATATATAACTTAGGGATTGAAAGATGAAGGAATATATGCTAATATAATATGATATTATATACTATATACAAATCAATGTTCTCTTTCAATATGAATTAAAATGAAATTTTTTTTTCAAAAATATGCCACTAGATGAACTTTTTCTCTGTTAATTTTTTAATAAACCTATAAAGTGTAGGATAGATTCTGCCAAGAAATATTGTCTGGCATGATATAGTGTACCAGCTTTCCTGGTTGTAGGAAATACCCCATCAAGCTCAGAGCATAACATTTTGTGAATGTTGTCCTGGTTTAGGAATGCATTTTCCTTTCTCACTGGGTGATAACCAGTGGTGATTGTGAAACATTGAAAGGGAGGCTCACTTAAGGGCCAAGATTTTTCTGAGATGGGGGCAAACACAAGCATCGTCTTCACTTTCATACTACACCACTATTGAATACACAACTTAGGAATGAGTTTAAGTATAAGTATGTTACTTTACTAAACTAAACAGAATAACTTTTCATTCATAGTAGTTGTGTTCTAATCTATTCTTGTCCTCTTTTCTACTCTCAAGCTGTTGAAATACAAGAGAGGTTAAATTCAAAACAAAATCAAAGGGTTAATACTAACATCAATATTAGCAGAACAGTGTGATTTGTCCACTGATTTTTTTTTCTTCTACAAAAATCTGTATGTGTCCTTAAAATGCTAAATGAAAAAGAAAACAGAGACAAGTGCTGAAGATCAAATATTATCAAAATCTGAGACTGATCAGTTTCATAAATTTTTATAGCTTATAAAAGTGTGGAGGGGGGCAGCCAAAATTCAGAGTGGGGGCTAGCCAAAGTTCAGTGCTGGAGTGTTGACTCCTTCTAACCCCTCTCCCACCCCAGAATCACCACTAGTACTAAGCATTGTGATTTTCTTTTGATATAATTATAGAAACCCATGTTTCATCACTAGTCATAATTCTACTTAGGATAGGTTCAGAAGAAAGTTTTCTCTTGAATGATATGCAAAGGGCAACTCTGTGATTAATCTGACAAGCAGTCAGATGATGATATCCATCGACCAAGTTTAGATACTTTATCAAGTTTTTAAAGGTATTTTATGAGTGAAGTAAGATTTGTATTGATTTGTTTTGATAATTCTTATGCCGTTTACTAAACTACAGTTTGCAGAAGCTCAATATTAATAGAACTTGTTCATTCAGATTGTGGAGAACCTTTCGTAAAACATTCTCTAATTAAAACTGGCCAAACCACTGTTGGAATGGGAGAACATTTAAAAATTTATTTTCCTATACAAAACATATTACTTCCATTACTGAAGAGCTCTTTTTGAGTTCATACAGTGATATGGGTCTGCTCTAAAATCATTTTAAAGAGATGACATTAATACAAAATTCAACTACTCTGATATAAAGTAACTGGAAAGAAAGACGTTATGTATAAATTAGTGATTATTTTTATGAGTATTAATAATGTCAAAAATGCAACAAGGACTTTCTTTTCAACCTAATATATATTTATGAAGATATTCAAAACATTAAAGTATCTCAAATTGATGCAGGTATGTTATCTCATTTTTTTTTAATAGACTTTATGAATTTAAGTGCATTACCATAAGTCTTTCTCGCACTTTTTGCTTTTAAAACTCTCTTCCAAATCCATGCTTTCCAGTCATGTTCTGTCATAAGTCTATCTTTATATCTATAATAATTGTATTTTTTTTCTAAATGTGGAAAGAATGATACTTAACTATGTGTATACCTGTATAAAAATCTGAAAATTTTGGTGTGACCAACAGACTACCTGTCTAAAAACTTATATATAAAAGAAAGACAAGAAAAAATTCTCAACTAAAAAAGATCAAAAGACAAGCATCTATATAAGCAGTAAATTAAAGTGCTCAACACTTAGGCTATCAAGACAAAGCCCCAAAAAATGCATTGATGTCAACCGTCAATGAAGCACATCTTGTGTCATTCTTAAGTTTTATTCTCTTGCAGTTTTCAGGCAATTGGAATGCAAATGAAAGCAGGAGGGACCTAGTGTTTATACCCAGTTACCATAACATGCTGTAACCTATTGCATCACAAGAGGGGGAAAAAAATCTCATGAAGAGAAAAAGAAAATAAGAACCCCTGCATTGGCTTAGCTAACCTGGGTGTCTACACTAATTGAATAAAGATGGAGGCCACACTAGATTGTGTTTTATCCTATACCTACACCTACTGATTATTTCCAACTTTTTATTTAACACTCTATTCTTGTTGCTCAAACTTAATATAGAAAATTTTTCCTCTAGGCAAAGCCTGCACCTATGACTAGTGCTTTTACACTTTTCTTAAGAATTTACCAAATAAACCCACTCCTCTTTCAATTTTCCAGAAATAGGCTGACAGTGCCATCCCATTAACTATGTTTGAAATGCAACCTATGGTTATAATATCTCTTCTTCCATTAATTTTCACTGGCTTCAATGTATAGTCTCTCATCATCAACACTATTCCCATTTTCTACTTCTGCTTTCACTAGATAAGCTATATTTTCAGTTATTACCTTCCATAGAACATGCACATTTAATTCTACTTAAGGTTTATTTTGTTCATCTGAACATGTTACTGAGCAGTATTTTATTGTGGTTATCAATAATTATTTTCATATTTTTCCTGCAAAAATAACACACTTTTACATTATTTTTTATTAAATAGTTTACTCATTTTCTCTGAAGTAGTGAAGGGATTTTTAATTTTAAAAATATTTCTTTTACTTTAGTTTTACTGGATTTACTATATGGCAAGTTGTTTTTTGTTGTTATTTATTAAATTTAAGCTTGTCTTTATGTCTACTTTTTACAAGGCTTCCTGGTGTACTTTTTAGTTCTCTCAAAAATATCTTAATTTTTAGAGTTAGTACACAATCTAATGGCTGTCAACTTGTTAAAATATTTTATTACAATTGTTTTGTTAGAATCAATACTTATATACAGCGATGCATTCCCAGGTTTTCTGTATGACTTATACTTATTATTTATTGAGCTTAGCAAAGTAGAAAAAAAAGATGGAATGAAACAATTTGGGGTGCTCTTCCATGACAAAAGAGGAGAGAAATCTACAATATATAAGTACATGAAAGGAGTATTAAAATCCAAGGTAACCGTAAGGTTATTGAAATAACAAATGACACTGGTGAAATATTGAAAGACCTTCAATAGATTTATCCTCATAGTGATACCAAAGAAACGAGGTACAAATGAATGTGAGCTCCATCAGACAATCAGCTTTATGAGCCACAGAAGTAAACTTATGATTTTAATGAAAAATATAAAAAATAGAATAGTGTGGGTTTGTTCAAACCATAAAAACAAGAAATTCTATCTTCATGATCAGAATGCTCTTAGAGTAAGCAGTCAAATGTAGGAAAATCTATATTTGTGTTTCATAGATTACACAAAGTATCTTACAGTTTGTACAGAAAAGGTATTCAAGTAATCCATGATTTTTATTGGGAACAATCAGCCTGCATGCAGATACAGAATGAGTACTGTTAATGCACACTAATAGAAAGAGAAGAAGCATTTTCTCACCAGATTTATCTAACCTATACAGCAAGATGATTCTAAGAGAGCCAGACGATCTACCAGAATTTATTATCAATGGACATAATCTTGACAACATAAGGCAGATGGCACTGTGATGGGAAACTGAAAGAAATCTTAGATAAGGCAGTAAAAAAAAAAAAACAGAAGAAAGGATTAACTATTGTAAAACAAAATGTATGATTGTCAAAATTAACAGCCTAAAGTATGAGCTAGGTATTCTTCTTCTATGTGCCTTGTCCTTTCAGGATGTAGGCGATCATGGCTTTCCACATCTCCTTATCCCTGGTGGCTCTTAGCACACTTTCTCCTGTTACACCACGCAATCCCCGTTCTGTCATCTACTTGCTCAGGCCCTTCAAATATGTTATCTACTACTTTCCCCTGTCTCTTTTACTCTCTATGTGGCTTGTTAGTATCAGGTTCTCCAAGCCCTCCTTCATTGCATGTCTCAGGAACTTTAGCTGTCTTTTCCTGATATTCAGTATTAATTTCCTTTTCATTTCCATCCTTTCCAAAACCTCATCATTGCTCACATGCTTGATCCATGATATTCGCAGCATCCATCTGTAGAACCACATTTCAGTTGCTTCAAGTTTTTACTTCATCTTTGATGATATTGTCCAGCATTCACTGCCATATTGAAGGATAAACAGCACGTAGCAATCCAGTACTCTCTTCTTTGTTTCTAGCGAAATTGTCCTGTTTCTCAATACCTTTAGGTAGATAAAGTCCTGCTTCTACTTTTGTTGGGGTGATTGACATTTAAGTTAGTTTATACATTTGGTTTGGTCTAGGTTGAAAGATGACCCTCATGCCAAAGCATTTTATGGCTTTTTCAGAGCAGGATATTACTTGCTGGAGGGATATTTCAAGTGACAAAGTAACTATGAGTGACCAACCATGTCATCTGTAACCTGGAGCTCTCTAGTGGCACTGAGGTCTTTGTATAGACTTGAGTTTTTCTTAGGTTGAACATATTACCATTTTTACATGTTGTGGATGTTGCTGCCATCATCCATTTCCTCTAGTTCATTTCAACATTGTACTAAAAAAATAATGAAAGTAGTATACAGATTAGCATGCAGTCTTGTGAGTTTTGATTGGGAAGAGTTTAGAGAAGGTACTTACACATCTGACTTTCTTAATCTGTGCCTGCTTTTCTTAAGGCAACTTCAGATCACTGATATATGTATAAGTTGGGCTGACAGTGAGTTTTGATCAATACTTTTGCATAGAGTGAAGGCTACATTGAAGGCAGTGATGCTTGATGGAAAGTGATTTTCTTCTGTGGGTTTGATTGTTGAACAAGATGTGCTTGTTATATGGCTCTCTTCTTTGATAGATCTTTGATTTTTTTTTTGTTTTATCTAACTAGTTCCAATTTTTTTCTTAAAGAGAAACCAAATACTTATCCAGAGATTTTATGGAATGGTAGATTTCATGTAATTCTAGAGGGTATCAGTGAAAGTGTCTTCCAGACAGCCAATGGCCTTTAGTTATTCTTTCAATTTCTCTTTAAATAGTGTTGATTATGTCTTTTTGTATTTTGCTCTTCTTTGATTTTGATTTAAAATGAAAACTGAGATTTTTTGTAAATGCAGTAGTGGTCAGTATGATATTATTCACTTGGCATTATTATACTTTTGGTAGAAGTCTTTTAGTTATTTCTGTTGAATTAGGCATCTCTAAATTTCATTGGAAATTTGACACCTGATTAAAAAATAGATATAAAACTTCATTTTCATTTTTCTGCTAATTGAAAGTAGAAAGAATGGAAAAAAACTGATATATAAACATTATTTCTATATTTCAAACAGAATTGGATACATTTGCATTTAAAATGTTGTTTGCTTTGTATAAACATTGTTACCATAAAATATCATTGCTGTTTTTTGGGCAAAAAACATTTTGATGTTTGGATATTAATAAAATTTTTGGCATTTATGTAAAATAATTTTTTCTAAAGCAGTCTTTTTTCATGTGATTTCACTCCCTCATTTTTAATTTGATAACTTTTCAATTGTGTATTGAGGTACATCACATTGAATTTTATACATTTTAGCAATAAGTCCTTGAAAAATAAATGTTGAAAAAATAGAAATAGTTTTGTAATTTTTCTATAATATTAATTCTATAATTTGATATTTTTAATTCTTTCTCTTTTTTGTTCCTAAAGTTGTACCACACTGGCATTTTGTTTTTAAAAACTTTGTCCTTTGATAAATATCCAAAAATATTGGGAAAACATTGTCTCCAATTGTTTTAAAAATAATTGTAAAAATATTGCATGGCTGTTGATTTGATATCATTATTAACTATGGATGCTGAAAGTTGTAATCATTTCTATTTTTCAGTTATCATTTCTTTCAAAAGAGTTTTATGCAGAGTTTGTACAAGAATTAAACACTATATTACAATGTAAAACTGTATTGTAGGTATATATAATGCATGGAATTTAGGTTAATGGCATTGAGATTAAAGTAACTATTTTCCATAAAACTCTCTTGATGTTACAATTTTTATTTTTAATACATTTTTATTTGTTTGCAATATCAAATTTTCTGTCACTCATAAAAAGTTTGACTTTTCAATTCAACTTTAATTAAGTGTATTTTTTTAAAGGACTGTTATAACTGGCTACTAACGGTTATAATATTATGTCTTGACTGACTCCAACATTACTTCAACGAACACTCTCTCAGAACTCTGTTTGAGTTCTTTATTTAAAGTGTCTTCCCTAATTCATTTGTGTTATCGGGGTTGTCTTATTTACTCCACAACAAGAACATATTTAAGATTTTTGTTGGTGTACCCAACTAGAATATAATCTATAAAATGCCAATGTCTAGAGTGAAAATACATCCATGTAGTCTTTGGCTTGTCTTTCTACTGAAATATTGAGTTGGTAATACACATTTCTTGTTCTGCACAGAATTCAGAGTTGTTGTCTATTGTCTTTTTTCATCTCTTACTTCATAAGGTTGCTTTTCTCCATGCTATAGTAGTGGTCTGCTCTAGTATTGCCTAGAACAAGGAATGTTAACAATCTTTGAGATTTTTATTAGGAGGTAGTGTAGGTTAGAGTAGAATTTATACTTCCCCACTGGATCCATTTAAAAGGTTGATTGTTTTCCCTTGCCCATTATTTAATAGAAGACACATACTAATAATTTAGTCAGTGAGTATGTTTTTCCTCCAGAAAAACATCTCTCTGTCTATAGTTTGGGTGTAACCTGCTGCTTTGCGCTTTTTTACACTGACTTGATCCAGAAAGCTCACTTCTTTGATAACACTGATATGCATATCCAGCTTGTCAAGTTTTTTCACACTTTGTATTACAGTGTTTTCATGTTATATGATATGTAAATACTGATGACCTGATATTTAATAAGTCATCAGCATTTAATTGACTGTATGAACCAAGCAGTTAAAATATTTAACAGGATTGTAACACTTTTAAGTACAGACAAAATTGTCATTGATTTGACTTTTGGTTATACTTAGGATGAAATCAAGTTGTAAATGAAGGACTTAGATGCATTGAAATACAGTTGCAAAGGAAGTTTCCTGAGACAATTCCTGAAACATGAAATCACTTTTAAATTTCTGATTTTTAAAAAATTATATTTTGCTCAAATTAAAAGATCTAAGTTAAAAACTAATTTTCCCTGTAAATCAAACTTGGTTTCATATCTTATCAAACATTTTCAGGCATATTTCAAATGATGACTACTCTCATTCTTTTTATTTTCTTTAATTTTTTCCAAGCAACAAAGTAATGCAATAATTTACTTTATGAGGGTTGTAATTAGAAAATTTTGATCCATACAAATATTAAATAAACTTTTTATATTAATTATCTATCTTAAGACATTTTTAGTTTTTGAAAATTTGGAAATGAAATATTTGTAATAGTTGTAGATAAATTATATTTTGTTTTGTAGATTGTTATGAAAAAAAAATGAGGCTTTATTTATATTGACAAAATTTATTTGTGTATGGAAATATATATTTTGTATTTATCTCATATTTTTAGAATAGTGTTTTCCACTTATTTAAATGGTTAATTTTCACTGATTTCCAAAGTATAGAGAGAAAAAGTAAACCATCAGAAGATGAGAACCTGTAGTCCTCTGATATATTTGTATATAAATACTTTTTCATAAAGAAAGATTTTTAAAATGATTTTATCTACCATTATTCTTTCTTGTTTGATTTTTAGCCCTTGTCTTCTCTTCATATTTTCATTAAAGTTTGCATTACTAAATCTTTTGCTGTGCTTGATCTACTATTTTACAAACCAGCATACTCACCTATGAAAAACCATTGTTGTAAAAGCTGTGAACTTGCCTGTATTTCTGATCAAGGCAATTACATCAATGGGGCATCCACCATTGGTCATGTAACTGACAGACTGTCTCCTTCAGAGTGTGGGAAAGCCTATCTATTTTTAGAAACAAATCAATATCACTCTTATGATCATTGGAGCTTTCTCTATTTTCCAGTGATAACATTTTTGAATGCTCAAAACTTGATGGGGATTTTCCTTGTTCCTCTTTTTTACTGAGTTAACACAAGTATAGATTGCAGATTGGATTTTGCAATTTTATTGACTTTTGATTTCTTTTTGTTCTAAGTGGCTAAAAATCAGTTCTAAGTTCATGCTAATGCTATTAATATAATATTTCTAATGTTATTTCTTTGGTTTATTTTGTCTGTTTGCTTTGTTAAAAAATATTTTCATTTACCATGTTACATGCTAAATAATTGCTTCTGACTGCAGCATTGTATTTAGTTTTATACATGGTATATTTTTATATAGCAAATGAAAACTGTATCCCCCATACTTTGTTAGGTCATGTGTGTGGGTGTTGCAGCTGTTAGTAATAGTCAAGTCTGAGATTTGAGATGAACATACTTTTTTTTTTTTTTGTTTATAAAATATGCTCCTAAAAACCATATTAGAATGCATGATAAAAATCTTTTCATTAATAAGAAGCAATGTTTTTGTTATTTTGATGTTTATTTATATTATATTTATATTATGTTGACACCATTTGAGGAAGATCCACAGTAAAATATTAACACTATTGATCATTTATAAACATGGTTTAGGGAATTTCATCCTTTATTTAAGAATTGTGAATTGTGTAAACAACAAGTTTATGATGTGTTTGGGCTTTAGAATCTATTTAATATATAATCATTTGCAGACAATCCTGTTTCTATGTATTACAGCTCTATTCATGATGTTTACATTTGAATGTGTGTATATTCTCTGCTATACATATATAGCTTATTAGTAGTATGAATAAATAATGTATATATTTATTCAAATTCATGAAATTTAACAGTTACATATATCCTTTTAAAAATATTACCATATATATGATTTGTTTCTTACTAATATTTTTCATAGATGGTAATATTTTGAAAATAATTTTTTTTTTTTTTTTTTTGTTCCAGTTTTGTATGAAGGGGTTCATAAATGTTCTTGTCTCAACCCATTTCCTAAAATCTGACCAAACAGTATTTTCTTTTTTAAGAGCTTCATGTTTGGGCTGAGAACTTTTCAGCATACTCTCATATAAGCTAATGTGATCAAATAGACAATTTGTTATCAATATTACTTTTTTTTTATAAATCAATACTCTATACTTCTCTGCATAAACACTGAAATTTTATGTATCCTTTATTTTTCCTTAATAGGAGTAGATAGGTTCACCTATCCTCTAGTTTACACTCCTCCCTTTTTTTCAGAGGAGTAGAGGTTTATTCATTGTTTTCTGATTAGGTTTCTGATTCCTTCTAAAGTCTTTTCATTCTTTTTTCACTACTATAAGCCCCCTGTGTCTTAGTGGAATTATGGTCTTGCTTGGTGTGAATTAATTAAAATATATAATCGGTTATGTATATTTAAAAATGTGTTTCATTGTGAATAACTTGTACTCATTGTTGTTTTTGTTCATTATGTTCAGGAAATTGCTATCAATTGCTTATCTAATTTACTTTAGAGTATTGAGAGAAAGTTATATTTTATATGGAAAGATTTTTGTGATCTTAGTTATTATTTGTACAAAAATTTGTCTCAGCATTGCATACATACACACTGATGGATAATAAAAGTTGCAACACTCTGAACAGACCTGAGTATAGTATATGTATGCTAGAAGTATTGGATATTATTGAATATTGGATATATATTATATATCTTGTTATGTAGTAACACTCATACTAGTGCACCATCTGTGTTTGAGCTTTAGATGGTGATGCATGCTATGATAAAGCTCAATAGGGAGAAATGCTCCTTTACAAGCAGGTATCATTCCATCAGCTCTTTTTGTTCAGTTAGAACTATTTCAGAAGGGACAGATTTTAAGCCCCTGAGAGACTGAGTGGTTGTTCCTGAGAAGTATTGCTTTGATGTTGGCAGCATCTATAGAATATTCCTACAGCCATAACCTGGATTCTGGATGACCATGTAGTAGTGATACTTGTCAAGATCAACACCACTGTGTACATTTCCATTGGTATTGTGAGAGGGTCATCTGTTTGGTTGAATGACTCTCTATAGTGTTCAGCAATGAAATAAAGTGCTACCTTTGAAAGAATGACATCTTCCAGAGTGTATTTATCCACATGACAGGTCTGACCCCTAGCAACACAGTATAGGATGCCATAAATTTAAACTCTTGTTTTCCTTTGCTATAATTGAACAGTTCTATAAGCACTCAGTTCAATCCATTCTGCTGCTATTTCTGAAACAGGAAGATGATTTGTTTTTTCATGCCTGTGCTACTCAACGTGAAATCCTTTTTAAAACTAAGGCTGGTCTGCCATTGAACACATATAGGACATAATGGGATGACACTTGATTTCTTTAGTTAGCTCACTAATAACTCTTACTTTATTGTATCAACAGGTGTATGAGGAAGGAATAAATTCAGCACAGTATGGCATTTACCATCTGTACCATCATATGCATGCTAGAGTGCAGGCTCAGAAGAATATACAGTGTATTAATATGGGGTCTAAGTACTGTTATATTCTTTGTTTTGGAACCTAAGCACATACTGATCATTTACTATAATTATTTACTTGTTGATCTAATCTTGGGTAAATTAAAACCTGTATTCCAGATATTTCAGTATTATTTCCTATGTTTGTATGGAGAACAAATTATGATATAAAGAAAAACAAAGATATTCAATAAAAAAAAATCAGTATATTTAAAAAAATAAATTTGTACACATGTTCATCATAAAAACCAGAAAAAAGTAATTCAATAGAACTGTACTCAGTCTCAAGACAGCCTTATGCATCCTCAGATTAGGCATACTCATTCATGTTGTCCATTATATCTTTGATGACAGTCTTCCACAAGTCCTTGGTATTATGGAATTATTGTTTGGAATCCAAATCAAAATATTAAAGGTGATGATGATTAAATACTTGGCCAACAACTCAGGAGTGATATAAGCAGTCTGGGAAGGAGTACAGTTCTGCTGAGAGATGTGAGGCTCCCCACTTGATCCAAGTTCAGCACCTTAATGTGGCAGTGATATTAACTCTAAAAATCTGCTGGGATAAGTGGGTCAGCATGACATGACCCTCATTGCTCATGTTTCCCAGTAACATCATAGATATGAACTTGCTGTGCATCACCATGAGTATCTCCTTCAGGTCTCTGCAAAGATTCATCATTTTTATCTAGCTTCTTTTAAGAAGTTGACTATTCCTGAATTGCTTTGATTGGTATTTAGTGCCCTGAATACAATGTTTCCTTTCATTTCTTGTCAGACTGGAAGTTGCCCTGTTGTCTGAAAGGGAAGTGATAATCTTGAAATTTGATATATACTGCATAAATTTGTTTAAGTTACTTCTATTCAGAGATGTTCTCACATGTATGACATACCATAATCTTTTTATCATTTTAAGTTAACTTTCATAACAGAACCTAACTTTGGAGTATTTTTTCTTACCATTTGTCTAATATTGGGATAGAGATCAAGAAATTACATTAAAACACATGATACAGTTACCAATGCAACATTTTTAACAGGCTTTTGTACACAGCACTTAAAACAGCTTATGTATCTGAGATAAAAATGTCTTAATCATGAATGCATTATATGTGAAAATTAATTGCTTTACATTTTGTTTAGCAATTAAAAAATTATACATATACATGAAGTGAAACATTTTGATTGATAGCAATTTTGTTAGTTTTATTTATATATATATATATATATATATATATATATATATATATATATATATTGTAATTTGAAAATATAGGAATGAACTGGTGAAATTTGTGTATATAATTTTGTGTGTTCACACATATCAGTCATTTAACTGCTATACATTATACACAGTTGAACGATCATGTCTCTTTTGATTCATAACAGTAAGCAGAATATTTTCCCATAGTATGTTGCCACTTCTTTCTGCAGTAGACTGGTTGTGAATCAAGGCTATAGAACCCAATTTGTCCTGCTATTCAACCCATAGCTGGGGGGAGAAGAAATGGATTCATACCTTTCTAAAGGGTATTTATGTATAAGTGAATGCAACAAATTCAACTGGAATTTGAACTCAGCTCTTCGATTTCCTATTCTACACTGATATCCATTACACCACAACAAACATATGCATATTTCTATTATATTATTCCCTTTGTATGCATAAAGCTGAAAAGAAAAAAAAACAACTGTTGTTAGATATCAGAATGATCTTTATTGCTGGTGTTTTAATATCAAACTTTCTTCTAGGTTAGGTACATACACAAGCCAATTTTATAAATATAGTGAGATCTCTAATCTTTGGTAGCACCTTATTTTCTTTACTTTTATAAACATAAACTGATATTTCATTATACATAAATATTAAATATATTTTATATAGATTAGTAGATTTTTTAAATGTTTGTTCTTTTAATACATTAAACACTTAACAATGGATAAGTATGCTTAGACTGCAGTGTTCATACTCACCTATGTATTTGCATTGTATGCTTGTCCAGTGTTCCTAGGTTTCCTGCTACTTCTGCCATTGTCTTTGATCATGATACCATGAAGTGTAAGCATATTTCTGCATTCAAGAGTGATCTTATTCACAGGGATCCTCATTTTATTATGAATGTGTGTGCATGCATGTGTGCTTATTTAGGCAGGAGTGAGTATCATTAATATGGCACTCATAAGCAGATTTTTGTCGTATACCTATTATTTAAAAAATTATTAATTTCTCCAGTGGACTATTATGTATTCTTATTTTGCTATGTTCCAAAGACAAAAGAGATGTATGTATTAAAACAGGCATGTTTATTCTGACATTTACAACTCAACAAAGCTTAAATACTCAATAAGATATGCATATATACATATATTTGTGGTTGTCTATATGCACACAACCATGTGGTTTCACTGATGCACTTAATTCTTCACTCAAATATTTGGATAAAAACATGGAGAGGAGGAGAGTGAAACTTGACATTACTGATTACATTTGTGACATGAATACAAACATGCATGTGTCTATATTCAAATGGCCACATTCTTGTTCACTTGGATACACAAGTATCTACTATCCTTGTATGCATGGACACAGATTTTACTGTTTTTAATTATGGCTACTGCTACAGTCACAACTCTAAATAATGTTGGCTGTACAGTTGACAGTGTGATACTGTAACAGTGGCAAGTATTTACTGTAGCCATCCATGCAAACTAACACCTTCTAGTTAAGCCTGCCCCACTAGCACTGACTGACCACCTATTTCTCTTAGCTAGAACACAATTTTAATCAGCTCCACTTCTTTATATATAAAGTTTACAAACTGCTTTGCTTGCATCTTTATCATTTTTCTTGACAACATAATTTTGTTTTTCTCTCAACATTTTATTTCATTTAGGCCACTCAATTATGGTATTTATAAAAATAGAGGAATTTCTTTTTAGTGGTTTCTAGTAGACACAATCCCTTCTTAAAATTCCTCTCTCCCATACACATATTTACATACACACTCTTTTTACCAGAATAACTCCTTTTTAATTTTTGTACATTGCTTCTAGATGATCAATGGGTACATAGTTGATATAAACCACTGAAGTGAACTGAACACATATGGTTAGTATTTTTAAACACCTACTGGCTCCATGTTAAAGGGAAAAATTTGCTCTGATTTCTTCATTTTTTTTCTTTTCATTTTTTGCATTAAATTCTCACTCTATCTCTAATTCTCTTAGTTGTTTGCTGTAACAAGTGATATACACATCTTGTACTTTCTTTTATTTTCTTTCTTCTTTTTCTTATCTTTTTCATCCTATTTTCTTTTTCTTTTCTTTCTTTCCTTTGACCTATTCTTTTTGTCTTTTCTGTTTGCACCTCTCACCTTTTTCACCATTTTAGCCTCTCAATTTTTGTTGCCTTCCCACTGTTTCTATATTTCTTTTTCTTTGTTGCTGTTACTTTCACTCTATCAATATCTTCTTTATCATTTTCTTTCTTTTTATTGTTTGCTTCTTTCTGCTGCTATTTCTATTATTATTACTATTACTACTACCTTTATTTTTTTTAATTCCTTCTCTACTTCCTCCTACTGCAACAACAACAACACCATAATGGCTTCGATCACCACATTTGTTTTGTTTCTCTACGGATATTTTTATAAAATATCTGACAGAATTATAAAATGAAAGCAACTTTGTCTCTCATTAACATTTATTTTGTTTTAAAATCTTAATAGTGGTTTCTCTCTATATGGTTGCTATCATTGTGTAAGTAGAGATTGTCTGGAAACACTGGATACTCAGCAAGCTGCCACATTGTACTGCTGCTGTTGGTCAGCTGCCGACCAAAGGTAATTGCCTGTATGTTTCTATTATTTTTCTTTCTTTGTTGACTTTGACAAGGAAAACTTTTCTAACTGTTGCTGCTGCTGCTGCAGCTGCAACTTGAAATCTTAGTAAAAATTCATTAAAAAAATAAATAAAAAAAAACAAGATACTAGTAAAAAAATAAAATTTACTACTAGTTTCTGATAAGATTTTATTGTGGACATTGTTAAAGGGGTCAGTTGATACAAGAAAGTATCCATCTCACCATTTATGTTCTTATTTGTAAAGGAATTTTAAAAAAAAAATCTTGCTTTCACTTTCACTTTATATTTTCAATAATCCTAACCACAGAAGATTTGTACATCCCAACAGCTGTAAATATGTTAAAGTATATTTTAGCTCAAATATATTTAGCTATTTGTTTTAACTTACAAGTAGGTGTAGAAATATTTTCATCCTCTGATTACAAAGCTCTTTCAAAAACAAAAAAAGAGAAAAAAATTTCTGATGCTTAGTTATTTGGTCAGATTTTGGGAAGTGGGTCAGGCTGAGAACTTTTTCATACTTTTTTTACAATTGATTTGCTCTTCTTTAACTAAACATTTAACAAATTTAATAGATATTCTTAAAATACTCAAAATTATTTTTAAAATACCCTCACAATTTAACACTAACAATAAAAAATCATTTAATATTGGCTTTTGTTTAGAAAGCATTATGCATTGTCATAGTACTTTCTTTTATTGCAGATTTCTTTTGTTTTTAAATGCTTATTTTTTACACATTAAAATGAAAAATAAAACTTTGGTAACTAGATTTTATAAATAATTAATTTGTATAACTTGACTGTAATGCAATGCATGGATTTTGCATGCATTTTTATGCATGTACACTAATATTATGTATACATGTGTAGTACATATGTTTATCTACTTTGTGTGTGTGTATATACAAAATATAAAAATAAAGACAATTTAACTCTCACTGACAAGGTTCTTGCAGGGTATTTACTCACATATTTATGCACATACATCGATGTACATGCTTTATGCATACATTTTTATATTCCTTTATGCTTTATCAACATCCAGAGCACTCATACTGAATAAAAAAACCCTAGTTTACTTTCGTTCTCTTTCCTCATGTTGTTTGCTTCTACTAATTCTTTGAATAATCTTTTCTATTTCAGTATGTCTATACTTCATCCTCCATTGTAGCTTATTTCTGCCATGTCAGTATACTGCATACCCTATAAAATATCAGCTTTAAAAACAAAATCTATATTAAAAGATACTATATATATATATATATATATATATATATATTATGGGCTTCACAGAAGTAATGTAGATTAAAGATTATTTAAAAGTCAATATTGGTCATAAACAGATTACATTCTTATCCATATTTTAGGTTTAAAAATATTTTAAATAATTTTTTTTCAGATTATTGTCTTATATTTACTTTTATCATCATAATTTTCATTACTATAATTTAAAATTATCTTTTGCAAATCAGTTTTAGAACATGCTGATTAAAGCATTATCAAATTCCTAATATCTACTTGTAATTACTAATACTAAATTACAAAATATACAAACTATAGCTTTCATTAATGATTTTTATAATAAAGAATTGATTTTGTAGTTGCAGCATATGAAATGAATATGTAGAAGTTTAAATTAAAAAGACACTAAAACTTTTTTGTTTATACATAACCAAATTATGTGCTCTGTTCTACAATATTGGTAATTTATGTGTCTAATTTATACTCTCATTTTTTGTGTGTTTTTCAATCAGTTTTATTTATTTACTCTATTGTTTATATTTGGTTTCTGGTCAAGATTGATTAGAGAGAACCATTATTGGCAGCAATTGGATAAACTGTTTTAATAATTTCATGAATAATCCGAAATTATTTTTGTTATCCTCATTTACAGTAGATACAAAATTCCTCATTTGTGGAAATTATAATCTGTATTAAGATGACTGGGGGTTTTCTTTTTGCTACATCTTTTTAGTTATACATCAAAATTATTTAAAGTTATTTATAATTTACCTGTAGCTATCATGCTTCAAAACTGACCAAGGTTTCATATTTTGCAGTTGTTTGTAGAGGATAACTCTGTCTAAATTTTTATACTATAAAACAATTTCACCATTTTTTTGGAAAGAAGAAAGTGATTTTCACTCTAAAATACTTACTATTTTACACAAGTATACCTTAAAACAAAAACTACAAAATGTTTACACTTTGTAAAATATTTAAACAAGATGTACAGTTAAGCTTTCTGTAATAAAATTGCCTGCTGCTTAATTGTATTGTGCATGTGTTTATATAAATAAAGTTATTAATCTAAGTTCATGAATATTAGTTGTGATACTTCTTGCAAGGCTTTTGAATTGCAGCATATTCTCAGGAAAAAAGTTGATATTATTCATCTTTTCTAATGTTTCTATATAACTAAAGATTCTGGCTTAATTTATATTTTTTAAATTAAAATTTACAATTATTTTCTGATTGTTTCAATAATTGTTGAACCTGACTGCCATATCAAGTTCAATGTTAATCAGTTTGTGATAATATCGTACAAAAAACTTGAATTACAATTGGTTTCATGGATTTTTGTTAGACTTCTTTATTTGGGTAACTAATTTGACTTTGCATTTGTTTTATGTCTGTCCATATATTGAGCATAAATTTGTAATATTTAAGCATTAAGATATTGTTTTGATCAAAAGCCACCAATTTAAATCTTGTTTCAGAATATAAATTATATTTCTGTGTTTATTATCCATAGTTATCTCTTTAAATGATAATCATATATATCTTCTGATATAAAGCAAATGATTTATAAATATTTTGTCCTGTCCTAATAGCTGATTACTGCTTACTAACCAAAAACACTGCATTATAGTCAAAATGCTTACTTGCAAAAATGAGATATTTTCTTAATCTATAATAACTGATTCAAAAACATTTTGCTGGAAATATGTTGTGGGGAAATGAATGTTATAAAGTAATTTAATAATTTATCAAACAAGTTTTTTTTTTTTTTAAAGCTGCTTGAGATTTATTAATGGTTGCTATTTATTTGTCACCAAGTGTTGTTGTAAAGGAAGGAAAGAAGTTCATTTTTTTATGTGTATTTTAGTATATGCACATCATTGATATATTGTTATATTTTTATACATTGGAATATTAATTTCTATTGAAGCACTTGTTTATTTAATTTCCTCACTAAAACATAAAATTTACTATTCTCCTCACAAGGCCACTGTACCAATCATGTGTGATGAGAACTATGCTAATGAAATAGTTATTCATAGTTGGGATAAGAATAATCTTGAACAAAAAAATCAACATTCTCTAACAAGTAGAACTGATGATAAACCTTTCTAAAGCTGAAACTATGATATGGAATTGGAATGAAAGCAGTGATGGCACATACTCAGAATCCATCATAAAAATTCAGAATGTGGATTTAAATACTAAATGCTTCAAATACTTTGGTGTATGGATTAGTTATAACAAATTTAGTGCACGAGATAAAGAAATTGAGCCTAGAATAGGCTGTACTAGGACTAATTTTGTCCAACAGTACAAAGTGCTACAAAACAAAAACATTAACTTGAGAATTTGAGTCATATTCTTAAATTGCCTTATTGGATTGAGACTTTCATATGGATGACATGCATGGCCAGTTAAGTGCCATACATGATATATGCTTCGGCGATCATGTCTCTAAGAGAAGTGACTGACTGGGCAGAATATTTTCTTGAAGAAGATTGCCATTATTTTCTATGACAGACTGGTTGCCAACCAAGGCTATAGAACTTAATCTGTTCTGTCATTTGACCCATAGCTTGAGGGAGAAGAGATGGATTAATCCCTTTCCCAAAGGTATCTGTGCATAAGTGAATGCTACGAATTCAACTGGAATTCTAACTTGGCTCACTGATTTCTAGTTCTGAACCGATATTCACTGCATCACAATGCACATCTGGCATGCTTGGTACCCATCACATTAGAAATGTTTAAACTGTCAACTGTATACAACCAATTTCTAAGATCAATGATTAAAAATGGCTTTCAGACGATGAACCCTGAAGGTATTAGGAACATCTTTCTTCAGATCTCATGGACAGATGATATAGTATCACAAAGAAAGAATTGTATCAAATAAATTATATCACTTGAAGACTTTCAATAATTGCAGCAATTAAAATGGATAGCACATGTAACTCAAAGAGAAATTAATGACAATGAAGATGTTGACAGGACACTACTTCAAATAAAAGGGTTAGAAAATGTTTTTATAGAAAGTTTTTATAAATTATAACTGAAAGCAACATTGGCTGCTTGGTTAATAAATGCTGAATGTTTCCATGTCAAGAATTAGCTAATATTACCATCCTCAACATTATTTGAAGAATATGAAGTTACAGTTTTATAGTGAAGAGAGAAAAATACTAACATTTAAAGTACATCTTTTATTTGCAATATTTATTTTCATTAAGTTTTGTTTTTTTAATATGTAAAAATATAAGAAGCATTTTTTTTTTTAGGTTATTTAAATTTTAATAATTTTTATTTATATTTGCATTATAATAAATTTAAGATTCTATTAGTGCTTTTTATCAATATAAGGTGGCTCTTTCAGTTTGTAATTTTTAAATTTTTTGAATCGATGCTTAACGTTGTTTTCATTAATGTTATTTTGTTGGTTAGTGCAATTTCAGCAAACTTGTCTCTAAGTAAAAGTAACAACCTGTCAATAGCTATTGTCTTTAAAACCACTTTCACATTGTGTCTGTAATAATGATTATATGAATTCAAATGACTTGGATAACACTGACTTTTATATTGAGAGAAAACGTCATTTTGAACATATTTAAGACCAAATGTGTTTACGCCAGTCTAAGAATATACACAACGATGAAACTACAATTTTTGTTCTTCTCAGATACTATTGTAAAAATTCTTGCAACTAGTTAGGTTTGGTTTATACTTAAATCACTGTAAATTTTACAATGAAATTTTGAATATATATTTAAAACCACACATTCTTTTTTGGCAGCTATTTTTTTTACATAGGGAATTTTACTAAGAAAAGTGTTCACAGTCCATATCAGTACACTTTATATGCATGATTTTACACTTATACACTAATGCTAATAGAAATAGCAAAACCTTTTTGCACAGGTTATGTAATTGTTAATGATATTTTTACAAAGTTAATTTTTCTTTTTTCTCATAAATTTATTGCTACATTTTTAAGCTTTATATTGTGTACTAAAGAAATTCATTCTCTTGGTTTACATTGAAGAATTTAGTGGTTTCAATTTTGAGCTTAAACTTTAAGCAAGACTTCTCCAACTTCATATCTATTGCAGTTGTCATATTTCCATATTTGGAAAATTTGCAGTGTAATTATACAAGAAGTGCTGATAAGGATCTAACCAAGATGCTTTTCCAAAACAAATTCACATTTGGGCAAATTTTGGGAAGTGAATTAGGTCAAGAACTTTTCAGCACCTCTTCATAGTATTCATGCCTACTGTATATTTATTACTTGTACTAATCATTTATTAGATTCTTGGGAAATTAACTTTGATCTGCAGTTGGTGTAATGGATAGCAGCTTGGAATAAGAAATCTTGCAACTGAGTTTGAGTACCAGTCAGTTCCTTACATTCACTTGTGCACCAATACGCTTAGTAAAGATATAAAGCCATCTCCACCCTCAGCTATGGGTTAAACAGTAAGAATGTATCTTGAAAAATAATTCTTGTTTTCAAAAAATTAATTCAAAACTTATTTGTGAAAAAATAATTATTCTTACTATTCAAAATATATTTTAGCTTTAAATAACTCTTGAAGGGCTGATAAGCTGTAAAACAAAATCAATATGAAATTAACTTAAAGAAGTATCTATATACATGCATATTGATTTGTTTTATAGTGAATCAGTTTAGAACTTATTTAAGAATTATGTCATTTACCATAACTTATCAAGTAGTATTACTGTCATTTATTTTTTTCAATAATTTTGTATAGATTTAATGTATATAAATATATATTTTTTAAATTATTAAACTGATTACTTATTTATATTCAATAAAACTGTATTAGTAATATAGTATGTTACAAGGGTTGATATTTGAGAGATATATATCAAAGAGTGCTGTACAATTCATAATTAAAGTATAATTATGCATTGGAATAGGAAAATGAAAATATGTACTTTAGTAATTAATTGAAGATTATTAAAATAATTTCATGTTTTCTCACTTATCAAGACTTTGGACAAGAATTCCTGATGGATGAAAAATTACAAAATCTAGAGTTGACTCTGATAAGTATTGTGAAGTTTATTATTTTTGATTCAATAATGATTACTGAGAATTATGAAAATACAACAAAAGGTTTGACTTTTTCTTGACTGATTTTAATAATACTGGTAATATACAAGTAAAACTGCTAAATGTATACAATGCAAACTTGTGTGCATTCAACTGAGTGTTGTATAAAATGTGCAAATATGACAAAGTAAAAGATTTGCAGTGATGATGAAATCTCATTGATTTTTCTTTTTGTTTCCACATAATAGTAAATTATTCTAAATATAAGATATTCTTGTCAATGGTGCTAGAAAAATATTTAAGTACATATCTAGATGCTTGAAACTATTTACTCATTAGTTATTGAAAGACAATTTTTTATATTATGAAATTTTTATTAGCTAATGTGAACATTTAAAAATATATTGAGAGTGTATTTTTATCGTTACATTGAAAAAAAGATTGAATTGAGAATTCCATTACTATGAAATTTTGATATAATTCTTTTTAGAAGGAAAAACAAGCTATAAACAAATTTTAAACTCTATAAACTCTTCTGATTTCTATATTTGATGGGTTAAGGAAAACAGGATTGCTAATATCTTGTTAAAAAATAGGAACATAAGCTAGTAATTTTAATTGAATTTCTGGTACTATTTAAAGTGCATTTCAGCAAAATATGCCTTCAATAGCATGGTATACATTTCAAACTGTTCTAAGCTGTCAAATCAATTTAACTGTTAATTTAATAACAAATCTGGAAACATCATTCGTAGTCCAATTATGAAATAAATTTGTTTTATGTTTATCATCCAGTTCTTGTCTGTCAATGCATTTGGAGATCATCAGATAAATTTACCAGCTTTATTGTTAGACTTTGAATTTAGTGCTTTTTTATTTTATTCTGGAACTAATATTTCTAATAGTTATACTTTGGATATCAAAATTCTGGTATTGGTGCATTGTTTACAGGATTATATATGTTTTGATTCTCTTATAAATAAATAACTTTGATATTTTATTCGGCCAGTTTTTTCATCTTCAGCTTCTCTTTCAAGTACTTTTAAAAGATTAAGTTTTTTTTTTTATATGAGTCACTTGGTAAAAAGTAATTTTTTATATGTATGATTTTTAATGTTAAACAAACTCTGATTCATATTTTAATTTTAATCTGTACATTGACTGTTTTCTGTCGCGTCTTACATTGCATTTGACAAGAACAGCTTGTGTCTTCATATTCCTAGGTTGCATTTATTTACGAAAACTTTACTTAGTTTGGAACAGACTATAAATGCATGCAGATTACTTATAATGATTGTTTTTGTCAGTGCTTAAAGGATATTTAATAAAATAAAGGATTAAATTAAGTAGCTAAGTAATGAAAATGATGACAGAAGACAAAAATAAAGCAAGTGTGACTTATATTTTAAAAATGAATGATGAAATGCATGTCTTTTGTAATTGACTACTTTGCTATAAAGCATATTTTTTTCTATTTATAAAAGTTCTATTTTAGGCAAAATTTTTGAGTCAATTCAATGTTATTCATCAAATAACTTTAAATATTCCTCTCTGTAGGATAAGCATAATGTTTAAACAAATTATTTTCGTTTGAAGCTTTAATTTATCTCTTTAGTAATTCATGTACCCATTGATACTTGATCACTTTAGCTTCTCAGATTTGCATAACTGCTAATGTTAAATATTTATTTGTTAACTACTTGCTATATATGGAAAATATTTGGAAATAAAAACCAATAAAATTGAAATAGCTTTTACTGGATGTTAAATTGTATTTGTAGGATATAGCTTTGTATTGAGTTTGTATCAGATAATAATACAGTTGGTGCTACCAAACCAGGTAACAACCAAAGCTGCAGACATTACAACTCCCACAAAAATCTTATCAAACAATGAAGTTTATTATTGCAATATAGAGCAAAAGTTTCTCTTTTTGGAATGGCCTCAAATGACTCTGTTTAAATACTACACATTTGCTATTTTCTGCCTGATAATGTTCAGACAGGAACTCTGGCTAGATTATTCATAATTTTTATCCACATGTGCAGTAACATTTTAAAAAATCAAAAGAATACAATAAAAAATTAGAGATAGACCTTGTTGGTTACATTTAACAACTTTTTTTAAACAATCTACTCTGCTAGATACATGTCATACTCCAGAATGGTACTAAGTAGCACTCCACCAATACGTTTCTCTTCATACAAACTCGAGTGGAGGAAATGTTAGCTTATTTCTCTATATAGACTTTTGTTCTCAGGAAAGATTGTTTACCAGACCTTGAAATATATCTTTTCTGTTAGGAGAAAAGCAAAAACAATGGGATCAAAGTTCTTTCCATGCATGTATTTTATATTAATTTACTTAGAAATTCTAGAAGTGTCTTTAATTCCACAAGCTTACTTGCCAGGTCAGAGTTCAGATGAATCACCGTTTGTCTGTACCTGTAAATATCCATGTGTTTGTTAATTATTTATAGTCACTAAACCTTAGTGATCTTTATAAGTTTAAATTTCTTGTATCTAACCCCTAAAAAACTATTTGAGCTAATGATGTGACACTCTATATGTGATGCCAAGATTCTGGATTCTATTTTTTTTTTATCTGATCCTCTTGGAAAAATGAATAAATTAAGCAATAAAATGTTTCTTATTATTCTATGCTAGTTCCTAAGCTACAAAATTGTATGCATTAAGAATAGATTAAGGGCATAATAAAGAGAAATTGTTGTAGGTAAACTTTAAAAAATTCAAAACTTTTTAGGAGATCCAGAAAAAGCAATTTTCAATTTCCACTCCCAGCCAAAAACTAAGGAATAATGCTACCACATTGAATAGTATACAATTTTTTTTAAAGCATTTTAATTAATTTTATTTTTGAAGACAAATTGGTTATAATATGTCTTTTTGTTTTTAATATTCTCATTGTTTTCTAACTTGTTTTTCACTTAATTGTAAATTCTCACCTAAAGCCTCTTTAATGTCATTTTATTACCACTTCACAAAAATAATTTTCACATCAGATATTTTAAATGTCTAATTCAAAAACCTTTTTCTGTTTTCTATATTATTAGTCCTAAATTGCACTTATCTAAAAGTAAAACTGATAACTAGTAAAAAGTAGAATATTAAGCAAGAAGAGTGGAACAATATTAATAACAAATATTGCAATGCTTGACTGATTTAGTAAAAGGGCTTGATGTATAAAACTGATTGTACCACTAAAAAGCACAAGACTCAAGAGCCCTGCTTTGGTTTATCACCTATGTAATCATGACATCAGCAGGGAGTGAAGTGATGAAGTAGAAAACAAAATTTCACCTTGAAAAAGAATGTTTTCATTGTGCTGTCAAGAAAGAAAATAAAGATTCAGTTGACTTTAGTAGGCATCAAAATATGGTTGTTTGCACTTCTCTCTCAGTTTTGACACAAGCTTAAGACGTTCATCTGGAAATACTTCCTGAACTGCTTTTTCAATTTTGTGGTACCACTTGTTACATGGTACAACATTCTTTTTGAAGCAAGGACAGAGTAAAGAAGCTGATTAAAAATTTAGTTACATTTTTAAGAACATGACTAAAATGTTAACTGCAGTTGTGATGACAGAAGCTACTGAGATTGCAGAGGAATTAAGAATATTACCAAATTTTGAGAAAGAAGATTAAGTTAGAAACAAAAGAATGTCTGATTACGATGCCAAAGAGGCATCACAAAATCTAGATCTGAAATTCAAAAACATTTTCTCTTCTGTTGTTTTAAATATAATTATACAATTTGTTAAAGGGAAATCTCAACAGCTGTAATAATATAATTCAGTATTTGGTTTCTTGTAGGTTATATATAATATAAAGGAAAAATATATGGTTTGATTTTACTTTCATCATAAAAATATTTTTCAGTCCCAACTGATCAACATTGTTTATTAAGCTGTAAAAATATTTTAAACCAATTGTACATTTTTGGTTGATATTTTTTCCATTTTCTAAGATGAATTACCTTGTTAAAAAATCATTTTAGTTAAAATCAATGAAATAAAAAGAAAAAAAACTGTTGCTTTATGTGGTTGGAATTGAAGCCTTTGATATTTTTTT
Organism: Ascarosepion bandense; assembly: GCA_037127315.1. Classification (NCBI taxonomy): domain Eukaryota; kingdom Metazoa; phylum Mollusca; class Cephalopoda; order Sepiida; family Sepiidae; genus Ascarosepion; species Ascarosepion bandense. The sequence goes on along the minus strand of JBBBDQ010000298.1, from coordinate 695,853 downwards.
GTATATGAAATTTAAACATTGTCTTGATTTCTTTCATGTATGTTGTAATATACAATAAAAAAAGCTGGATTTTACAGACTAGATCCTTTTAAGTAAATTAATAACATAATACTTGAAAGTTTTGTTTTTTTTTTCATTTATTTTTATAGCTACTTCTGTGTTGTTACTCATTAACAATAAAAGTGTTTAATTTATAAGAGTCAAATTTAATTGATATCTCTTTCTATTATAAATCAAATGGAAAAATGCCTTTTTAAAGTTAAAATATTGTAATTTATTTATTTTAAAAATTTGTATGTGGTTCAGTTATATTATTTTCCTCATTCCTGTTATTTTTGTTTTGGCCAGAATGTCTGGATTGTACAAAAAACAATTGGGAAGGAAAATTGATTAAACACTTATGGAATTTTATCAAAAAAATTATAATATATTAAAACTATTTAAGCTGCTTGAAAAATGAAAATAATTTTTGCTTCATTTCTTTTATTGGTAAGATAATTCCAAGTATATGAAGACAAACTTTTTTAAATCCAATTGATTCTATTGCTTGTATTCTTAAATACACTAGACACTAAAGCTACTTGTCCATTTTTATTCTTTTCTAAAGATTTAAATTTCTTGAAATGCCTTGTCTAAATTTGAGAAAATTGAAATAAATTTTTTAAAAGACTTAGATTTTTTTTCTTTTAGATGCATTAGTATACTGATATAACAAAAATAATTTATATAGTTATTTGTAAAGGTAATAGTAGGTGGTGTTACTGTACCTTGTCATCATGAAAATGCTCACACTTATATCAGTTGTGCTTAGACATCTGCTGAATCAGTGTGACAAATCAATGTGGATTATTAGAACTCAAAATGGTAAGTACCAAGTAGATGGGACATTCCATTTCTAAAATTCTGTGTAAATTTGACATCCTTGATTTATGGTGTCACACTTGTACTGGCAATGCAGTGGAAAACCATAAATTCAATTGAACATAGTATCTCACTGGGCTTGTGACCACTAATTGGATCCTGAAATACTGGCAACATGGGGTGTGGTCTGATGAGGGATGTTTAAAGTGGTTTGGTTATAGTGCAGGCTCTATGAGGCCAGTTTTCAATAAGGCATTTTGCAGACTGGTGTTAATTCCATAATGGTATAAAGTGTATTCATGTGGCATGAGTTGGGTTATCTGGTCTGCCTAAACATATGATAACTATTACAATATACAGCTTTGTAACCATTTTGCCCCATTTATGGGGTACATTGTCATCAAGTCCCAATTTTTTTTTTATTATAATCATTTCACCCCAAGCAAGGCAGTACTGCCACTGGTGTGCATAAGAGAGTGAAGAGAAAGATAAACAGGCCATAGGGGGTGTTGGAGAATGGGTAAGAGAAGGATGAGAACACTGGTGTGAAGAGAGCTGTGTGAGAGTAAAACAGAAAGGGGTGAAGAATAAGATACAGGGGGTGCTGGGAAATGATAGGCGTCAAGGAGATAAGAAATGGTAATTGATGTTGTATTTAAACTCTTGAAGATTGTAGCTATCAGAGAAGCAAGTATATGGAAGGGAGTTCCATAGGTGAGAAGTGCAAGAAACGAAGCTACTAGAGTAGAAGTTACAGTTACATTTGATTGTTTTTACTGTAAAAGGATGAGACCTAGTTGCCAGTCTAGTAGCTCAAGTAAATTTGGGCAGAGGAGGCACCAAGGAGCTAAGCTTGTTGGAGCAGAAGCTGTGAAAATATTTGTGGAAAAGGCAGAGGGTAGTCACATTTTTCTTGAGAAAGGGATTGGAGTCGAGCTACCAGGTCAGGATCAATTATGTTGCAGATTCTCCTTTGGATTTTGTTGAGAACCCAAAGATGAATATCAGCAGCGCCCGACCAGATGTGACAGCAGTATTCAATGCACAGGCGAATGGTAGATTTGTATAAGTGCAAGATGGATTCAGACAAGAAAAACTTTCTGGGCCAACACAGTGACTCAACCTTCCTAACAGTAGATTTAGCTCTTGGGTAAGAAATGGCTGGTAAATTTTAATGCTTCCAAAACAAAGCTGCTATATTTTAACCCAAGTCCACCACAGATTGGAGATTCTTTTCAACATCAGCAGTGAGGTTTGCTTTGTCAGCCTTGGCAGATTTCTTATCGAGGTGGGAGTAAATGGTGGTGCTATCAGTGTAGATGCCTACTTGGGATCTGATTACATCAGGGAGAGCATTGATGAAGATCAGAAAAAGTATAGGACCTAGGATAGAGCCTTGAGGGACACCTGCATTCATATGACAGGATTTGGAAGCATGCCCTTTCAATACTACCGTCATTACGCAATTTGATAGGAATGATTAGATTAAATCAAACAAGCATCTAGTTATACCAGAGTCCTTTAGCTTGTGCAGAAGGCCAGCGTGCCAGACCCTCTCTGGCAAATGCTTCAGAGATATTGAGGATAACAGCTCGAGCTTTGCCGTTCTTATCAAGAGCCTGGTATATGTACTCTGTAATGGTAATTAGCATATCATCGGTAGACCTGGCGAAGTGGAAGCCATACTGTTTGTCAGAGAATAGGCTGTTGGCTGTGAGATATTGAACCAATTGTCCAGAATTGGTTTGAAGAGTGTTCTGGAGACTTCTAGATGATGTGTGTGTTCATGTCACATCACATGAAATTGATCAAGTTGCTGCACTATACCAGATAGAGGAACACCTATATGATAATCATCTATCCCATGACTTTTGGCATGTCAATGTATATTTAGTACCAATGATCATCACTGACTGACTGACTTAGTAGAACTCTCTCTACACAATCATGGTCTAGAGCTATTTTCATTGACAAGTCATCTGGTCTCTCTGCATGATATCCATAAAATCATACTTATAAATCTATCTTGCCTTTTCTACAAAACATCTGTTGTTTTTTAATTGAAATGGACAATTTTATGGGAAACTCAAGTTGCTAGCCTTGCTTAGCACAATGAGCTCTGAGTATAGTTATCAATTAAATTGTACCCATGCATTTTGTTGCTATAGTCTCTAGAAAAAAAAACTTTGCAGGGAGTTAGTGTATTTAGATTATGCTAATAAAAGTAAGCTGGATCAACTTATTTGTATATGTTACCTACTTCTTTTACATTCTTAGAAATGTCTTTTTCATGTAATATATCTGCAAAAGATCTTTTTAAAAGCAAAATGAATAATGCTGAGTATTTTGTTAAATTTCTTTATTTAATTTGAGATCCATTTTAAAATAAACATTGTAATTGAATCAATCATTTAGTTATTTGGAAAGAGCTTATAGCTAGTGACTCTCTTCCACTTCCATGATATACAGGGGGCAATGGATGAATTGTTGTATATATATATTACACAAAAATGAAAATAAGTGACAACATCTCATTTTAACAGATATATTTACCAAAATTACACAAAACTGTCTTGAAATGCTAGAGTAAATTTATTTAAAAAAATCACCATTGACCTCCAGATGATTTTGGAATCTCTTGCAACTCTTTTCAATGGTCTCCTTGTTTAAGTTGATAAATGCTGCCATGATCCTTGCTTTCAGTTCATCTTTGGTCTTACAAGGAATTTTGTTGCTCTCTCGCTCAACTGCTCATTACACATAAGAATAAAGGAGAGTGCAGTCTGGGCAGTTAGGTGGCCAGATGTAAGAGGTCACAGAAATTGTCTGACAGCCATGACTGGTTTTTTCTACTTGTGTAGCATGGTGCAGAAGCTAGCTGCCAGACACAGGGTCTTTCAGCATCCACTCTCTTGACTCAGGGCAGCACTACCTTCTCAAGACATTTGATGTCGACCTCCTTGAGTCTTGTGGGAAGATGAATGGAGGTATAATGTCCAAATTTCTGACAGTGTGAATTGTGACATGGTGCCTTTTTTCTCACAGATGTTGTCCAGCTGACCCTACTATACTGTACAGTCATCAAAAGCATGCATACATAAAATCAAAAATATAAAATGGTGACTATTTGCCCCCCCAGAAAAAACATCCGACAAAAATTCAAATGACAGATTTGGTATTTTTTTTTACAAAATCAATCTGAAACATTAGAGTTAATATGGAATATATTTATATTTAATTATTATTTTAAAATTTAGACAAAAATTGCATCAGATTTTTACTTTTTGAATCCCTTTGTTAAGTTGAGAAATTTACAGCACCTCTTTATATTGTTGACTCAATATCTGCATCTTATAGAAAAAATGTTTTGAATTTTTGTTTTATGCTTGATTAAAAAAACAAGTTTATTTTTCTTGAATTAATTTTAATTAAAAGAACAATTGACCTAATCAGAAATTTATGATTCAGTTTTATCAATGAAAATTGATACAAAAAAATATCTTGTCTAGCACTTATTTTTAGTACTGTTCTGTTACCATGGAATCCAAGTTTACACTGCCTGGTTCAGAGATTGTGCTCAAATTACTATGTCACCAAATTCACAAACCAGCATTTTAATCCACTAGGCTCTTGGATTAACATGAGGTATCTCTAGACATTGGCAGTAGAATGGGAATAGTCATACCCCCCTCACCCCGTAGATTGAATAAAGGGTTCAGTTTGGAATTCCCAGTAGGTTACTTGAATCGATGTACACCTGATGAAGTCCAGAGGGCACAACCATGATAACAATACCAAAGATGAGGAGAATACAGGCATCTCCTGATTAATACACATTCGATTAATGAGTTTTCGATTAGTGCACTAAAGTTTTCATATACCAGAATTCAATTGGTGCATACATAATAGTTGATTAGTGTGGTAAAACATTCTTCAGTTTAACCATAATTGAAATTTGATTTTTTATAGTTACTGATGTAGGCATTAGCTGCACTAATTGAGGGGTTCCTGTAGTTTGAAATGTAAGTAGTGTAAATAATTCTTGATATATTTGGTTTGTTTATTGATGCAATTTTTAGTCTTGCTCACCATTATGAAAATTATCCATTTATATATTTTCTAGTTTATAATTTATTCCAGTTGTTCTGCTCATGTACTTTTACCTTGTAACAATTTGATTATATATATATATATATATATATATAAAAAGAACAAATTGTAGAATTTGATAAATTTTTAAAAAATAATAAAATGAATTCGTAATCCTATATAAGTATATATTTGGGTAAGTTGAATTCATTAGTTTATTTCTTTTAAATTTTTTAAATTATGCAACTTGTTCTTTCATTTTTTGCATTTAATGTTTGCTACAATTTCATTGATAAATTTTCAAATACTTGCATAATAGTTTTAATCTTGTATCGCTTAAGTTTTCAGGAAAATATGTTGACAATACAATGTAGATTTTATATGTATATTTCAATTAATGCATGCTTTTGGTATCTTGGATTTGAAGTAGTTTTATCATGATATTTTCTAATGAATTTCAGGTGGTATGAAATATTTTATAAGTCTTCTTAAAGATAAATTATTATGCAAACTATATCTCTTTCATGATCTGAGAATGTTTTAATTTTACCTTTGTATTGACAGTTGATAATACCCAAGAAAAGATATTTGATTTTACGCACTGATCATTTCTATTCATTAGTAGTTCTTTATATTGTGTATATGACATAAAAAAGATAGTAAGAATTTATTTGTTTGAAGTTGCACCTAACATACATTTTAGAGCATTTGATGAAAAATTGAACTGGGTATTAATGTCTTGTGAGATAGATGTTGAAAATTGAATGGTCAGTTTACTGGGAAAATACTAACATACATATAAAAAGGTAAAGATAAAAATGATTAGTCAAGAAAAGTAATCAATAATGTTTCATCTTACAAATACTTGCCATAAACAGCTTGATTCTGTCTGTTCACATGGAAACAGAGGATTAGTTTTTAAGGCTGACTGTCTTTAAGGCATTATATTGCAAGCAGGAAATCTTCAATTGAAACTTGATTCAGACTGTCTGTTAAAACTGTCAACAAAATTAATCACCTAGACTCTGCTACCAGTTACCTAAAAACAAAAAGCACATTTGCTCTCTTGACTTCTCAACTTACCATTAACTTATGTTAGAATAGAACTGTTCATTTCTTTCATTTATCTCTTTTTCATCTATGTTTTCTCTTTTTCCAGATATCTTTTTGATATAATTGTTCTTTCTGAGATCTACTCAGTTTATGATTTGACACTGGGTTTCTTTGTAGTGTTAGTGTTTGTTGTTTGAGTCCAGCTGAATTTTCAAGGCATTACTGATTCTTGAGATTGGCACTGCATAAGGTTATTCCAGGCAGCAATCAATCGCACATGGACTATTTTTATTTTTCCTTTGTTTTTTAATTTATTTTATTATCTACTTTTCTATCTTTCCATCAAGTTCTTCTCTTTCTGTGTCTGTAAATGTTTACTAAGCTTAACTTAGTTTAGTGCATGACCTATTATTTTAGTTAGGAAGATTATGTTGCACCAATTTCTTAAAAGCCACTAAGACGTATTTTTGTGTCTGCATCCTGTGAAAATCAGCATTTGAAATTCATTTTAATTAGGCTCAAGTCTCAACTAGCATCAACACACAGCTGTTTTAATTCTATATTGTGTATGCTTTGAATTATACATAATTATATCTGTTTATTCTCTCTTGTACTGATTTTTTTTTCAAAATATTTATCTGTAGTCTGATCCTTTTTGCTTTTTCATGCCTCTCTGCAACTTCCTATCCCTTGTGGCTCTTAGCAGTTTTTCTTCTTTTGTTAAGACCCCCCCCCCATTTCACCATCCTTTGCGTAGCTTTTAATGCATCTTTTACTCGTCAAATGTATGTGAAGAGCTTGGTGTTCATTTTCCATCTTCTATTAAAACACTTCCCAGTTATTTCAACTTCTGCACCTGGTTGATATTGATATCTCAAATTTGTAACTTTCTTCTGCAGCCTTCTTTTGATGATGTCTATACTTCCTGTCTTCTTGCAACTGATGGTTATTCCTTTATATTTACAAGAATGGAAGACTTTATTGAACTAATACAAAAAAATGGACTGATAGGAGTGAGCAGATTTTATTACTAAAATACTAGATAGAACATATTTTATTTTTAAAAAAACCTGAATTACATAGAAGTTTTCAAATCTTTTAAGGTCTTGTTCAGGATTCCCTTAAAAATGTCAGAGAGAAGAATAAAAACTGTAAAAATTAAAGTCAAGAACAAAACATATCAAAGAAAATTGGAAAAATGTATATTATAAAAGAAATTATCAGTCAAGTCCAAGGAGAAAAGACCAAGGAAATGACAGGTGGCAATTCTTCTCTTGAAACTTGGAAGTCTCCACTCTATTTATTAGCAGTGTTATAGATTTTGTGAAAGAGGCCAAGTAGTACACAAAATCTAGTAAAAAAAAGTGTTACTGGTTGATATCTATCTGAATTGATGGCCATGGAAAAAAGATTTCTTGTTAACAGAAAAACAAATGAGATTGTCAAATCCAGGAAAGTTCACTGTTGAATTTGGTCTTACAGATTGTGAAAGTCACAACTTTTCCATAATGCTGAAGAGTGTTTGGTCTGGACATAGCACTAAAAATGATAGAAAACCCATTTGAGATTGTATATCAGGGTCAGAACTAACCCAGCGCTTTGTTAGTTATGGCCCCAATTATACTTTAGGGCTTGTTTGGCTGCATATTTCTTGCTCTTTTGGGAAATTAGAGCTATGAATGCAGACCATATACATAGGGAGTGGATGTTTGACCCTATGTTAGATTGTATAGCATTCAACAGAATTTCTGGCTGCTTTGATGACAACAGTTAGAAGCTTCATTGACAGTAGGTAGATTGAGCACTTTTCTACAATTTGACAGAATTTCCTTTCAGCAACCTCAACTGTGGAAAAGGAGGCCATAACTGTCTAAATTGCCACTGCTTGCCATAAAATTTGGCAAAATGCAGGAGTTGCCCTCTCTTTAAATTTCCCCAAATTTCTCAACCATCAAAACATATTTGTTATCATTGGGGAAGTAACAGATGGAAGATCAAAGCAGTAGGTCCTCAGTCATTTTGGAACATGAATTTCATGAATATTTTCAGAGGCTTTTTACCAGGGAGCCTGAGCTAGACCTGAGTTTGTCTCTGTTTGATGTCAATGTAGCTAACTTTTTTGCTCTGAATTGATTGAAGCAACAAGGTTCAAGGGTCCATAACAGAGGATGAAATTGAGAAAAAATTGAAGAAGGTTGGAACAAACAAGGCTCTGGAATCACGTGTATCTGAGTTTGTTGGGATGTTTATCACCTTGCTTACATTGATCGTCAACTGAAGCAGGAGAATATTCCCCAATGCTTCATTAGTGAAGCTGCTGCTCAAAGAAGGGGATAGGGTGACTAATTCTTTATCCTTAACAGATTTTGGTCAAGATCTTAGCAAATGACATGAGGCCACTGAATTATCTAATAGCCCCCAAATCAGATTTATACTGTAAAGAGTAGGTTGATCCAAGATAATCTGCATTTGGTACACAGATTAGAAAGAGAAAATTTACATAGCTGTGCTGATTAATTTATGTCGGTTCAAGGTCTTCAATAGAAACAACCATTGTTTCTTTTATATAGCTAAATCAACCCACATTTTTTTATTTTTTGGATTTGCCTCTTCTATGCAACCCGCTGAAGCTGTGGTAGAAATAAACTGGATAAGATCAAAACCTTTCATGTTATATTTATCTGTTCATCAAGGTTGTCCACTTTCAGCCAAACTGTAGGTTTTTGTGTTGAAGCATTTCCTATGAAAGTTGGTGAACCTGATCCTTCAATCTTGCTCAAGTACTATTCCTATGCTGATGAATCCTCTATGCTCGTAATGAGCAATATTAACATTGAGGAGGTTGACAATTTAATCTGGTTGAATGAGATATTAACAGGGATCAAAATTTACTATTAAGTCTTGCAGTTGTATTTGTGGATAGGTTGACTTCTCAGCCTCTTCAGCCTCTTGAGTTGTGCAAGGTACTCTGTATTTGGTTCACTCCTGACCTCCAAGTGAAGAATTGGTCAAACTTATTAAACAAGGTTAAGGCTACAGTTAATCTGAGACCTCAAAGAAATCTTTCCTTAAAGAACTGGGCCAAGATATTGGCTTTACATATCTATCTCCTAATCCTTTAATTATTATCAGCCCTTCTGCTCTTTTATACCAAACTAGCTAAGCTAGAGATGTCTGTTTAGCTCCTTTGATATCACAGGGTTCTCATGATGCTTTATCAAATTTATTGCTTCAGTTCTTCTAAAGCTGGTCTAGGGATACTGAATAAGAAGACCCATTGACATAGTTTAGGATTACATTTCCTAGGTCAGATATGTATGTAAGATTATAATAATGCCAGATTCTGGAAGGGAGATTCCAAGAAAGTCTTTCTGTCTTTGAGAGGCATTAATTCTGATGAGAAGAGAAGCTTGATGTTTGCATCAAAACGAGTGCACCTATCCTTTTACTGTGCAGTTATACATCTGCTGTGCAAGCTTGTTCTTGACTACATGGTTCATGTTCTTTAGGGATAGCTTTTTGACTTTGAAACCAGTTATATTTGCACCAACATGGGCCCATTGATTGATAAGAATAAAACACTATATAGTTCTATGTTTGTTAGCTATGATTCAAATGCTGATTTGGATGATGTGAAAGGACAAAGTCCACAGTGATTTATTTCATTCTCCCTATCATCAAGTTGCCTACTTTAAGCATCAGCTGACGATTAAGATAGTGATGAAGAGAGAGAGAGGCTGTTTTCATTGAAAGGCAGATAAATATAGGACAATTGTATCATGTAAGAACAGCTAACTTATAGTACCATATTGAAGTGACTGGTTAGAGATTTTGCACTTTTGAGTTAGACTTATCAGCTTATCCATACATAAGATAAAATATTGTTTTTCTTTTGTGAAGCTAATTTAACTTTGCTATTGAATGTATGTTTGTTGGTCCTTTTTCATTTTTCTTTAAGTTCTCTACATTCTCACTTGCTTGCTAGTTTCCATTAGATGAAAAATGTAAAGTGTTGAATCTGGAAATATATCATCTTACATGGATCAGATTGAACAAATTTTTGTAATGATATCATATAAGGTTAAGAAACAACATGCAAAACAGTTTTGCTCAGTACTACCAGTAGAAAAATATGCAGTAAGCATAAACCCACTAAGAAAACCTTTGAGAAATTTCAAGATATCAAGAAAGAAACTTAGAACATTTTCTAGCAATACACCTTGTAACTGAAAGTTACAAAACAAGAAGCAAATGAGTTTATTTTATTTTCATGTTTAAAACATTTATCTCTTTACTTGTGAATTTGGAGTGTTTTAGAATAAAACTATATGGAATAAATTTGTGTCTTCTCAAATGATACCATATAAAAGACTAATGTTCAAAGATATTAAATGTAAACAAAGGCAAGGTATATGAAATTCCTGTCTACTTTAAATCACAAAACATTCAAAAGTGTGCAGAAACAAGGAAAATTGTTTTTGTTGTGGTGGCAAATGATATAAGACATAAAAATGTCCATTGTGAGAAAAACTGGATTTTAACTAAATAGAAATTTTTTTTTTCAAACAGTATAAAAATAGCAAAAAGAAAGCCACTCTACATGTAGAGTTAAGATGAATAAAATTGGGGCACAATCAATCTGCTACTGTATAGAACAGATTTTAGCAGACTTAAGCATTATGCATGTAAACTGAAGATAAATTGATCTGTTACAAGATAGGAATTGATATCATTGTTCATCATCCTTAAGGCAAAACAATTTAATAAATTGCTTAATGCCAATCTGTCTTTCACCTTAATATCTAACCTTTGTATTATGCATTATACTGTTTTCAGCATAAGTTACATGTTTAGGTACAATACTTATTGTGTCTAGATGCATGGTAAAAGTAAGAGTCACATACCTGAAGAAATTATGATTTTGGAAGTATTTGTTGTACCAGGATCAGAACAAATCTACTTGGCAAAGATAGAGATGAAAAAGTTAAATGAACAAACTTGCAACCTGAATTTCCTGATTTCATTTTTAAACAAGATTGGATATTTTGAAAAATATAGCCATAAAGTTACATGTTGAACCAAATAATAGTCCTTGATTTCTGAAAGTGCAGTCTGTAATAGATGGTTTCCAACTATTATCAAATAGTACCAGTGTCGAAGAAAAATGGCAAAGTTAGTATTTGTGGTGGTTTTGTGAAAGAATGTTTTATGTTGGGGATTCAGTGAATATTGTAAATTTTCAATGAAAACAAAGATGTATAGTTGGAATTTTATAGGTACAGTTTGGCTCATTGACATTCAAGTTTAACTGAAGAATTGTCTTGTGTGGAGAGGATACATTGATCATATCTGTATACATACACCTACGAGACCTATTGTCAATATACATTTCAATAATTCAGCAGACATCTCTACTCAGGTCATATTACCTAGATCTATGGTAACTGTCTTTGGTGAAGGTTGTTTCTCAGCTTGTAGGGATAAACAAACCAATTGAAAGTGTAGAAAAACCTGATTTAATGATTTAGCAAGTACAGGTTCACTTCTACATGTTTTCAAATATGACTTGTGTAAACTAGTCAGCATGTGCATGTCATAATAAAACAACATACTTAACTATGTTTTAATCATATAGCTAAAGGGGAGGGATATTGGGATGTGATTGGTTGTTGAACCTAAGCTATTCAAGTAATATTCTTCGAGTATGTTTGATATTAAAGAGGAAATGGAAGTATTTGCACTAAACATTTGTATTATGCAGATTCTAGAAAAAAAAAAGTCAGTATGCAACCTTACAAATAATATCTTTGCTACTAAATTAGTCTCATTCTGTCATTAGATGAGCTCAGTAGAAAAGTAATGTACCATCTAAGATATGCAATAGATTGACAGGAAAGACATTAAATATAACAAAAAGCAAAGAAGGAAAACTGTATATATACTTTGCACAAAATAGTTCCATTTGAAAATTCTTACCAAATATAACAAAGGGTAGATCATTAAATTTGTAGTGTGACAGTTGTTAGCTGAATTTTGATCTGAAATTTTTATTGTATAATTTTTAAACTATGTGATTAATACTCACCAATAAATTACATGCACTGACAAATAAGTTTTTATCTAAATTGCACTCAAAGAAATTCAGAGAAAATACTAGGCCCAATTTTATGATAAAAACAAAGATAAGTTTGCTAGTCTGATAGAATTCTAAAAAATTTGTTTTACTCTAGTTGCAAGTAATATTTGAAAATTTTGTAGTTTAAATTATAATAATTTTTTCTTATTTAGTGACTGATGAATTTTAAATTTATGTTCATTTATTTCCAAAGGTAAAATACTGTAAAGCTCTTCTACATTTTTATAATCTTGTCCACAGTATCTAAACAAAATTCTTATGTGTATTATTTTAAATATTTTCATAAGAAAAATTTTTCTCCTTTCAAAGTTGTAAAGGCTAACACATCACTGAATAAGTCCCAGGCTTAACTAATAAAACAACAACTTTTGGGCAAAATTCATCTTTATTCATCAAAATAGTCTCCTTCAAGGATGATACACTGATTCCAAGACTTCTCTAATAATTCGATGCCTTTTTTTGTAGAATGATTTGTCTTTGGCTCAAAATACACCATGGTTTCTGATATCATTTCTTCAGCTAAATCTCTTTACCTCAAGCATTTTTTTGAGGTCTGCAAACAGCCAGTAGTCACTGGGGGGCCAAATCTGGTGGATGTGGAAGCAATTCAAAGTGCAATTCATATAGTTTTGCCATCGTTGTCTTTGACTTGACACAGTGCATTGTCTTGGTGAAAGATCACTTTTTTCTTCATGTGTGATCATTTTTTGGCAATTTCTTCCTTCAAATGTACCAATAATGCTATATAATATTTACTATTGATCGTTCTTCCTTTCTCAAAGTAATTGATAAACAAAATACCTCGAGCATCCCAAGGTATAGAGGCCAAAACCTTGCCTGCTGATGTTTGTGTCTTTGGTTGTTTTGGATGGCTTTCATCTGCTGCTGTCCACTCAGCTGACTGCCGATTTGACTCCAGAATGAAGCAGTGAATGCATGTTTCATCCATTGTCACATATTTATGCAAAAACTCCTCTTTGTTGCATTGAAACAGCTGCAAGCAACACTTTGAATTGTTGACACGTTTTTTCTGATTGACTGTGAGCAAATGTGGCACCTACTTTGAACACAGCTTTCTCATTGCTAAATGTTCATGCAAAATGGTGAATACACTGCCTTCTGATATGTTCAACTCCTCTGCTATCTTACGCAATTTCAATTTACAATCGACCTAAAGGAGTTTGTGGATTTTTTTGGTGTTTTTCAGGACAACTGCTGATTTTGGATGAACTGAGTGTTCAGCATCATTTGTGTCTGTACAATCACATTCAAAGTCAGCATGCCACTTCTTAACTGTTGTTTCTGACAAAGCAGAGTCCGAATAACACTTACCAAGCCATTGCTTTGCTTGCACAGTATTTTTTCGCATCAGAAGGCAATGCTTTATCAATATACAAATTCAGATTTTTCCATTGTTTTGAAAAGTTGCAACAGTAGCTTCACTTAAATAACTGTAATTTGTAAACTAATAATTCAATTGGGCTCAAATTTTGTCATGTACTATTTTAAGGTTAGTACTTTATAAGAAAATCATATGGATTTTTTTATTAGTGGCACCGTCTATATGTCAGGCTGGGACTTATTGAGTGATGTGTTACTTTAGCTCAAGAATTTGTTTAGGTACATTGTAAATGCTAGTGTATGTTTGCAGCTGTTAAACCAACTGCTCATGCTATTCTACTAAATTGATTTGCCTTGAAAGTTTTTTGCATATATTTGTTTAAATATTTTTATCAATAACAAACTGCTACTTTGAACTTGCATCATGTATTTCATTTTTTCTGATTATATTTTATTAAAATAAACAATTTTAATAAGTTTTAAACAAATTGACAATTTATAAACTTGTTTTTATATTCAATTTGTTAAAATTTTTCAAGTGTTCACCCTATAAAACAATAATTTGTATATTTGAAAGTTTAATTCAGCATTTTATATTATGTGTTTTATACATTCTTTCAAACTATTTTTTTTTATCATTGCTGTCCAATCTACATATTTGGTAAGCTTCCAGAAATAATGAATGAAAATCTCATTTGATCAACTGTTTTTTTTTTTCTGTTTCTTGATCATAACTAACAATTTGACAAGCCTGAACCTTCATGTCCCCACCACCACCAATTTAAGTATCAAAAGATGGTTTTTCCTTGACAGCACCATTACTTTAACTACCTTCATTCAGCAATGTTTAATGTTTTAAAAAATAATGATTACAATTGTAATAAAACCTAAACATGAAAGTGAATTTATGCATTGTCTTTGTTTTTGAGAAATGATAAACAATATTTATTATATTGTATTTTGCAATAGTTGACAGTGACTAATTGCCAATTGATTTGAACATTATAAAATGCTAAATAAGGTTTTTCTTATAGTTGGTTCATAAATTTTAATAATTAGTAAATGTTTATAAACTTATGAATAAAATTTGTTTTCATATTTATCACTTTATGAATTGATAAATAAGTATTGTATTGCATTGCATTAGTTTTAATTGTATTAGTTTTTAGAATGTTGTAAATATAAAATTGTAAATAAACACTAATAGTATTTAATATTTTTGTTGTAAATTCTCAAGAACAAAAATAATGCATAAATTCACTTTCATCATATGTTATGTTTTATTATGATTCTAATAATCTCTTTTTAAAGTGATAAACATTGCCAAGGAGCGAAGGTAGTTAAAATAATAGTAGTGCCAAGGGGAAAAGTCTTTTTGAAACACTGCTTTTTTTTGCACACATGAAGGTCTAAGTTTACCAACAATTCTTTGAGTAAAATATTGGGATTAAATTCATGAATTCCAAGGAACCACATAACCTTTACAGCACTTTTATCAACTAGACTATCTGTTTCTTTGATAGTCTATGACCTTCCTACTTTTTGACTATTTTGAAGACAGGCAACATTACAACAGACCCTCAGGTAGTAGTGTTTGAAGCTTTAAATTTAGTGTCTGTTTTTAGTTTTTATCTGTCTGATTAGATGATTTATGAATGTGTGCAAATTTTTTTAATTATATTTTCAAAAATTGTTCTACAGCTATTATTATTATTATTATTATTATTTTTTTTTTATACATAGGTTTTGATACATTTCCTTTTTCTTCCATATATGATCAGCCATATCTGATTTCAATTTTTGCATGAATTACATGAATTACAACTTTCTGATTTGTCTTAACATTTAGCTCATATTAAATCCTCTGCATGAAATATTATACACACAGTCTTTAGTCATGCTGGTATCACATTTGTGTAAAGTAAAATTACGTCTGAGTATTGTTTTGATGTTGCATGGGCTACATGTTTTCTGAATCTTCTTCGATATATCTCTAGTGTAAGGTAAAGTGCCTGGAACTAGTTATTGTTTTCTAATCTCTACATCTACTGGTGATGTCTATGTTATTCCTTAAAAAAATGATGTCCTTTATGATCATCTTGCTTTGGAATTTGTTTACTTGGGTTTAACATATTGTTGTAGATAACAGATTGCTTCATTTTTATATTGTGCATGAAATCAAGTTTTAGATGGTCTCGTAACTGTGCTGTATTAGTTATCTATACATCCATATGGGTGCATGGCCAAGTGATTAGAACATTCACTTTCTGACCATAAGGCCTGGGTTATAATCTCACCATGGTTGATTTGTCAGGAAGGTGATTTATCGGTCTGGGGGAGGCAATCACAGCATGTGGCACCTTTGGAAAGTGCCTGAAACCATACCACTGAAAGTGCCTGAAACCATACCACCAAGCTTTGTGAGGGAAATTTGGCAGACGGCTTCCTTTGAGAGGCTGTTAATAGTTGTGCTAACTCGAAGTCACAAGTCATTGTAACCAAGAGTTTGAGCATCCTGGCCTTGTTCAGACTGTTATTCATGCTAGATAACACACTCGCTCGCTCGCTTCCAGAAACTGTAACAAAGGTATGTTTAGCATAGTTGCAGTATAAACCACAGGTAAAGAATAAGGACAACATCACCTTCCCATCCCAGTATGTCAAATAATTTTTCTCCTCCACCACTCCAAAAAGTTACTGAAAGACAAACAACCAAGGAAGAGTTAGAGGGTATAAGCTGTAATTTAAAATAGTAAAGCCATTTCATAGAAAATATATTTATAGAAAAAAAAAAACAAGTAAATATATGTTCCATTTAATTATCAAAATTAGTTTTTCTGTTTCCTATTATTGTATTATATTCAGTTTCATAATTACTTGTAATTACTCATCAAATGTGTATGTTTATAATATTACTGTTTCTTATATAATTCAGGTATTATAATTTGAATGGTAATCATGTAATGAATAATCTTTTATTGTATTTGTGTATGTACATTTAGATATAAAAAATAAAAATATATTAACTTCTAGTATAAAATTATAAAAATGGAAATTGTGTGCACAGCTTTTAATTAAAATATTTCTCTAACCAATGTGACTATATAAAAAATATAAATTTTATGTTAAATTTTCATCTTATGTTGAAAAATTTTCTAGTATTAAGTACACATTTAAAACTGGTTTTTGAATGTTAACTCAAACCCGTGGCTAATAATTCTTTTCATATACATTTAAATTTAGATCTTGTGTGAAGTTTAAATGAATAAATCTTAATTTTACTGAAAATTGTCAACCAGAAGTGTTCATTAATCCCAGTAAAATATTTTGCTTGAGCTCATAGATGTTTTTGAATGTTCTGCTGACATTGCAACAGTACCATCTCCCTTCTCATCAGCTGTTATATTGCAGCTGTGAATGCTTTCTGCTTACATTGTCTTTCTTTTTTTTTTCTAGCTTTTCTTCAGGAATTTTAGAACATCTTTTAAGAACTGGAGTAATATTGAAACCTTCATGTGCCATGTCCCTTTATGAACTTCCAATTGGCTCCGTCTCTTGTCGCTCACAATATTTTTTTTCTCTTGGTATCTCTAAATTCCGTTCCATCATCCATTTGCTTGGACCTAACAAGTACGTCTCACACTACTTTCCCCTGTCTCTTCTTCCCTTTATCCAGCCTGTGAGTATTAAATTCTCCAGGCCCTCATTACGTGTCCCAGGAACCTCATTTATCTCTTCCAGATATTAAGTATGAGTGTTCTTCTCATTTGCATCCTTTCCAACACCTAATCATTGCACACATGCTCCGTCCATGGTATCCTCAGCATCCTTCTGTAAAACCACATTTCTGCTGCCTCAAACCTTTCCTTCATTCTTGATGAGATTGTCTAACATTCACTTCCATATAGAAGGACAGATATCACACAGCAATCCAGCATTTTGTTTCTAATGAGACTTTCCTGTCTTTCAGTATTCTGGTTAGCTTCTGAAAGGCATCTTTAGCCATGCCAATGCATCTTTGGATCTCCATGTCGCACTTTCCATCCTCTGTCAAAACACTTTCCAAGTATTTGAATTTTTTACTTGTTTTATTTTAATTTCTCCAACTTGTAGTTGGTATATTGGGCTCCACTTTTTGCTGATGACCATACATTCAGTTTTCTTGTAGTTTATGCTCAGTTCTTGCATTTTCCTTTCCGTGTCTGCCATCAGCACTGTGTCATCCACATATCTGATATTGTTGAGATTCCTGATTATCCTAATGTCTTTTCCAAAAATGTCGAGTGTTGAGCATCTCTATCAAGTCCTTGTGTCATATTCTGTCAAATGCCTTTGTGTAGTCTATAAAGCACAGATAAAGGTCCTTCTGCATCTGTATTGCTCGTTGAGATAGCATTCTGAGCATGAATATTGCATTCCTCATTCTGGTATCTTTGACAAAACCACATTGTTCTTGTCCTATTGCTGGGCCAATTTTACTGCGCACTCTGTACATCAGAATCTGTATGATGAGTATTGTTATGTGGCTCATTAAACTGATTTTTCGATGGAGCTCACATTCCTTTGCACCTAGCTTCTTAGATTAAGAAGATTGATCAGCTTAGGTATATTGCCGCTCTTGTAGATTTTGTTTATTATTTCTGTTAGTTTGTCTATATAAACCCTAACAGTAAGGACCGACATGGGCTGAAGTTGTCACCTGACCGTCATCCAGCGAATGTTAGCATCAATGGCGTAAAGGGGACACCTTTTCCCAAAATTTGTCCCTCACCCAGGAAGGAATGACATGAGCAACAGGTGTCTCTAGACCATTACCCTGTGACTGTGCGCAACAAAGAAAGGATTACCTTGGGGACATGGAACGTCAGGATGCTCAACATCTGTGGACAACTAGAGAATGTCAAGCAGATGAACAGACTGAACATCAATATTCTGGGAATATGCGAAACCAGATGGCCAAATAATGAAGACTTCAGCAGCAACAACCATAGGATAATATACACAGGAGACAAAAATAACAAAAAGGAGTTGGCTTAATTCTTGACAAAGAAATGAAGAAATGCGTTTTGGGATACTGCCAGTTCTCCGAAAGAGTTCTCCTGGTCAAACTGAAAGGGAGACTGTTCAACATAGCAGTTGTAGTCATCTATGCACCAACAAAGCAAAACACTGAGGAAGAAATAGAATCTTTTTACTCCACTATAGACAATGCCAAGGCTCAATGTAAAAGCCAAGAAATTAGAATCATCATGGGGGATTTGAATACCAAAGTAGGCAAGGAGAGGGAAGGTATGATAACTGGCAACTTTGGATTAGGAATCTGCAATGAATGAGGAGAAAAATGGGTTCAATGGTGCACAGCAAATGACCAGGTAATAACTAACACCTGGTTTCAAGAACATCCATGTTGTCTATGGACATTGAGAAACCCAGGAGGCAACACAAAAAATCAGATAGACTACATAATCATAAACAGGAGATTCAGAAATGCAGTGGTTCAATGCAAAGCCTATCCAGGCACCAATTATGGAAGCGACCACTTCCCAGTCATCTGCAAACTAAAGGTGAAACTCTGGCAATTGAAGAAGCCTAGTGCAACACCAAAACTGAAATACAACATGCTCATGAATGACCTCAGCCTACAGAAAGAATACACTAACAGCGTGAAAATCAAATATGAAGAACAAATTAGAAAAGGGCGCTCAAAATGGGACTCACTAAAGGAAGCAATAGTGACATCAGCAAACAACATTGACCCAAAGGAAATCAGGTGCAGAAAAAAAAATGAGTGGATAACTGAAGAGATTCTTGACATGATGCAAAGGAGGCAGAAAATGATATCAAGACATGGAATGGAGTACAGGAAACTACACAAGGAAATAAGGAGAAAATGCAGTCAGGATAAAGAGGAATGGCTCAACAACAAATGTGCAGAGGTAGAGAGACTGAGCACAACCAATAAAGCAGACATGAATAAAGAGATAAGAGAACTGACAGGATAAAAAACCTGCTCCTCAACAGTTGCATTAAAATCCAAGGATGGAACAATAATATTGGAGAAAGAGGAAATAGTCCAGTGATGGGAAGAATGCATAAAAGATCTTTTGTATGACAGGAGAGCAACAAACATGAGGACGGATCAGAAATATTAAAGTCTGAAGTGGAATTTGCAATAGCCAAACTGAATAGAAACAAAACAGCTGGACCAGACAGCATAGTAATAGAGCTGCTGATAGCCCTGGAAGAATTTGGCATAGAGAAAATTACAGAAATAATAAATGAAATTTATAATAGTGGTGTCATACCAGATGACCTCAGCAAGTCAATCTTCATAGCACTACCTAAGAAGCCAGGGGCAAACGAGTGCAAACTCCAATGGACCATCTGTTTAATGAGCTATATAACAAAACTGATCGTCTGAATCCTGATGAATAGAGAGAGAAGCAGAATCAGGCCAGAGATAGGACAAGAACAGTGTGGGTTTGTCAAAGACACTGGAACAAGTAATGCCATATTTATAATTAGGATGCTCTCTGAAAGGGCAATACAAATGAAGGACGACTTGTACCTATGTTTTATCAATTATGCAAAGGCATTTGACAAAATATGCCACAAAGAATTGATGCAGATGCTCGGCAGCCTTGATATATTTGGGAAAGACCTAAGAGTAATCAAAAATATCTACTGGCAGCAAACCGCCTACATACAGACAGGTAACAAATTCAACAGATATACAAAGATAGAAAGAGGCGTAAGACAAGAATGTGTCTTTTCACCAGATCTATTCAACTTGTACAGCGAGACTATTCTGACGACTCTAGAAGATATGCCAGGATTCGTCATCGGAGACCACAATTTAAACAACATAAGGTACACAGATGATACAGTGCTGATAGTAAACATGGAAAGGAAACTACAAGACCTCCTACAGAAAGTAGCTGAAGAGAGTAACAAGAAAGGACTACAAATAAACTGCAAGAAAACTGAATGCATGGTCATTAGCAAAAATGGCAGCCCAAAATGCTAACTACAAGTCGGGGATACTAAAATCAAGCAGGTACAAAAATTTAAATACCTGAGAAGTGTACTAACAGAAGACAGGAAGTGTGACACAGAGATCCAAAGGCGAATTGGCATGGTGAATGAGGCATTCCAGAAATTGAGAAATGTATTAAGAAACAGGAAAATTTCACTAGAAACAAAGAAGAGAGTACTGGATTGCTGTGTGATGTCAGTTCTTCAATATGGCACTGAATGTTGAACAATATCATTGAAGATGAAGGAAAAACTTGAAGCAGCTGAAATGTGGTTCTGCAGAAGGATGCTGCAAATATCTTGGATCAAGCATGTGAGCAATGATGAGGTTTTGGAAAGGATGAAAATGAAAAGGTAATAAATACTGAGCATCAGGAAGAGACAGCTAAAGTTCCTGGGACATGCAATGAGGAAGAAGGGCTTGGAGAACCTGATACTAACAGGCCAGATAGAGGGGAAAAGAGACAGGAGAAAGTAGCAGATAACATATTTGAAGGACCTGATCAGGTGGATGATGGAACAAGGGTTGTGTGGTGTAACAGGAGAAAGTGTGATATGTGCCACCAGGGATAGGGAGATGTGGAAAGCCATGATCCTGAAAGGACATGGCACACAGAAGAAGTCTGTCTATGCCAAAGCCTTCTAGGGGCATCAACATCTCTATTACAATCCTGTCTGGTCCCATTGCTTTGTTTCTCTTCAATTTGGCCATTGCTGATTCCACTTCAGTTTTTAATATTTTTGGTTCATCTGTAATTTTGTGTATTGTTTGATTGCTCTCTTGTTGTGGAAGAGATCTCGGATATACTTGTTCCATCTATGAAGTATTTTTTTCTAATATTAATGTGCCATCTTTTGCTTTTATACATCCTGTTGTTGAGTATGTTCTTTGCCCTGTTAATTTCTTTATTTTTTTTATGCATGTCTTCATTATTTGTAGTGCTCAGTCTCTCTACTTCAATGCATTAGTCATTGGGCTATCTTTCTTTAGCCTGTCTACATTTGCTCCATTTTTCCTTTAGTAGTTTCTTGTATTCTGTTTCATATCATGGTATCGTTTTCTGTCTCTTTTGCATCAGGTCAAGAATCTCTTTGGTGACCCACTTGTTTTTCTTCCGGCGTACTTTTTCTTTTGGAATAATGTTGTTTCTTGCTATCACTAGATCCACTCTTAGTGTGCCCCATTTTGAGCTTCCATTCCCAATTTGTCCTTTGTATATCGTTTTCATGCTCTCCATATATATTTTTTGCAGGTTTGGGTCATTCATGAGTCTATTATACTGCAGTCTTAGGGTTGTTCGAAATTCAGTATTTAAATAAAGATAGCCACGGAAATATGGGATTTAAAATTTTACACAGTATTTTTGTTTATAGATTTTGTTACTTTATATGTATCTATATACACACTTACACTTTTTTTTGAAATTTAGGAACTGTACTATTTTGTTTCAATGCAGATTTACAATTTATGATTCATTGAAATGTTTTCCATTTTTCAACATTCATAAATGTACTTAATTCATACATATTTAGAAGAATGATATTTTTAATTTTAAGAATTCTATATCTTTAAATGAATGTAATATGAACAAACAGTTAAGTCAATCATTCTACTGTTAGACAAATGCAAAGATGCTTGCTACTACTTTGTATTGTTTAACAAATGGTCTCCCATCACTTGTTTTCCATTATGGTTATTTTTGTTGTCCTTATCAGTATACATTGCCTTGATGCTGAGAAGAAAACACCACATCCACATATTCTCATCAAGCACCTTTGTCATCATTGCCCTCTTATTTAGAAATGTACCAGGTTCTCTTTTTCTCTAGATTGTAGCATGTGGTACATTTAGCTTTTAAGATGAAAATCTAAACCAAAATACTATTTCATTTTCATTCAGATTTTGCTATTTTTTTCCTTTTACCATTTACATTATTTAATTTTCTGTATTTGCGTTTCCACAATAGCCAATTGATATGTATGTTGCAAGATAAGTTGGCTATCAGGCTATTAAGTAACTTTCCTATTGTTGCTATTGTTACCTTTCTCTTATTAAAAAAAAATCTAAAATCTTATATATAATCTTTAATAGTGATGTTGCTATCAGCTGGTTCTTCTGGTTTTTCAAAAATATAGATATTAAATTTCAGGTTGAATTCACTAGTTTTTATAGCTTCTAATTATTAATTAATGTTACTTTTTGAAAAATTCTAATTAATCTTACTTTTTGTTTGTCTGTTTTGTTCTTATTCTTCTTTCTTCATTCATCTCCTTTATATTTTCTTTTTCATTGTAGATTTTTCTTTGATTTAATTTTACATCTATTTTGTTTCCAAAGATTTCATACAAACATTATATGCTATGAGTGTACCTCTGCCTTCAAAAATGACAGCAAAATATTTGAGAAGATTAATATATATATATATATATATATATATATGTGTGTGTGTATGTATGTATGTATATATATATATATATATATATATATATATATATATTACTTCACTACTTGATGACATAATTGTTGAAAAAGAGTCAAATAATAAGGTACTGTCAAAGAGCAAACATGCAGCAAGAGCTTTCATAATTGGTAGCAAAGTTTAATAACTGGTAGTAAAGAGAATGAATCACGCCGACATTGCCTCACTATTGTCTCTCTCTCTCCTCATGAGTGTGAAAGGAGGGATATATATATATATATATATATATACACACACATAATGGTCTTTATTATAGTTGGGAGGATTATTTTTTCTCAATTTAATTTTCATCATCTCTCCCTATTTTTTTCTTTTTGCTTTCTTTTTTACTGTTTGGTGTCTTATTTCTCTTTAATTTTGTTTTGTATTACCCCACCTCTTCCGCTTTTTCATATTTCCTATCTTTTCATTGTCTTCATTAGGATTGAAATGAACTGTGCTTCATATGTTTAAACCTTCATGTATTGCACCACTGTAATCCTTACTGATGCTGTTACTGCTGCTACTGCCACTAATGTTCCTTCTGTTGATGCCATGGTGACTTCTCACTGTTGGATAATTCATCACACAGTGGTTGCAATTTTTAGACAATATGGATACAGATAGAGCTTGAAATGAAATGGAAAAAAAAATGTTGATTTTTTTTTTTAATTTAAAAAAAAAATTTTTTTATTAAGAATATGAAAAGAAAAGTTTCTTGCTTAAATTCACTTTGAATTGTATACAGTGCAATGCTAAGTTTGGGTCGAGCAAATATATATTCTTTCACAGATAATTTATTCCTTAGAAGAAAGCTGATAATTCTAACCTAAATAATTTGTACATACAATGAAATGTACATTGTTGAATTTTTTTTTGTTCATGTTTGCTTTCATGTATATATTTCCTTGTTTCATCTACAAGTTAGAAATGGAGGAAAAGGTTGTTTTATTCACCATACTTAATGGTTCTGGTTGTTGGATATTTGTGATTAAGGGTTGAAATATAAAAACCACTAAAATTATATTAATCTTTATCTCCTAAACTGAATGTGCAATAAATTTGTTCTAAAACCAAACAACTACTTTGTGAAATGCTTTTGAACTTAAAAAAAAAAAGAAAGATTGAAATTGAACTTAATGATAATTATCTTTTCATTGAACTTGTGATAGTAGTAGTATTGTTCTCTTTGTCCTTAGGCTGTTATAAAGGATTATTTAAATTTAAAAACAAAAGCAGAAAAATATGTAATATTTTTTAAAGATTGTTTTAGTTTAGTTGAAATAATTTATCATTGTATATTTGCTTTTTGTTTGCTTCTGTCAGATATAATCTAATGAAAGCAGTGATTTAATTTTAAAAAAAATAATTTTATAAGTTTCTATTTAAGTATTGTCAGCTAGCCAATATTTTTTTCATCATTTTCATTGCATTCTATTCTCACAATTATTGTCATTATTTTTAATTTCCTAAAATAAAGACTATAGAAAGTTGTTTAGATATGAGGAAGTGCCAAAAAGTTCTCAGCTTGACCAAGAGGTCTTTAAAAAAATATTCTAATGTTTGATCATTTGGTCAAATTTCTTAAAATAGTGAAAATTCTGTTTTGACATAAAAAAATAGTCATATTAAGATATTTATCATTATGCTGTATACTTCATTTATCTCATGATCTTTTATATTTCAGGTATGTGTCAGTGCCTATAACAATTTCTTTGAAAAATGGAGCAATTTTTTTATACTTAAGTAACCAACCTAAATATGGTTGAGTGTATTTTTCACATTAAAGTAATTCACATAACCAATCTGGTGAAACAATTTCCATACTTGATTTGAATATTTTTAGTATGTTGTATAACATTGATTATTCTCAAATAATGTCTCAATTAGTCTATACAGCCATAAATTATTATGCCATAATAATTCTTTGCACAAAATTTTCCAAACTTTATTTCATCATTGATAGATGATATCTATATACAAAATAACATATTTTCATAATAGTACTGGTATTAATGAACTGATAAACTTTTAGGATACACTTGTGAACTTCAGCTCATATCTATCCTTATTAAAAATATTGATAACATTTTGTATCACTTCAGATTTTATTATACAAACCAACTACATGTAATATAAATTTTTATCTATAAATAAATCCTAAAGAGATAAGCCATAAAATATAATTTAAGATAATATATATAGCTGAATGAATTTTATTAAGTTAATATAGGTTCCTTTACATTGATTTTGTTAACTTTTCTACTGTTTCAGAGTTAGTATAGTTTGTAGTAGTTTTTATTGTTTTTCAGGGATCTTCTTTGCTTGAATATTGTATTCCAATTATATAGATCTCTTTTAATAATGAACCATATGTTTTTCATATCTGCAGTGGCTGCAGATCTTTTGATTAATTTACTGTCTTTAAAACCCTTTTCAGTAAATTAGGCAATAGCTTTACAGAATGGGGAGGAACATTACTGTGCATAAATATATTTGTTAGCTTAAAATTTCATGCTTCTGAACTGTATTAGTTCTTGCCAGAGAACTTACAATAATTCTCTGCATTCATCTTAAACTATCAGCTTTGAAGAAACTTGAAATTTTATTGCCAACTATACTAGCCAAAATTATTGCTTCACCTTCCACTGTTGTCTTTTAAGTTACGCTGGATGACTATTTCCATAAAGCATCCAAACTTTAGCCCACATGACAATCCAATGTAGCCATCATTAAAAATTAATGTTGAGAAATCAGCTTTGTCTAACTTATGTTTGTATTTGTAATGCTTACTTAATAGTGGCATTTTGGTTGCTTTCATGTCTTTACCCATGTTTTTAATATTCTTCATCTTTGTTTACATACTCAGTGCCAGTCACTTCAAATAAATTTTGCTGGTCAATTCATTTTTCTTGCTTATTACTCTTTTATTTTTTCTTTCATCTCTTTTTGTTCTTATCATGCCAATGTTTTCAAATGCTTTTTATTGTTGTTTGATCTCTGTTCAACTTTTTCACATTTTTCCAATTGTGTTTCCATAAATCAATAACTTTACACTATCTGTTTCTGTTTTGAGAACTACACCAATCTTTACATATCAAATTCAAAATATATATCAAACGGTCAGATTTAATTTTAAAAAATTAAAGCTTAATCGTTTAAGATCATAAAGAACCTGTTATTTCTGGCATTTTTTTTTTTAATAAATTGATTCAGTTTGCCATCAATTTGTGGAATTCACAGGCTGAGGAGAATCATTTTTCTGTTAACTGCTAAAAATAAAATTCTCTAGCAACCAAAAATGTTAATTTTATTAGTTTCTTTGAAGAAAATTGTCTTATTAAATGAAATAACTATTCTAGAAATAAATTGAAAAATACATGTTTAGAAACATTTACACATTATTCAGATCAAATTACTCTTAAAAAAAAAAATGAATATCCATTTATTTTCAACAGTCTCTAGTTTCTTTGTTTTCCATAATCCTATGGAATAATTCTTAGTTGTAAATTAGGCTTTAATGATAGAATTAATATGTTGACAGTAATTAAAACTGATCTGTTCTGTGGCTAACAGCTAAACTTCCCAAGAATTATAACAATGTTTAAATGACTATAAAAATTGCAGCTGTGTTATAAAATTACTTATTGAAATAAGTAACTCCTTTTTATCATAAATTTATTGACAAATTTAAATTATTAGAAGCCCCCCCCCACCAATGAATACAAATTGATCTTAAAATGTAACTAAACTTTAATTTACATAGCATTTCTTAAATTTAATGTAGCTTTATTCATTTAAGAATTCCTAAGACATCCTATACTGTAAAGACACACACCCTGGGTATACCCATATTTGCCTACAAATTCCTGGCATGACCTCACGACCAGTATAGAAGTGGGACCTTCATCTACGGTGATCTATCAATTAACAAGTCATCTGTGACAGACACAAATGGCATAGTGAGATTTGTATCGGTGAGTTTCCTGTATAAACCACCTATGGTGATATTAGACTTTTAGCCTGATGACCCTCATCATTCACTTCATGACTGTGAAGGATTGACAAAGTGGCTCAAGACACAACTTTCTACATTCAGTCAAACCCCTGAACAATAGAGCTTCTAGTCAGTTTTTGTTCCTGTGGTGCAATCACCTTAGCAACTTGGAACACAGGCTCTCTCTCAGTCCTACATAATCCCCTCTTTCCTGGCTCCAGTGATACCTGACCCTTCTGGTACTGTTTTTGTCGCTGTAGAGCTAACATTCAGAAATGGGAATATGCCACCAATGATGATCTCAACTGCCAATGTGAACAATTACCAACGATAGAGCATCTTCTAGTTTCTCTCAATCTTGATGATTCATGCATACTTAATGATGTAGAGCCAAAAATGGGTCCACGAAGATATAACATGGAACACGAGATGTAGGTTAAAGAAAGGTGTATTGACTGTGGTCATGCGCACAGTGTTATTGTTGGTTTCTCCACTACTGCTATCACACACCTATTAATATAGCAGTGGGTGAGTCCATGTTGAGGTGAGTCTCAGTTTCACAACACCCCCACTTCCAAGAATCTTTTCTTTTTTTTTTTTTTTTTCCTTGAAAAGAGAATAAGAAAAAGTCAATTTTTAATACTTCTTCCATGTTTAATGGTGATGTTGTGTGTACTGGTATTATTTTCCTTAGATGGATTTATCTTTTGAAGATGTTTGTAGAATGTTTAACATCTTTAGAGAGTAGGTAATTCTGAGATAATAGATCAAGTGTTTGAAATGATCTAAGTCTTTTACCTTTTTGAGATGTTGTAGTTGTAGCTTTTGCCACACTGTTATTTATGTTCAAATAAATATACTGATGTGAATAAGCCTTGTTACTGGTTACAGGGTGAAAACTTCTGTTTTGGGTACAGACCAAGATTTTTTTATCTGTGCTAGACCATTCATTGTTTGAACTGGTAATATGTTTTGTTGAGAGGATGAAATCTTTTGGTTCAGGACTTATAGAAACGTTTTCAGATTTAGAACATTTTCCCAGGCCACTGGACAAAACCTGTGGAATTGTTTGTTTGCGTTCTTTTTTTAACTTCTTTGAATTTGATGTTGTACTGCCTAATTTCTTGCAAAAAGTACTCATATGATAATCCCAAAAGTTGAATTTGTCTAACCAATCCAATCCGAATATGTTGTCTGAGTTTTTTAACACGTAAGCCTTAAGCTTTTTAGTAACTCTGTTTAACTTTACCATTAGTATAACTTCTCCTAATATATTAATATTTTAACCAGTCATGGATTTCGCTGTTCTATCTGTTTTTAGTATGGTCAGTTTGTTTAATTTTTCCACATACGCCAATTAATTATTGACAGGTCACTTCCTGAATTGAGTCGAAATTTAATCGAGTTCTTAAAAATATCAACATTTACGTATTTCCTTAAATACCCATCACTTGAATTATTTGATTGGGCTTGTCTACTTTTATTTTTTCTCGGTTTGTTGTTGTTTTTGGCATATCAACACTGATTTAAACTATGACCATTCTTATTGCAATTTTTGCAATATTCTTTCTTTTTGACTGGGCAAAATTTTATCCAATCCCACCTATCACAGTGGTAGCATGGTGTGGAAGGTTTCTTTTGCTTATATGTGTTTTGTCTATTTCACGGTTTGTTATATGAGTTTTGCGTTTTGTCTTTTTCCGGGGAATGCCAGGTTTTGATTTTTTTTCAATTGTTTTTGCATCACTTTTCACAGAAATCACCCTTTGACAATCTTCAGCTAATTTCTGAAGCGCCAGTCCTTGTTCATTTTTAAGCTTAGAGAGCACTTGGCATCTGATTTCGGCGTCCTCTGCAGATACTATTCCTTGTGCAAATATCAAGCACTTGAAGTCATCTGCAGTGAGCTCGGCTAATCTAAAATCATTGCAGGGCTTGTTTACTGCTGCTGCAAACATAGAAAGTCTTGTTGTTTTTCCTTAACAGTGTTAAGGCACTTCTATCGGTTATGGAACAAGGTAATATTTGGTTCAAATAGTTCTGACAGGAGCTTAATGGTCTCTGAAAAGTTCAGATTCGTAGTTTGTTTTTTTTTAGGCAAAATGTAATCTACAAATCTACTGTGTTCAGTACTTCCCAGTTTTCTTAATAGAAACTGCAACTTTTTTCGTTAAGCCAATGTTTACAGTCTGTTAAAGATGTCTTCGTAACGTCTGTAAAATATCTCAAAAGTCTTATCTTCATCCGGCACGTATTCAAAAGTTTCCATTGAATTATAAATTGTGTTCTGGGAAAAAAATCGTATCTTCAGAGTTTGTTGAACCAGTCACTGATTTTTTGAGTAATTCCTGGAGTTCTTTGTGTTGTAATTCAGTTTGGTAGTGTCATTTGTTGAAATTCCAACTGTTGCTTATGCATTTCCATCAACAATTTTTGTTGTGTCACTTCTGACTTTTGCTGAAAAAGCTGTTGTCTTTCTTCTGCTTTTTGTTGTAGGTCCAACAGGGCCTTGAACATTTGAGCAATAATTTTTTGAAAGTCTTCCATCTTACAAAAAATTTACAGCGATTTAATAATACACAAAACAATAGCAGAAATTGCTGTCACTTTGAAAAAACCCATGCACCAAAAAGGGGAGGGTACAGCAGAAAATCCAAGCAGATTTTTTTCCCTTTTTTGTTGACACAAAAAGGAAAAAAAAATTGGAAGCTAATTACAATAAAAAACCACTTATATTAGTTCTTCCGAGAATCCTGTTGTTAACTTCAATTTTGACTACTTCAGTATCTCCACTTTTTTTCTCTAGCAGAATAAAAAAAAATTCAGCAAGTTACAGAGGAGAAAAAAAAATTATTTCTTGATAAGTCACTAAGCAGCGTATTTGCAATACTTTGGCGTGTTTTTTTTTTCTTTTTTTTTCTTTTTTTTTTTACAATGCGGTAAGTAGAAATGTTACTTAGGCAACGCAAATAATTGTACTGGATTTTTTTCTTCTTTGGTAGAACTTGTTTTTTAGCAAAACAAAAAAAAAATAACCTCCGTGAATTTTAAGAGGGGGGACGTATTTCGACGAGTTTTAGTAGAAATTCAGTTCCATTTACTCTTTCCTGAATTCATGACTTGGTGAATAGTTTTGCTTTTTTTTTTTCTCCTTTCGAATTTGTGTTGAACAAAATTTTTGATTTTATCCGTTTGGTTCGCTGATGTAAGGATGTCAGTTCCAGTAGAATTAATGAATCCTGTATTGCTATTGCTGTGAAACTGGACTTTTAAAATTTCAGCGTTTGATTCCAAATATCTTGTCGCCTCTGATGTAGTGAGTAGTTTTTTCTTTTCTGTGTAAGGTACAAATTCTCATCACTGATATGACATGTAATTTTTCTTTCTTCTCATATAAGGTTTGAATTCTCATCGCCACTGATGTGGAAACCAGTGGGGGTTAAAACGAATCTTCGTTGCCACTAATGTGGAGCCAAAAAATGGGTCCAGGGAGATATAACATGGAACACAAGGTGTAGATTAAAGAATGATGTATTTACAGAAAAGGTTACAAAGAAGAAGGTACAGTAAGCAGAGCTTACGAATCCTGTATAGCCCTTGGTAGTTGACTGGTCATGCACACAGTGCTACTGTCGGTTTCTCCACTACTGCTATCACACACCTATTAATATAGCAGTGGATGAGTCCGTGTTGATGTGAGTCTGGGTTCCACAACACTTAATGACCATAACACCCCAAGCAAGGGTCTGTATGCAACACTAGATGGGTGTTCTCAATAAGATTTATATTTTATTAACCAAACACTTCTTGTTCTTGATCTCATGACAACTTAAGTTGATTAAAAATCATCAGAATCTGATCTTTACTTGTTTTATATTTATTTCACAATACAAAGTACTTTCATTTTGCAAACAATATTTATGTTCTGTAATGATCATTGTTTTATCTGATCCTCTTATGATTATTATTCTTTTATCATACATATTTCTTTCACATTGTAATGCTCTTTGTATTGAAGAGGGAAATACTTATTTCCTTTTGTAGGATTTCATATTCATTAGTACAGCCGTGTATGTAGCAATTCTATAAATAATTTTGATGTTTATATTCATCTGATAGTTTTTGTAAATAATTTTCCCCCCCAAAATTATTTAAAGTTCTTAATTTAAAAATGAAGAACTCAAAATCAGTAAAATCCACTGTAGATTTTCAACATTGAACCTTGGTAACCCACAAAATTAAAATGAAAAATAAACTTTGTGTAAGCAGAAAATTGGAGATTTGTTTCAAATATTTTTGCATATGTTGTAATATGGAAGTAATCTGTGTGTTAATAGCATTTTTAACAGTTACAGAATAATCTTTGTAAAAAATTTAAATAGATTTAAATGAACTAATACTGAAAACCTTATGCTGTATAGATTGTTTATGTGTGTTCAATATTGTTTAAAAAAAAACATAAAAATCTTTTATAAAGTTTGCATATATAATTCTTGGATTGTATTTCAATTTTGTCCAAAGTCACAGGTAATCCTCTTATTGTGTTATACAAAACACTTTTTATTTTCAGAAATTAAAGAAGCAGTCATTGTCTCCTCAAAAGGTTCCTTGAATTTGGGGGTTAATTTGGACAAATCATCATTTCTTTGATGGTAAATGCTCCATAAAAATGTAGTTTAGTAAAATTGTTTCTTAGCATTAAAACCTGTTAGCAGTACATGTTGAAATCTTTTCTTTTTTTGTTTTGTTTTTAGAATCAATAATAAATACTGATCTGTTTGCAAAATAAATTTCCTACTGTGTATCATTTTGTGACTTTTTCACTGCAAAAGTAATAGCTAGTCTTCTTTTTCGATTTGACTATAATTTTTTTCAGCTGCTATAAATGTTCTAGATGCATAGACAACTGCTTTTATTCTATCAGCTGTGAATTTATGACAACTGTTCTAATGCTATAGTTGCTAGCAGCTGATGCTACTGTTATTTTTAAATCAGGATTGAAATGTGTTAATGATAATTCAGATGTTAACATGTTCTACAAAATATTTATGGCATTCATCAAACCAATTCCACACTATATCTTTTTTCAATAATTTATTTAAAGTTTTTCTCATTCATATTTGATACATAAAGATTGTAATAGTTTACAAGCTTTAGAAATGACTGTAAAGTAGCAACATTTGTAAGGCGGGCATATTTTTAATAGACCAGACCCATCAAAGATGAGCACTATATCCATTTGCATCAATTATTTGTGCCAAGTATTTTATATTGTTCCTGAAAAATTGACATTTCTCCTCACTAGGTTTGAACCCATAGTCCTTTATTCTTTGGAATACCTGTTGTATATGTTCTGAATGTTACTGTCTAGTTTCACTTTTTGAGTATGTCATCCAATTATGCTATGGTAAAATATAAGCTAGCTAGCATCGTATTGATTACTTACTGGAAAATGCTAGGTGCCATTTTGATCCTGTATGATAGTCTATTAAAATTGTATAGGCATTTGTTAACAATTTTAAAACATTTTTCATAGACTTCAACTTGTAAGTATATGCTTGACAGGTCAATTTTTTGAAAAATTCTTCTGGGGATTCTAACAGATATGTGTGATGTTGTAGACACTCATTTAATCTTGTAAGAAAAATCTGTGCATACATGAAGGACACTACATTTCAAAACAGGAACTACATTTTCTTTGAAGTGAAAAACTGCCTTTGCCATAGTACATTTTCCAAACTCTTTGGAGAACACTGTAGTAAAATGGTTTTTGAACTCCTTTAAAAAAACTTTCAGTTGCCATACTTGTTTTGGAAGAGAAGTAATTATCTTTTTACAGAATGAATTTGTGGGCAAACTTCACAAACAGTTCCATCAAGTCTATGCCCAATACTTTTGTTTTTAAAGTTTTACTGGTGCAGGAGACATTATATGCAATCATTTTTATCCCTGAGACACCACATTTTTGGTTTTTATCAATGTAAGTTTGTGAATAATTTTTCCAGTTTTTTTTCACTAATTATAGTAATGTTGCTGCCTGTGTCCAATTGAAGTTTTACTTCAAATTTATTTATCTTTATCTTCACAAATTTTCTGTTCCAGGCCTCATTCAGTTTTTGAGTTGTCAATACAACTTTTACTGTTTCAAAATGTTTTACATTTTTTCTTTACTTTGATATGTAATGACTTTGTCTATGACCCAGTCTTCCATATCGGAAACACTTTTCATTTTTTGAATGGGCAATCTATCTTAAAATGAAGTCCTCCACAACTGTAAAATGGGTTCAGTGTTGTTTTTTCTTTTTTTTTTCCTTTTGATTGCACTGTCTGTACTTGTACAATATCCCTTTCTTTAATTTTTGCAGTCTCATGTCTTAAACTGAGAATTCTTTGGCTCTCTTCCACTACTGTCTGTAGGGTTAATTTTGGGCCCTGCTCAAGTTAGAATGTGAGAACAAATTTCTGTCTTTACTCAAAGTTAACTCTTGCTAAAAATCAGGCATTTAAACATATCTGGAGATAGTTCATTCAGTTTAAATTTGTAACATTTGCAATTGACAATACTAGCATAAGTAACAAAGTTTTCTTTTTTATGAGATTTAATCATTGCCAATGTGTATGAAATAGGGAGCTTCTTTCACTGAAAATTCTTTTGACAAAATTAAGTTTCATAAAACAAACATAATATTTCCTAGTTTTCAGGTAAAATGTAATGCCAATTTTTTTTTTTTTTTGCATTGATGGACACAATTTCCTTAAAAGTAAATGTAGCTTTTTTTCATCTGGCCTGTCCTGGCAATCTTTTTTGAAAATTTCTTTGTACATTCTGTGATATACAACAAAAACAACACATTCTTCATGGTTATATAAAAAAAATTGCTAATAGATTTGAGACTGCATCAGGTATGAATGAAACTATAGTACTAGCTTCATTTGATTCCTACAATATTGCTTCAAATATCTTTGTCTGGTATTCCAATATTTGTAGGATTTGTTGTTTTTACAGCAATTGTTTTAAAATGATTCTTAAGTTATTCATATTGTGAGTTTATTTTCAATCCTTGATTGACATTAGTTCAAAACTCCTGACAACATCAGAATTATTTTTATTTATATTTTTTCAAACATGAATTTTGAATATCTGTCACCATTGTTATAAAGTTTGTACAACACTCATAGTTGCTGCTTAGTAAGACTATAAACAAAACATTTGAAACTTTGCATTTATTTTCTTTTATGTTGTATCTTCTATTTTCCTGTTCTCTTTGATTCTTATCTTTTTCTCTTTTTCTTCCCTTTCCTGCTTTATCTTCATTTCTATTCTCATGCTCTTATTTGAAAGTTTTGTATTTTGGTTATCAGTTTTTTGTTAGATCTGTAAATTCACTTCATATTACACATCTCCAAGATTTGTAATATAAAGCAAATATTTAATACTTATTTATTAAGCTTAACTTTATTTGATACAAGGCCATAATAGTGGATGCACCAAATGAAAATTGAACTCATTTCCCTGTTGAGCTGTGAGAATGTGCAGAAAAGTTTCCAGTTCACTCCATTTCCAAAACTACACCAAAATGACCAAACATAATTTTTTTTTTTTTTTTTTTGTGCTGAGAACTTAATTATTTTATGATGGTTAACAAGCTCATCCTGCAAGCCAACTTATCAAATGCAATATATAAATAAAAATGTTTTATCCCTATCAACAATAGGCATAACAACATTTATAGTTATTGCTTTCTGGACTGTAGTTATGGAAGAGTGGTTCTCAAGTCTTTAGAAAAATATTGAAATAAAATATACGTAAAAATTATTTTACAAGTTTATTTATAAATGTCTTTTTATTTGCTGTCTGACAGACCCCTTTCAAGCACTAGGTTTACTGGTTCTGTTATTAGCAATGCATAAATACATATCTGTAAACTTTTCCAAAATAAAATTGTTGTGACCTATAGTATTTGATTAAAAAAAAATCAGTTTGGTGTGTATTTGTGTATTTTGTGTATTTAAAATTATAAATATTTATTGGCTATGATTTTATACCTGTGAGCTCTGCTAAATTGTACAGAGGAGAATATAAATTATAACTCGTCAA
Source organism: Ascarosepion bandense (assembly GCA_037127315.1). NCBI lineage: Eukaryota > Metazoa > Mollusca > Cephalopoda > Sepiida > Sepiidae > Ascarosepion > Ascarosepion bandense. Next base: position 660,784 of record JBBBDQ010000298.1, on the reverse strand, counting down.
TTTAACTTTATGAACAATTGTGCTTTTCCATATCTTTCAATATTACACTGAGTGGCAGTTTTACATGTTTATTTAATTTTGGAATGTTTTATTAAATATATATATATATATATATAATTTTGTATGTGCGTGAACAGAAACATACACAATAGATTATGACCAAATCAAGATCCACTTTCCATCTATGCTCTGTGAAGGAATCACTGCTAATTTTTACTATCATTACTTTAGCTGGAAATTCATGTTGAATGTTCTCATTTTGCTCTCTTTGTATTGTGCCCTATTTTTAGGCTATGAAAAATGAAGACATGACAAAAGCCACTTGATGTAAATATTAATATTTCTGTAACTGGTAGAGATCTCAGAATGACAAAAATCTTTAGACACAAACCACTTTCTGAATAATGATGAAGCTGAGCTGGCAGATAGACCATGTGAACCTATGTGTAAAGAAATCGATGAAGCTGTAATAGCTTGGATATGATATAAATTGATGTAATTGAAGAATTGGCTGTTGAAGTGCCAAAATTGATGATAATGATGTATTTGGTGCCATGTGATACAGCCAGTCCAGATCAGGATATTGATAAATGTACAATACTAGAAGAATACAAACTTAATTTGGTTATGACAATAGTTATGATTTTTGCATACCAGAAGTAGAACAAACAGTAATAGTTATTGAATGTAGTTGGGGCTCTAGTTTATTCATATAAATTTGATTGGATAGATTAACATATTTCCTGATCCCAATTTTAACTCTCCAAATAAATTGAGAAAATCTATATATAGAAAAATAGCACATTAAAAAAAGAAGACATAATGACTTTTTTTTTTGTGGAAAAAAGCCATTTTCCTCTTGTTTTTTCTTAGACTTGTTTATTCTTTATTCAGTTGAGTTTGAATTCCAGTTAAATTAATTTCATTCATTTTGATACAAATACCCATGGGAAAGTATTAATCCATCTCTTTTCCCTCCAACTATGGGTTCTATAGCCTTTGCTCACAAACACTTTACTGCAGAAAGTAATGGAAACTTACTGTGGGAACATCTTTTGCCTAGTCAGTCATGTCTCGAAAGAGACATGGTTGCCCAAGTGTGTATGGCAATTAGCTGATTGACTATTCTTTACTCATTTGTGGGTTATATTTTTAGTGAAGAATATTACATTGGTTTTGTTGTCATAAAGTCTAGTTTATGTTTAAAGAGGCTCACCTGGCTGATGATTAACATGAATTTTGTTAATTATTCTTCAGATGACTAAATTTTTTTGACAGCCTTGAAAAATTCTGAATAATTGATAATAATAATAACTGAATCTAAATTCATATTAAATGCATAATGATTCAAGATTTATTTACCATATAAAAGTCTATATTTATATTAAACTTTTTTTTTTCAATTTTCACTATACATACTGGTAACAGGTTATTCTATCTATTCATTTATGCCATTGATAACTGCTTTATCTCATTTAGGCCAATAATATCAATGTAAAATAAAGGTAAGTAATTGTGATTAAAGTTAAGCAAATATGTTGGAGGATGGCAATAAATAAGTAATCCAGTCAACAGAAAAAATATGGTTACATTATTAAACAGTTGAACAGGTCATTTGCTATTTACTCTATAGATAAATATTTTAATTTTTTTTATTTTTCTTGAGCATAAAACTTCTATTTGTTGAAATAAGGGTAACTAATAGACTATATGAAAACAAACTTGGATGTATGGTTTCAAAAAAACATGATTATTCATTCAAATTAACACAGAAATATCAATGAAGTCTTATATACTATAAGGCGTTTCATTAAGACAGACTGAAGTTAGTAAATAAAATGGTGTTATTGGTGAAATTTTATTGATTTCACTCATGGTTTATGTTATTTGAGTCATGGCAGTTATGTGTGAAAAATAATATTGCCCAAATATCCACCAATGCTTTGGTGGCACACTTCCATTCGATGGTCAAAACTTTTGATGATGTCTCTGTATAGTTGCTCCTCGATCTCACCAATATGCCATATTATCTCATCCTTCAACTGTTGAATTGTTGTTGGCTTGTTGGCATAGACCTTACTTTTGAGATGATTCCAAAGGAAGAAATCTAAGGGCATCAAGTCGCATGATCGTGGTGGTCAATTGACATCACTGTTTTGAGATAATGCTACCTGGGAACTTCTTATTCAATAAAGCCATTATTGCATTGGCTGTGTGGTATGTAGGGCCATCCTGTTGGAACCACAAATCTTTGACATCCATAGCATTCAATTTGGGCTATAAAAATTGGTCATCATGGCACGGTATCGATCGCCTGTCACGGCATCATTTTTGAAGAAATACAGCCTGATGATTCCGCTAGCAAAAAATGCACACCAAACAGTGACTTTTTGAGGATACAGTGGCTTTTCAACAATCCACCTTGGATTTTCATCAGCCCAAATGAACAATTTTTTTAATTGCACTCTTGGTTGGTCACTTATGTGCCCAAAATGCATTTCTGCTGAAACATTCTTTTTTGTAATAGGCTTTGATGACTTTAACACATTGTTCAATTGTTAATCTTTCCATGGTTGAAATTGCCATATATTCATTTTATTGACATTAAATATTCCAATGTTATATTTGTTAAAAAATAATAAGTTATTACAAGTTTTATTTGATATTAAGTATCTAATCACATAAATTTAATTTCATATTATATTTCTTTATTAAATAGGACAAGTACACAGTTTATTATTCAAATTGTAGAAAATTAAGCACACACATATGACCAAATTAAATAATGATCATATGTTTTATTTTTTTAAACTTTAATATCAATCCTATTATTTTCCTAATTTTAGAAAGTTAAATCCTACTCAAGTATGTGTGCTCAGTCAGATTCTTAATTAGTTATTTTGTTTTTATTATTATTTTTTTTTGGGGGGGGGTGTAATGCTAACTCCCAGGAGAGTGACTCATTGCACCTTAAGTTAATGTTTTCTACTGACATGAAGTAGAAAGAATCAATTGCTGCAATGTTATTAGTCCTGACCTGGCGTCTTGGTTTCAGTCACTTTCTCACCACCATAATGTAGCACTCCTGGACCTTTTTTGTAAAAATTTTTTTGGTAATGGTTCTGATGAGCCTTCATCTTTAGTACCTCAACTTTACGAATTAAATTGCAGTATGAGATTGGCAGCTAGGTTACATTTTTTACAATTAAAAATGGCTAGAGGTAACTGTAAGTTCTATGCTAATAGTTTCTTCTCTCACTCTTCTTACTAATGGAACTCTCTTCTGACCTTTTGCTTTCCCATCAACTTTGATTTTCAAAAATTTAAATGTCAATCATTACCTTCTGTCTTAATTCCTGTTCTTTCATTGTTCTCACTCCTTACATTTTTTTTCTTTCTCATATTCTTCTACACCCAGTAATCACTTGTGTGTTAGTAGCTTTATTGCCTTGCTTGGGGTGAAATTGTTATAAAAGCAAAAACAAAATAGTTTTCATTATATACATAAAAGTGATAAAGAACAAATCTGAAAATATTAAACCAACTATATTCTGTTGAGTCAAAATAAATGGCAGTTTTTGCATTGCATTAGTGCAATCAGTTTTTTGCATTGTCTCTTTCTAATTATGTATTCATATATTATTTTTCTCTTCTTCCAAGTTTAGTTTGAATTTTTTGATAACTTTTGTTTTTTATATGGTATCAAAGCAATGATGAATAAATGCAATTTTCCTGTTAATCTGTTCAAACTCTCTACTATTGTGCTACCAAATCAACAGTTATTGGAGTCAGTTTCAGAATAGACAGTCATTGCTTTCAAAAATTCACTTCTGGTGATCTGTATCTCCAAGATGACCAACTAGACCATGTTTGCAAATCATCATTTAATTATGAATAACTGAGGATCATCCAGAAACACACAAGCAGTGTAAAAAAAAAAACAAAAAAAAATTTATGCAAATTAACAAAGTGAAGAAAAAACAGAATTAGGCACCCTATGATCAGCAACATTTATGATGTGACATTTGCTGCTATTAGTTTATTTAAAATACATACTTTTCTTGGTCATATGCTTATAGTTGATGGAAAGTGGTTTCTGAATAATAATTGGAAGCCTGACTTTTGGTTAATAAAAACTTGTTCTCCTTTCAACTATCACAAAACCAAATCTTCACCTGAAAAATATCCTCCTAATATTTTTTTTAAATCACTTCACCTAAAGCAAGGCAATAAAGCCACTAAGATGCAAGGAATAAAATTTGGTGGTCCCTCTTGCACCCTGGTAAAACCATCACTGTAGTGTCCTATTATCATGACTTTGAACTGATGCATGAACAACTGAAAATACTTTGACCATCAATAGAGAATAGAAAGGCCCTATCCTATTGCAGGATAATGTATGACTTCATATTTCACAAACTTATTTTTAAAAATCAATGCACTTACTCAGGCAGTTCTTAATTCATTTTACGTACTGGACCTGTCCTTTTACCAATTACTCTTTTTCTAGATGCATATACATGCCAGCAGAAGTACAACAATGCAGACCAGGTTACAGATGATTTCTTGCAGTTTGTTGACTGCCTGTGATATCACATTGTGATGGAATAATAAATTATGCTTTCTTTAACTTTGGTTACTTTTAAACTGAGTTATGATATTTAAAATATTTTGGTTCACAATAACTATTAATTTTGTGCTAGCTTACCACTTATAAATAAAAATCTTTTATTATATCAACCAGAAAATTACTTGACTATGCAAAATTCTTTATATTTTGATGATATATATTATGAATTTGTGTAGGTTCCAAATGTATAATGTTAAAACCTAATTTCTGCAGCATAAAATCTAAAAAGAAATCATGTTAAACTTATTGCTTAGAGGCATGGCTAAAGTTTCCACGATGGTAGTGCATGGTTCTCTTGCAGGATCAGATACATGGATAAGGAAAATAACCAATGGAGATGAACAACAAAAGCCGAGATTATAATTTAACAAAATTTTATATAAAGAAGCATGCCTGTGTGGAAAGGTGTTTGCAATGTATACAATACAAGAAAAAAAAAATTAACTTTTGTCTGTAGTCTGAAATCAAAAATACACTTTTTTCTTTTTCTTCTCTCTCTTTGTTTTTATATTTTACTTTTCTTTTCCTTTAGTTTAGTTCTTTACTTTCTTTTCAAAGTTGCAAGTGTCTGTTGCCAAATGATATTTGTTTTCTTTCTGCAAATCTTGACAGCATAAAGTTTTCTTTCAGTCGTAAAGGTTTAATGTTGAGTTGACCAATGCATTCTCAGTTTTTCTTAACTGGAAGAATCACACATGCTTTTATGTTCAGTGATTAACACACTTATCAATTCACTGTTGCTTTTTGGTTTGTGACTTAATCAAGTAAATGCCTGTATATTGCATGGGATTATGTTGGTGAGTTGGATACAATGTTTGATTTCTTCATTAAGCAATCTCCTCATATGATAATAACAAAAAATGAAGTGTTTATTTCTTGAAGTCTACTGTCCAACTGGCTTTCAAGTATTTTTTCCATGTAATCTTTCATATGTCATTCTGCATGCATGTGATTTGCAATTTTTAGCCATCATACAATACTGTTTCCAAGGGTCATTGCCTGGATTATGTTAATTAGACTGCTGATTTTGTAAGGTTGCTAAAGAGAGAAGATAAATGTCACACAGAGAGAAAGAAATACAGTATATCCTTTTAGTATCGTGTGGGTTAGAGAACATAGCAATATATAACACTTTATCTTCTAGGATTTTAAATTATAGAAATTATTTATTTTAGTCTTTATCGTATGATGATAGATTCCTGTTGATTAATGCTATTCTTTGTATAAATGAAAATATAAATGAATTATTATTATTAACATCCTTACACTTATGTTGGTCTTAACGTTGTTTTACTAAAAGCCTCTTATATATGATGGAAAACATCAAATTCTAGTAGTCTCCCATGAGATCAATATTATACTGTAAAACACTCATTTGTAAAAGTGTAAACTACAACCAAACTTATTTAAGCAATTAGATTATACATTAAATCTGTATTAAAAATAATTTTGTAAAGATTTTTAAAAATGTGCAAATTTAAAATTTACCACTCTTGTTGAGTTTTCTTTTTTATTTGTGTCAAATAATTATAGCAGTATTTAGGTAACTAAAATGTCAGTATATCCTGAAGAGGTTGCATATCCCAGAAATTTAAAAGCAGAGTATTTGTCTAATTCTCTAGAGTTAGAAAACAAAAATAGAATGGCTACTGTTACATTTTATGTGTATTATTTTGTTTGTTCAGAAAGAATTAATAATTTTCTTCTCTCGGGCAAATACAAGAGAGTATAAAGAACAACTTTTTATTTTTTCTTTATATCACAAAGGCACTTGTTATAATTGCAAAATTCCATATTGCAAACATTTTGAAGAAACTTGAGTAAAAAAAAAAAAAAATTGCCATTATTCCATGAAGTACAATTACTTTAATTGATGAATATAACAATTTAAACAATTTCTTTTAATGAAAAAAAGTACATTTGTGTATTTAGATTTGCTAACCTTTGTTTTTTCATTTTACTATTTGCTTTTAGCATTATACTGGTGATAGCTTGTTCAGTTTTATGTTTTTAAACAAAAAGAAAGAAATTTTATAGACTCATCATAGACTGGTCATTTATAGGAGAGGGTACTCTTGTATATTGTTAAATTTAAGTTGCAAAACCCATTTTTCACTATTTTACTAAAAGCATATGTTTTAGCTTGACCAGATACACAAAACATCAACCAGTTTATCTGTCAAAACAATTACATAGCTTTACAGGGTGAGTCACTTTTCTCATTGGTGCAGATGACAGTGGAGAAATAATGTGAAAAGAGATGGCTTCTTCTGTGTGTTGGTGATGTTAATGATCCCATGTTGTGGACCACAATAAATATGTTAATGTAATGTTGTTTGAATAGTAAAATAAACATGGCAATTTCTTTTACTTCTGATTTCAACTTTAGGGAAACTGATAAAATACTTATTACATTCTTATGTAAGGACTTCCATGATATTAAGCATCAAATGTAATTATGGTTAGATATAGATGAAGTAAAAAGTTAACATGTCTAGTGAACTGAAGATTAAATTTCTTTTTTCTTTGTTATTTTCCCTTTTCTAAGCTAAACATTTTCTTTCATTTCTTCACTGTATTCCTTGTTCTTTATAGACATTTTTTGTTTCTTTTTCTTATAATATTTTTTCCAATCTGTATATGTGCTTAAGCTAGATGCTTTCTTCATATTCCTTTTCCTCTGTGTATTTACTTATTCCTTTTATTCTTTGCCTAATACTTCTATTTTTTCATATTTTTATTTGTTTGTTTGACAGTATTATTTCTTAGTTTTTCTTGTAACTGCTTCCTTGTATTTTCAGTAAATTCAATTAGTTCTTTTGTTCTTTGTTTGCCATATGCTTGTTTCAAAATTAACAAAATCTCCAAGTAAATCTTTTTTACTTCTTTGCTATGTCCTGTCTTTCTTTAAGGAAGTGTTTCTTCTTTTTTGTTCTTCTTGAGATGGAATAAGTTGTCTTGCCAAAAATTACTTTTAGTGAAGAGTCTCATAGGAGCTTGGTGGACTATTCTTGAGCCAGTCATCTTGCTGGCTATACAGAATAAGATGCACAAGCACATAAGCCTCCTAGCCACTGGAACACATCTGAGTGCCTGATCTTTTCCCATCAGTTGCTTTTGAGTGAGCTAGAGTGATAAATCTTGAACCTCCTACAATTTGACAGGTCTGTTCCTGGAAAATTTCTATTACTTATGTTATTTTTTTATTTCTTTAAAAATGTTGTATACCTAACTTTTATTTTAATGTTTCAGAACTCTTCTGCTATTCTGGAGATAAAATTGCTTCAATTCTGATTAACTAATTTAAGATTATTTCCCTCTGTATGACTTTAGCAGTTTTAATGTGGTCTCAGTATAATGCATGAGAGACACTTGGTTTTTGTTACAAATGGCAAATACATTTGGTTGTTTATTCAAAGAATCAGTAGCTTCAATGTTTATAGGTATTGATTTCTCTCATTGGATTATAATAGCAAGCTATGAATTAAGTCTAGGTTCAAATCCATCTCTGTTAATAATTTTCAGCATGACTCTAGTAGTCTATAACATGCCAAATTTGTCTTGAGGTGGTATTTTTAGAATAGTGTTGATCTAAAACTGTGAATAGGTTAACTAATATTGTATTGCTGCATAAAAATAGTATATTATCACTATATTCACATGCTTGAAAAATTCTATTCTTTCTATAGAATCAGGTATCAGGTCATTTTGTAAAACATCTATGTATGACAGTCATGAATAGTAGCACTATCATTGTGTGTAAAATATGATTTTGATCAAGTAGAACTCTCAAAAAATAGTTCTACACATTAATAAAGCTTACAAATATTTTTTATAAATAGTTATATTAAGAACTTTATTGCAGTAAACTTACTCCACCCATCCCTGATTATTTTCATATAATTCTTATTCATGATAATTGCTTATTGACATATCTATTATCTAAAGTATAATTCAACTGGAAACTGAGTTCAAATTCCAGTCGAATTTGTTGCATTCACTTACCTGCAAATACCTTTGGGAAAGGTATTGAGCCATATTTTCTTCCTCCAGCTATCGGTTGAATTGCAGGACAGATTTGGTTCTATAGCCTTGGTTGGCAACCAGTTTACCACAGATAGTAATGGCAACCTACCACAGGAAAATCTGCCTAGTCAGTCATATCTTGAAAAAAACATGATCACCCAAGTATGTGTCATCTTCGACACTTAACTGACTGATAGTATAATCTCACATCTAGCATTTCTTTGATGGTGAAGAGTTAGTTTGCTATCTCTATTTTAAATAAACTGCTAAAGGTATGCATTCACAAGGCATATACTCTTAAAATTATCTATGCATAATTATATCTGCTGCTACTGTTTTGAGGGAATTGGTGTTGTTAATAAGTAAAATAAATTGAAATAAAAGTGTTAAATTGAATTTTGTGTTGTGATGAGAGAATATTTAGAAAAAGGAGAAGGTTATGTAGTAGTGATCCATTGTTTTCTCATTGCATTCTATTCTCATTGTATTTCCTCTCTTCATCTTAAATTTCATGTAACTTGAGTTGATAAGAATACTCACCTCAGGAACATATTTCATGACAGATGATATACATTCTAAATTGCTTACAAATCTCATTTTAACTGAGATCATTCAAAAAGTTTTGTAAAGTAATCTTTTTGGTGAGAAATAGGTTTTATATTTGAAAATCTTCAATTGTACTTTTATTATTTTAAGATCAGCATTACTCTGATTACTTTTCTCTTGTCATTATGCCCATAAGAAATATGCATTACTGATATCTTTTCAGTCAGTTAAGTGCCGTACATGATACACACTTGAACGATCATATCTTGAAAGAGACATGACTGACTGGGCAGAATATTTTCCTGCTATAGGTTGCCATTACTTTCTGTTGTAGATTGGTTGTCAACCAAGGCTATAGAACCCAATCTCTCCTATTTAACCCATAGCTAGCAGGAGAAGAGATGGATCAATACCTTTTTTAAGGGCATTTGTGCATAAGTGAATGCAAATAGCGGATATGCATTGTGGTGCAGAGGATATCAGCTTGGAATGAGAAACTGAACGGCCAAGTTCAAATTCCAGTTAAATTAGTTGCATTCACTTATGTGCAAAAACCTTTGGGAAAGGTATTAATCGGTTGCTTCTCCCTCCAGCTATGGGTTAAATAGATTGGGTTCTGTAGTCTTTGTTGGCAACCAGACTACCACAGAAAATAATGGCAACTTACTGCAGAGAAAATCTGCCAGTCAGTCATGTCTCTCTCAAGACATGATAGATAGCCCAAGCATGTATCACATATGGCACTTAACTGACTAACTGATATCTTTTCATGGAGTTAATAAATTTTGTAATTTTTAATTTTATACAAAAATAAAGGAATTTAAAATAATTTTTTCATAAATATAAATTAATATTCATAAATAAATAAATTATATAAAGATAATCTAAAGAATATTGTGTTGTTTTGATTAACATATCTTTCAATAATTGGTTCTATTATCAGACTTCATTTAAAAATATTTATAGCTATTGCAAGGCATTTAAAAATCATGTTAGCATTATTGATATATTGAGGGAAGATGACTAAAAATTAGTGATCTTACCTCAATATATCAAATTTTATGCAATTTAAAACAAGTTCTATTTTTAGACTTCTTTCAACAATGATTTCTGAAGAATTATATTTTATAATTTAACAAAGATTTTAGCTATTATAAATAAATAAATTTTGAATATTTCAAATGGTGAGATTATACATTCATTATTAAATTTGTCAAAACAAAAATAGTGAAATTTATCAAATATTCTTATATTTTCGTGCCTTTTGATGGCTTATAAAATAATAAATATTCAAAGAGTAACTTAATTTGTGTTCATTTTAGTAATTTTTTAAAATAATTTTCAGATGCTCAACATCTATTTGTATGTGTGTGTATATAATAAGCAAATGTATTCTTATACTGTTATAGAAATGGATAGAATTTTTCCGAACACAATGCAACAATTTAATATTCTTTGAAATTTAATTTTTAAAATTTTATATTGTATTGTTTTCTTTGAAATGCAAGTGTCTAAAAAATAACCACATACCATGATAATTGATGTTTCATTATCAAATGTCTATAGATATGGTGGGATGTTTATTGAGGTTGAGAATTATTTACTTTATCCTTCTCATAAAATAGAGAAAAATAACAAATCATTTGTATGAACGTTTGATGGCCTCTTCAGTTCAAAATGACAGTGACAATATAATAGGGCAGAGTTGAAGGAGCCACGTTGGTCTTTTTCTAGTTGATACATAAGATTCTCTTGTATGTCAAAAAAATTTGACGTCAAGAAAATCCTCTAAATTATTGAATTGTCTGTCTGTTGATTCTTTTTGAGAGCTAATGTTTCTAGAGCAATTTTTTATCACTGATTGTTATCTATCATTCTAAACTGATGATAATGTCTGAGGAAGCCAGATGTGGTGACAAGACTGGTTATTTGTCATTAATGTCTCTCCCATATAACTTAAGAGTAAGTATTAAAGATTGTTAAGCTATATTAAGTGCTTACAGCATATCACGTTCAATACACTGGTTCTCATTTGGTCACGGAAGTTAAGCAACGTGAGCCTGGTCAGTACTTAGATGGGTGACCACTTCGGAATACCAGGCACTGTAAGCGTTCAGTGATAGATGTGTGTTGTGGTGCAGTGGATGTCGGCTTGGAAAGAGAAATCAGTGAGCCTAGTTCGAATTCCAGTTGAGTAGCGGCATTCACTTAAGCACTGGTAACCTTGGAAAAGGCATTAATCCGTCACTTCCCTACACTTATGGGTTAAATAACAGGATGGGGCCTGGAAGGTAACCCATCCAGTGTTGGTGTCACAATAAAAACACCCTTGGTAGCCCTGGCGAAGCATCAAGTATTCAGCTATTTGACAAGATTATGAATTTTGCTATAAACTGCCCCAGGGTTCCAAATGCTCAGGGAATACTGGAGGGGTGTAGTGAGTTCTATCTCAGCTGAGGCTGCAGGATGACGACGATATTAAGTTTGAAGCAAATTAATAAGTTGCTTAAACCTTAGGAATATAACTTAACAGTATTTTACTGATTTTGAATCTATGATGCAGAAAACATATTTGTAAGACATGCTATATGAGTATTTAATCAACATTTTTGGGTTAATACAATTTTCAAATTTCTCATACAGAAGCCAAAAAATTAAACTTGTGTGGGGTTCCAGAACAACCCAGATTAAAAGGCAGTTTTAATGCGGGCTATCCGGTCCATAAAAATGCAACACAAATTTTGAGAAAAGACAACACAATAAGAAATGTTGTATAAAAATATGAAAATTTTGTATTTGACAATATATACAATAATCAATTTGTATAATTCTTTGTATCTTTTGTTTGGTTAAAAAAGTGTTTTTTATATTTGCGTGAATGTGGGTTGAATATAAAAGTGTCTGTTGTATTTGAACGAATGTTGGTTGAGTATGAAAGTGTTGGTTTTGAGTCTGTAATTACACAGTAGGTGGAAAAGGAAAGTGTTTCAAATTGTGTTGAAAAGGAGTGTAAATGTGTATTCCTGAGGGGAGAGAGTCAAATGCAGATAGTAGTAATTGGTAGTGTATGTGTAAAACGGTGAATCAATCGACTTAACTTTGCAAGTCAGTGTTTCTTCTCCTTTCTGGTTGTTGAGAGATGTGAAAAGTTTTATGGCTGTTGCAGGTGTTTTCGCTCTTCTTTCTGTTCATAATGGTTGAGTGGACGAAGGATTAGTTTGTCCGCACAGGTCTCTTTGATGTAGGTACCTATCAAACTGTGTATCTGACACTGCACCTCTCGGGATTGACTGGTGTGGCTGACTGACAGATCGACTGCTTGCTTGAGTGATGGATCGACCAACTGCTGTCTCTTGGTAACCCTCTTGATTGACTGCTGTGACCAGTCAGGGGACCTCCTTAAATATTGAATTCTGATCACGTGGGAGAATCTCAGAATGATTTTTTCTTTAGCTGTGAAAAAAAAACAAAATGTTTCGCTACTGTATTTTGAATTTCTTGATTTGTCAACCAATTAGGATCCAGAGTATTGCTTTTCACACTGACTTGTGAAAAAAAACAACAAAAAACAAACTTTCAGCTGTTTGAATCCGATTTTGTGGGTGTGCAATTTTACTTTGGGTTTTTCCTAAATGTTGTAGTCATTTGAAACTGATTTTGCAGGTGTGTAACTTATTTTGTGTTTTTGATGGATGATATAGGATTTGTATCCTATACTTGCAAGCATATTGTATGAATTGGTACCATTTTTATTTTGGAAAGCAGATTATTTGGGTTAAATTTTATACAATATATTAAATACATTTTTACTTTGATTTGCAATATTCTATGAAATTTAAAAGACTGTGTTTGTATTATATGTAAACAATTAAGAAGCATACAAAAACTTGGGTTTCTACTACAGGCTGTTTATTCTCCTTTTATTTATAAACTGTCATGAAACAATGTTCTTAATGTCTCTTAGGCATATTCATTTTCTTTTGATCCTGGAGTTAGAGTAAATAAGTATAAGCATTTTATGAATGGGCAAGCTTAAGTCAGCCTTGCACAGATTTGGAACAAGCAAAGAAAGTTTTATACTCATTGTGAGGTTTAAACATCATTATGGGATATCTGTTTTCTTTTCCTTGATTCAGAAGTTATGGTAAGTAAGTATAAACATTATTACAATAGTCATGCTCAAGTCAGCGTTGTGCTGAGTTGGAACAACCAAAGAGAAAGCTTAATTTACTTAAGGTTTTTGTAAGACACATGCAAGCGCCATGCATTGGAAAGTGAAAAGTGAGTTCAGTTGTCAGTGGACTCGTGAAAATAGCATTCTCCAGTGATAACATAATTACATGATTCTACATTTCGAAGCTAAAAGGAGAAAGAGTGTGAAATGTTAGTCTTTTTATAGACTTCAACAATGCCACCTAACAGCATTTGACAAAACCAAATGCGGTAATCATATTTATAGCTCCTTTAGTCATGGGGAAAATGTAATGTTTTTTTTTTTATTCATAAATATTATTTTATTGATTTTATTTAATTTCTCCACAATTCCGATGATCACATGTATAATTGATTTTAGAATTATTCAATTTATGGTAATAAAACTAAGCATTATCTGTTCAGGTGTCTTTGCTGAATAAACACTTGAGATGGATATATTAATGGCATATAAGAACTCTTCAGTTAAGAAGGATGGGGAGAGGGTTTAATGTGACTCAAATTTTTACTGATAAAAACACAAATACTAATTTCTAAGTAGTCTTTTTATTAAGATATAAAGTACAATCCAAATCTCAAATGATATAACTTGAAATACATATTCTTTTATTGCAGCAAAAATATCAATTATTTGGTCAAAATTTCATCCAACAGACATAACATACATTTGCTGAGTATTTAGTATTACCATTCTGTTTATTTGTGTTTGATCCACTCTACTCATCAGGTATGTCTTCTTTCATCTGTTGTAGCAGGAATGATAGCCAAAATACCATCATTTTTATTGTAAATTGTTTCAATAACACTAGCTACAGTTGTCTGTGAAACTGACAGATATGTATACTCCATGATAAACGTTGTATAGAATGCCTTTTCTGCCTTTATAAGATCCAGATCAACACCATGATGTGATTTCATAGTGCTCATCTGACTCCTCTTAATAGAGGAAAATCTAGTCGAGTATATAAAGCATATCTTGGGCCTGACCATTAAATTATGATGCAATTTCTACAATAACATTATCTAGACTGAAATATTATGTCAGTATGCAATGATTATCCTTGGCATGTTTGATTTAATAGCACTTCCGTTACTGATTAACTAACTGTGGCTTCCAACTGGCAAGATACTTTTTCTGTATGTTTCACCAAACTTTTAGCATTTTTCCAAATGCTTTTAAAGTTTTCTTCATTTCTACAATTGATGTATTTTTTTGTTTGTTATATATGTTCTTTAAGCTGTTATAAAATCTAGTCTTTCTCTGGAAGTACTTGCTGAGTTTGTTTTATCCTATTATTTTCAGCACAACTCCAATTATGAAATCAAAATCACATATGGTATCCAATAATGCACTGCTGTTCATATGTTTTGAAGTTTTGATCATTTGTCAAGCAATGCCTTTACAATATGAACTAATTGCACTTTTACCTTGTTTACAAGTATTTTGTTACACTTTAAGATTTAAGTGTCTTTGAGATTTTTGTTTCTACTATTGATACTATCAAAAAGTGCCAGTTTCTTTGGACTGTCTTTGGGAAACTAGAAACTCTGTTTAGTTCTTAATATATTATGAAGAAATTCAGTTCCTGAGTTTTGTTTTGGATAATATATATATATATATATATATATGACTTAACTGTTTTCTTAGCTAAGTTAGTGCTGTTCTCTTCATGATGTTATTGAGCTGTGTTTTGTTGGAGTTTTTGATAATAATCTTTTATAATATTTTTTTAAGTGTTCTGGGTTGTGTGCTATTTACAACATTTAGTTGAGTTAAAAAAAAAAATGACTTTTTGTGTTTTACATTTGATCAATAGTCTATCCAGTCATCATAGTCTTCTGATAGCAAACACATTTGTCAATGCCTAAGGTAAGCCAAGGATAAAATTTAAATCACTCTTGAAATCTCTTAAACTAGATTTCTTTCTTTGGATTATATGATGCCAAAATTGGTTTATTTGTTCCCATTTCAGTGATATTGTCCTACAGAACCTGTGCAAATTATGGATCACATTAAATTTGCCATTTTTATTACTGGTAATATTATTAGATACCGTTCTGTAGTGATACAATTTTTTCCTGTAATATCATTATTACACTTTCTACATCTGAAGGATTTAGCACATTTTTTTAATAAAGTACTGTTGGTTGTGATTTTTCAGACATGAGTATAAAAGTTGCAATTCAATTCTAATCAGTTTAATTGTTTACTGAATTCTGCACACTTCATTTGTTGTTGAAAAACTTTTTTTTCAGTGCTGATATTTAATGATTGAGAAAAGTTTTTGTGTGAATAAAATGTAGAAAGAACCATTAATAGAGACTAAAACTCTTAATATATGAAATAAGGTGGATTGAAGACCAAAATGAAACATTGTAGGTGTAATCAAATCTATCAAAATATTTCAACAAAATCTGTAACCAACTGGATTGCAAGACAGATTTTAGATTGACAATTCCGGGAGATAAATGTAAATATATCACTATATATTTTAACCCCTGAAATCATAAAATGGGTTTTAAATAGACCATATTTTCTAACCAATTAGCATTTGTTTTATTATATGTCATCAGTTTTGAAATTGTAGATAATGTCTGTTATCCCATAGTTTCTGTAAGTGCCTTGAAAAATTTGTTAAAAAAAGAACATACCACAATGAAAAATGGCTTTAAGCTTGATAAAAACAGTTTTATTGTCAAATTGTTTACATTATTATTAAAATGTAAGACCTAAGTATTTTTATTATTTTATAAAATTTTTTAATCCTTTCTAGCACATTTGAAAATGTTGTTCTTGCATCAGTGGGTGGGCAAGATTAGTATAAGGATTTTCAGTGTCTCTTTTGATTTTAAAACACATTTTTGGGAAATTCTTGCAAAAATCAAATAACTGATATATATATATATATATATATATATATATATATATATTTTACATCTGTAACCCCTACTTATTTAATTCTATGAAATTTTGGGAAATTAAATTTCACCTCTTTATATTTATTTAGTTAGAAGCAGTACTTCTTGGAGAATTTAAATCAATTTGTTTTTGTCAAACAGAAACATTTACTGAAAATCTACTCTTAATCATGAAATAAAAAATGTAGTGAAAGTAAATACAGGCAAACATATACAACATTATCAGAAAAAAAGAGCAATAACTATAGTAAATTTAAAACCAACATTTTTAAAATTCAATAAAAAAATTACATGACGGAGAATATTTTCCTAAATTTGTAAGACTGCTGAGTATTTTAAAAAATATAATAAAAAAAAAAGCTCACATCATTTTTTCAATAATGTTCCATATAATAAAATTAAATCTGTCATCAGACTGTCAACAGAGTTATTTGGGGGTTAAAAACGCAGCTACTGCCTGGTTAAACAAGGCATCTCTGCAATATTTTCAACTTTAAATATTCGTTTCAAATTTCATTAATCATACTTTAAATGAGCTAATATTCCTCACAGTTTCAGAAAAGTATTTTATTTTTGGAACTTTTTTTTTTAGTAAAGAGAATTACACTTCCATGAAAGACAACTAAAAAGGCCACTGATCAGCTATCTTAGCAAAAAGTAACATAAAATCCTTTCAGTCAATTTAAATTAGGTTTTGCAATTTTAAATTTGTTAGCTTGAAATTAAAACTAACATAAAAGCTTTAAGAAATATTTTTCATCCTAATGTATCACTTTTTTTGTGGATCGTCCTAGTTTATCTGGAATGCTGTTTTGAAGATTACAATAATCAAAATATTTCACTCAAGTAGTCTGGTTAAGAAAATAAGAAAATTCTTTAAAGTTTTAGTTTGAGTAGGTAGTGTTATAATCATAAGATTTATGACCCTATAACTACAAGAAAGGATTACCTTGGGGACATGGAGCGCCAAGACACTAAACAACTGTGGACAACTAGAGAATATTAAACAGGAGATGAACACACTGAACATCAATATTCTGGGAATATGTGAAACCAGATGGCCAAGTAATGGAGACTTCAGCAGCAACAACCATAGGATAATATACACAGGAGGCAAAAATAATGAAAAAGGAGTCGGCTTAATACTGGACAAAGAAATGAAATGTTTTGGGATACTGCCAGTTCTCTGAAAGAGTTCTCCTGGTCAAACTGAAAGGGAGACTGTTCAACATAGCAGTTGTAGTCATCTATGCACCAACAACACAAAGCACCGAAGAAGAAATAGAATCTTTTTACTCCACTATAGACAATGTCAAGGCTCAATGTAAAAGCCAAGAAATTAGAATCATCATGGGGGATTTAAATGCCAAAGTAGGCAAGGAGAGGGAAGGTATGACAACTGGCAACTTTGGTTTAGGAATCCACAACGAACGAGGAGAAAAATGGGTTCAATGGTGCACAACAAATGACCAGGTAATAACTAACACCTGGCTTCAAGAACACCCTTGACGTCTATGGACATGGAGAAGCCCAGGAGGTGACACAAAAAACCAGATAAACTACATAACCATAAACAGGAGATTCAGAAATGCAGTGGTTCAAAGCAAAGCCTATCCAGGTGCCGACTGTGGAAGCGACCACGCCCCAGTCATCTGCAAACTAAAGGTGAAACTACAGTGATTGAAGAAGCCTAGTGCAGCACCAAAACTGAATTACAGTACGCTCATGAATGACCTCTGCCTACAGAAAGAATACACTAACAGTGTGAAAATCAAATATGAAGATCAAATTGGAAAAGGACACTCAAAATAGGACTCAATAAAGGAAGTAATAGTGACATCAGTAAACAATATTGTCCTAAAGGAAATCAGATACAGAAGAAACAATGAATGGATGATCAAAGAGATTCTTGACATGATACAAAGAAGACAAAAACTGTGCCAAGACATTGAATGAAATACAGGAAACTACACAAGGAAATAAGAAGAAAATGCAGACAGGCTAAAGAGGAATGGCTCAACAACAAATGTACTGAAGTAGAGAGATTGAGCAGGACTAATAAAGCAGACATGCATAAAGAAATAAAAGAACTGACAGGACAAAAAACCTGCTCCTCAACAGGATGTATAAAATCCAAGGATGGAACAATCATATTGGAAAAAGAGGAAATACTCCAATGATGGGAAGAATATATAAAAGATCTTTTCCATGACAAGAGAGAGCAACCAGTATTACACAAAGATGAGGACAGACCGGAAATATTGAAGTCTGAAGTGGACTCTGCAATAGCCAAACTGAATAGAAACAAAGCAGCTGGACCAGACTGCATAGTCATAGAGCTGCTGATAGCCCTGGAAAAATTTGGTATAGAGAAAATTACAGAAATAATAAATTAAATTTATAATAGTGGTGACCTTATGACCTCAGCAAGTCGATCTTCATAGCACTACCTAAGAAGCCAGGAGCAAACAAGTGTGAACTCCACAGAACCATTAGTTTAATGAGCCATATAACAAAACTGATCATTCGAATCTTGATGAATAGAGTGAGAAGCAGAATCAGGCCAGAGATAGGACAAGAACAGTATGGTTTCGTCAAAGACACTGGAACAAGAATGCCATATTTATGATTAGGATGCTCTTTGAAAGGGCTATACAAATGAAGGACTTATACCTGTGTTTTATTGATTATGCGAAGGTGTTTGACAAAATATGCCACAAGAAACTGATGGAGATACTCGGCAGCCTTGACATATTTGGGAAAGACTTAAGAGTAATCAAGAATCTTTACTGGCAACAAACCACTTGTATACGGACAGGTAACGAATTCAGCAGATATACAAAGATAGAAAGGGGCGTAAGACAAGGATGTGTTTTTTCAACGAATCTGTTCAACTTGTACAGCGAGAATATTTTGAGGACCCTAGAAGTTATCCCTTGATTCGTTATTAGAGGCCTCAATTTAAACAAAGGTATGCAAATGGTACAGTGCTAATAGAAGACACAGAAAGGAAACTACAAGACCCCCTACAGAAGGTAGCTGAAGAGAATGATAAGAAAGGACTACAAATAAACTGTAATAAAACCGAATGCATGATCATCAGTAAAAAAGGCAGCCCAGTATGCCAAATACAGGTCGGGGACACTAAAATCAAGCAGGTACAAAAATTTAAATACCTGGGAAGTGTTCTAACAGAAGACGGAAAGTGCAATACAGAGATCCGAAGGCGAATTGGCATGGCGAAGGAAGCATTCCAGAAGTTGAATAAAGTTTTAAGAAACCAGACAATTTTGCTAGAAACAAAGAAGAGAGTACTCGATTGCTATGTGTTGTCAGTTCTTCAATGTGGCAGTGAATGATGGACAATATCATCAAAGATAAAGGAGAGACTTGAAGCAACTGAAATGTGGTTCTGCAGAAGGATGCTGCGGATATCATGGGTCGAACATGTGAGCAATGATGAGGTTTTTGAAATGATGGAAACGAAAAGGAAATTAATACTGAGCATCAGGAAGAGACAGCTGAAGTTCTTGGGACCTACAATGAGGAAGGAGGGCTTGGAGAACCTGATACTAACAGGCCAGATAGAGGGGGAAAGAGACAGAGGAAAGCAGTGGATAACATATTTGAAGGACTTAATCAGGTGGATGATGGAACAAGGATTTTGTGGTGTAACAGGAGAAGGCGTGCTAAGAGCCACCAGGGATAGGGAGACATGGAAAGCCATGATCACCTACATCCTGAAGGAACAAGGCACATAAAAGAAGAACTACAAGATGACAAGTACTTATCAGCATACTCTGCTTAAAAAGAAATTTTGAAGACTGTCATAGAATTAGAAAAACATTTCAGGTTTCAATCTCAGCTAAAAATATTTAGCAATCTCCTTTGTTTTAAGTGTGTCTTTATTTTTTCTCTTTCTCTCTCTCTCTCTCTCTCTCTCTCTCTCTCCTAATGTACTCACTATTGTTTACTGCAATAAAAGTTAAGAAAATAAGTTTGTGACTGAAATGAAGACATTGTATCATTCTTTCACCTTAATGCTGTTGCATGTGCGTACACTTCATAATAATGTTTCTATAACTTTTCTTTCCATGGAACATACTTTTCAAAGGGAATATTTTATAGTGTTCACTTAAATTTTCTGAAAGATCAAAATGTATGAATGTATAATTTTTATGCTTAATATTATTTCCAATTAGATTTCCTAAATATTATATTCTGTTAAATATTTTTTACATACTACATTGAAGAATATTAAATCTGTTTTCAATTTTGTATTTTGCTATATATTAAACATATCTTTATGATCTGACAAATGAATTTAAAAAGATTGTTCTTTTTTTCTTTGACATGTGATAATTTATAAAGAAAACCTCAAAGATACAAGCTACTGTTACTAAGGCTCAGGTTAACTTTATTATTTTAATTGTAGTATGAAGATTTAGCTGAATTTCATACTGTACTGGTTTCAGTGACAGCTTTCTTAAATCTCTGTTGTGACTTAATACAACAAACTGAACAAAATGTCTTTAAGAACCTTGGATATTGATCTATGTAAATGATGATAAATTTTATGATCTTATGAAGAGAACAATCACTAATCTGGATATATTAATCAAAACTTTTTGGTATGCATAATACTATGCCTTCACTGATTACTGGAATATTTTATGATTTTTTTTTTTTTTTCGCTGACAACAACTAATATTTTGCCATATTTTATTTTGTACTTTTCATATTTTTGCTAAAATTGTCATCTCTGTTCAAGGATTTTTAATATATTTGTTAAAATATCATTAATTAATGATCTCAAGATCATTTTTTTTGTTTTTATTTAATATATAATATTTTAAAAATTTCTACTCTTTGTTTAATTACTTTTTTACTTATAAATCAAATAATTTTTTCAAGTTAAAATAATGCTACACCAAAATAGTTATCATTGGAACAAAATTATTGTAGCAAAACAATCCTGTAGATTTGTGTAATATGTCTAACACATTGCATACTTGCCAATTAAATTACTATTTAACTTGTTTCAAAGGTTTTTTTGTAACTTTTATTGTAATTGCTTTGATCTTGGAGGGTATATAAGACTTACTCCTGATTTCCAAAACTTTAACAAATTTGACAGTGAAATCCTGGAGTTATAAAAAAATTAATGGTGACAAATTTGAAAAAGTTGCTTAATGATTGATTTTTGGTTGACTATTAACCTGCAATTAATATGCCATCATTGTTCAGTTTTTTATCTTTTGTTTAAGTTTTTCATATTTTCCTCAGTGTTTTCCAAATATGAGTTTGTACATCAATGAACAGTACTGTGTAGTCAAGATTACTTTGAAAATATTTTTTGTTGGATGCATTTATGAAACTGTGATTAAATGTATATTTTGCATATTTATGAACTAATATTTTACAAATACTTCTTTTTTTTTTAACTCATTAGATTTACTTGTCACCAAATTGTTTTCTGCTTTTTCTTTAGATTTGTTAAAAGTTTGCCTAGAACAATAACATTTCTATTCAATCCTTCTTTAAGACTTTTTTCTGTATCTACTCTGAGAAAATGCAAAAAACAAACTACAAGTGTTACCATAGATAATGGACATAAGAGGTTAGCAGAGTTATAAAGAGCAAAGAGGCTGAAAGAAACAATGGTAATGATAGAGGTGATTATCATCCTGTCTAATGTCTCAACAGACTAGTAAGCAAATAACATTAGGAGAAAGGATGGGCAACATGCACAAATGTTATCAACAAAAGGAATGCCACATCTTTGTCACAGCACATTTTCCTTTTGCTATATTTTCTCCACTTACCTGTTTTTGTTTATATTTTTTCTATTTGTTTTCTTTCTACATTTAAATTATATTTCCATTTTTCCTATTCAATATCTTTCTTACACCAGTTTCCCTCCTCTCTATACATTTTAGATTTATTTTTTTTACTATTCTTCTGATCTTTGTATTTTTTGTCCAATCCTTATTTTATCTTTCATTTTTTCTTGGTATTTATTGTTGACAGTTTCCTTGCTTCCTATCTTTTCTTTTCTCTTAGTTCTTGACCTTTTCTTCTTCTTACACTCTGGGCAATGAATAACTATAATTACCCTACTCCCTTTCAAGAAAGTGACACAATACAAAATTTGTATAGCAATATTTGCTCCCATGAATTGGATTTGATACCTAATGTGTTCTTAAGACCTAACAATAGATATCACTCTGTATCTATGTTCTGAATCCAAAGCAGCTAAATTAGTGATCATTTTTAACAAAAGTCCCATGGAATATATTAGTAGATATACAGATAATATTTAGTTTATTGTTCTAAAGATAAGGTACTTACATTTTTTAGGTGAGGATTTAATTCTTATTATTCATTATAGGTATAGTTGCAAATTATTACATCCTGTCAAAAATTGTCTCATAATTATGATTAAGTTCAACTTTTAATAAGTGAAGATGGTTCTGTTCCATTCATGATATTTTTATATTTGAAAGATATAATTTTTTAAGAATATAATTTTGATCATTAAAAACAATCATTTTTATACTTTCATTTTCATGATCAATATATTTTGTATTTGTTCTTGATGTCTTAATCTCTCTTGCATTTGTAATGTATCTTTTCATACTTTTTTTTCAATATTTTGTGTACTGTATCTTATATGATCAAATCCAGGAAATAACTTTTAAAAATATACATGTGAGAGAAGAAAAGTACAATGTGTAGAAAAAGCTATAAAGCTTAATAATGTAAATCTACTAATAGAAAGATTTGGTAATAAATCTATAAGTGAACTTGGTTTGTAGAAAATCTTTTATTTTCAATATACTTTAGGTAAAATTTGTTAAACAAACTTTTTGAAACCATGTTTTGGGTGGTTGATCTTAATATAACTAATACCAGAGGTAGTTAATTCCATTTTCTACATTGACAATGATATTGATTGTGGTTTGTAATGAAACTCTGAGACTCGGATCCTGAATCCTCTTTAGTACAATAAAGGAGGTGCGACTGTGTGGTTGGAATCCCCTTGACTAGTCTTACCTCATTATTTATTTCCTTATAACATAAAGCAGTCAACTTGTATAGGAATGAGGTTAGCCCTGTTTGGCCAATCTGTCATAACTACAATTACTACATTAATTAGTTGCCAATTTTATCTACCTTGATATGCTCCAAACAGATTATTAAGAGGGGACAACACATATTCAACTGACAGACAGATATGTACATGTATTAAGAGCTCTTTCCCTTTTTCTTTTTATAAAAATCTGTTGTGCAAAATGCAATTAAATTTTTCTATTAGGGAAATCTTTTACATTTATGCTTTGTTATCAGTAAAACAACACCCTTTATATATTTTTTAGTCTCAAACTACACTGTGGATAGTTTGGGATTTGTTATATGTCTAAGTATCTTGAAATCTTTGTAATTTGATATACTATAGACACCCAATGAATATCTTTTATTTCATCCCTGGTGAATATTTCTTGAACTATGCCTGTTTCAGTTTTTAATTTCATTTTGATTATTTTAGTGTTGAAGTGCATTGAGTCATATAACCCAGAAATCTTTTACAAATGATAGGTAAGTTAAATGCATTAATGCACAATAAATCACAAATAAACTCTGTAGAAAATGTAGACCTCTACTAGATCAACTAATGCCAATGTTTATGCAGATTGGATGCTCTTAACTAGTCTATGAATTCACTTCAATTGTCAATGCAAAAGAATTAAAATTGCCAATGCAAAAGTAATTACCATTATATCCAACCAGGAATATCATGTATTCTCTTTAAGAACCACCTTTCTTAAAGTTGGCAAATGCAGTATCACTGTATGCTACAACTTTAGTGTCTGTAAATCACCAAGACTTGAAATGGTAATGTGACTTTTGTCTTGGTAATTCTGTTTATTGTTTGATAGATTCCACTTTATTCTCTTTCAGACTACTGATCAGATCACTCATGTCAAAACTCAGTTGGGACTTTGTGTTGCGATCCAATTTAATTTTCCAATTAGCTGTCTGACATCTATAACTTGTATCATATATATGTGTCATTGAGATGCTCTTCACTGTGTCTATGATAAGTTCAATATGCTTGATGCCTTTAACATATTCATTGTTACTTAATTTATCATGTGATTTGTCTCACACAAATCAGCATAACAAAATTTCTTTGACTCTTTAGATTTGACAATAATTTGGATTTGATTTTATTAATATCAGCCACCTTAAACATCTTTGTTCATCTATAGAAAACATTTTTCACATGGATTGAAATGCTATTATGTAATTTTATATATCATGTAGAAATTACTTGATTGCATTTAGATTTTTCAACATCAATGGGAAACAATTGCTATTTAACTATAAGGTACTATGTCTAAAAGCAGTGGTACTAAATGAACCACCTGATTGACATACTCTATAAGAAAGCAACCTAGATATTAAAGGTGTTACAGGATCAATTATTGAATAACAGAGCTATCATGAAACCCTTCTTAAAACAAGTTAGGAAATCTTCCCAGACAGTATTGACATATTCATCCTGGAATTATCTTGTAATCTATTTTTTTCTACTCTTCCTTCAACTCACACAAGGTTGGGATTTTAGGCTGTCCTGAGTCGATCACTTTTGCATAAACATTATTTTTAATCCAATTAATTATTTTTGTTCAGCATGAACAATCACATGATGAAATCAGTGCATCTTATTTCCTTCACCCTCTTTTCTTTCTCTGCACATTTTTGTTTCACATCTTTTTCTCTTTCTGGCTTCCAGTTAAGTACACCATTTTTAAAATCCTAGCAAAAATGGTCACTCCACACAAGAGTAACATTCATATAAAACTTCTTTCTCTTTCTGGTTCTTATTGGCATGACTAATAACCAATGTTTTTCCAATCATCACTTTCATCATTGTCAAGTTTACACTTAATTCTTTGATCTGATTTTATTTTGGATGCTAATCATCCATTCTAGATGTAACAACACTAATATGGCCACTAGATTGTTTGATTATTAAGTCAATTTTTATTGTTTAATCCTCTTCATTGTTGTGTGTAACACCATTGTGTACCATGTCTGTGTTTTATTTTTAATAGTGCCAGAACCATTATCAAATTAATTGGTTAATCTGACTTGATTGGTGTATCAACTGGCATAGATGCACCATAACATATGTTATGTCATATTTCACTACTACCTGCTTTGCTTAGATTTAGTAACCATTTCTAGGCCATTCACTTTCATTCCATTTTTATAAAACAACATTACAAATAGTATACTCTTTTGAAAATGATAGGTGTGTGTGATGGTGCAGGGCTCTTATATTTTCAAAAGATTTGTTGTCAATGAATCACTGGCTGTATGCTTTATATTCAGATGACTGTAAGCCTGTTCACTTCTGAAAACCTCTTTCTAAAGCTTGTGGTTTGCTATTCAAAATTGTAGGAATGTTTGAGCTATAACCATTGATACTAGGTAATGCATTCTTTATACTAATCCTTCATCCAAGTGCAATATCAAGATTACATTTGTCATCAACCATTATCGTCACCTTATCCTCAAGAATAGTATTATGATACTTGCACAGTTCATTGCTCATTAGAAGCTTAGTGGTTGCATTCAAATTCTGCTTTTCTATTGTCAGACCAAAAATAATGTTTGAAATTTTAGCAACATTATTATGATCAACCATATGGAAGACTTTATAACCTTGGGTATCTTTTATATCCTCTGAAAACTAGTCAAAGAACTGTCATAAAAAAGAACCCAATGACAGATCTTTTCATATGTCAAGAAAATATAACATTTAGATGAAAAGTGCTTTAGAAAAGGAAGACATCCTATTATACCAGTATACATTGCCAGTGATGCTATTTTACAACCACTTAGATGGCTGATTTGTATATATAAATTTCTAACATTTTTCTCTTCCTCTACATGACTCTGATTCTGAATTTGCTTGATGAACAGTGCATCAACACTATTACCATCTGTAGGTGATGGCTTAATTATGGACATATAGTAGTGACCTGATTCACTTGTATTCAGCATTATACTTTTACCAAAAAAAGAATCTCTCCTTCTCAAAATTTACAAGTGTTTCTGATATTTTTCATCACAGCTTTACTCAACAATAGTGGAATAGCATACTCAACAATGTCTAACCTTTTTCTTTCAATAATACAAAGAATAACATTTCTATTGTTAGAATAACTGCTCCAATAGTCTCACTCCAATAACAAGTTTTCAAAGTGTTTCAATTTTTCCTGGAACAAGAAAATATGTAGTTTCTTCTCCAGAAGATAGTACAATATATTTGCTTTTTGAAACAGGTAATCTTGCACATTTTATCATAATCTCTGGACCACTGTTATATATATCCACAAATGAAGCATTGTGAAAGTCTATCATCAGTTTCTAAAGGATTTTCTACTCAAGCTACTAGACTAGCAATTAGACCCCACCCTTTTACAGTGAAACCAATAAAATGCAAATGCAACTTCTACTCTATCAGTTTCTTTTTCTTGCACTTCCTTTCTGTGGAATTCCCTTTCGTATTCTTACTTCCCTGACAGCTACAATCTGCAAGAATTTAAATATAAAAGCTTCATCTCCTATCTCTCTGACTCGCATCTTTTCCCCTCATGTTCTTTTCTCCATCCATTCTACTCTCTTCACACCAGTGTTCTCATCCTTCTCTTACCCATTCTCTGACATTTCCTACAATTTGTTCCTCTTTCTCATCATTCTCCTCTTATGTAACCCCCTGCACACCAGTGGCAGCAAAACTGCTTTGCTTGGGGTGAAATGATTAAAATTAACTCTCTCACTGCCCCACCACCAACTTTGTTGACTTCTACTACCTAACAAATATCTCTTATACTCTCTTCTGCTCCTTAATAAGAGCTATTAGAATGATGTCTTCAAAACCAATTTCCGAAATAGTTTTCTTTGTAATCATATGGGTAGCCATTGTCACCATCATCCATATTTACATTCTGAAAATATACAGTACTGAATTCTTTATTCATCCTGATATGTTATGATTATTTGCTGCTGAGAAAGATCTAAGATTGATATCCAGCATGACTTTCTTTAACTGTTGTGTCATTACACTGATTGCCAACTGTTTTTCCTTGATAAACTTTTCCTTGTACAATTGCTAAGGTCAAGTCAAATTTTCCTCATATTGGCCAATCAAAGTGACTTGTTCCCTATTAAAAAAAGGGCCATTAGAGTATGTGGTGAGAAATGCAACAATTGAATATGCCAAAGATCAAAACATTAGATAAATAACAATTCAGTACAACAAAAACTGTTAGAACAATATGTAACAATTTGGCAATGAGATTTTTTTTTATTGTGGAATTGTAAGGTATTTGCAGACTTTTACAGCAGTAAATGAAACTCATGGAATTATTGGCTAAGAATATTTATGTGGCTCCATCTACAAAATCAAATCAACCAATATTTATATATTGAAACAATTTCCAGTAACATTTTAGAGTTCTATTTTGATCCTGAATCTAATTTAACATTCAATGTGTAGTCTAGGCATTATGAAAACTTGTTTTAGATTAAATTTTCTGTCCAGACAAATTATTGGAAAGTTTAAATTCTACCAGAAAAGCCTTGGTTGGTTGAACACAACCATTGCAGTAAACTTTACCTTTCTCAAAATACCATGCAACTTCTCATTTTGTCAAATTGTTTACACATCCAAACAAATATTCAGTGAGCTGTTATCCTAATTCAATATATGCCTATTTTGTTTAAACTAAACCCAAGCTAATACAAATTTTGTTATTTAAGCCAGCACTGTTAACCATAAATGTTCACATTTTAAGATTAGTTATGAACTCATAGATCCAATGTTTAATTTTTGTGTGTGGTTATTGCTCATCAATTGACACTGAGATGCATACAAAAATTTTAACTAAAATTGAACATGAACTGCAACAAGTTAGAGTTCAAAGCCAGTGGCTCATCAACATAGCTCAGACTCAAAATTAAAACTGGGCATAAAGATAGATTCTGTCAACTGGCCTAACCAAAGCAATGCATAAAATCCATTCAAACCAGAAGACAGTCAAACAGCTTGATAGCTTTGTTTGAACTCGCTTCATGGTCAAACACCACACACATTGTACACAGTGGTTTAGGTGACTGTTTTAGCCTACAAGTGAAGTGGTTTGCACATTTACATTTAATAGCATGTTTATATCTGATGCCTGTAATTTATTGCATGTTGATATGTCCCGGAAAGGGATATATATATATATATATTAAAAAAGGATTAATTCAAAGATGTTGAATGGCCATTTCGATATGAAGATCCCCACGGGGAACGACACATCACCTCAGCAACAGAAAAAAACCTTTCAGAAACTGGAGAAAAATTAGTCTACTTTTCCTTTTTAAATAGATTGCAAAGAAATTAAAAAATAAATAATAAAATAAAATAAAAATAAAAATAAAGGGAAAGAAAAAGAAAAGGAAAAAGAAAAAGAAAAAGATAGAATAAAATCAAATAAATAAGAAAAGAAAAAAATTGACATCGTCTGGGTTCGCAAAAAAAAGGGGAGAATGTAACTAAAAATTAACAGACAGCCGTGTTAAATCGACGTCAGTTAAAGCAACACGGAAAGGTGGTAAGAGAGATAAAAGAAGGAAGGGAGGGAAAAAGAAAGAAACTAAAGAAAAAGATTTTTTAAAATATTACAGACGCTTTGCTCTGTAATATTTTATTACATGGAGCTCTCTTCCTGTATCATTTTTTAATATTAAAATAAACTTTTAATATTAATTAGGATCGGGTTTTTTGGAATTTACCTTCCTGCTTTTTTCCCTTGGATTGAAGTATCTGAATTAAAATATATATATATATATATATATATATATATATATATATAATCATTTGAGGTAATTAAGTGGTTTTAAGCAAATGTAACCAGGTAGAACAATCTAGTAAGTAGACGTAATGTATGGTACTTGCTGTATGCAGTATCCTGAGATGTAGGCATAGTCAATAGATGTAGACCAATAGCTGTGGATCTCTAGTGGAAGACCAATAGACCTCTAGTGGTATATCTCTGGACATCCTTGCTTTAGTTTATATTTATGGCTGACACCAGCCAATCACATTCCAGTGAGGGGGAACCAAGGTGTATACATATTCATTACCTATTCATTACATCACATATCAAACATAATCCCCTGAGCTTTAACATCATCACTGAATTAAGAATTTTTTATCTATCTTTGAACTCTGTTACCTGGGAGTCAGAAACTTATAATCATATGTTGATACTGACTATAAAAGAAACAATTACAGGAATGCTACATGTTGATATTCAGGGAAAATTTACAATTTGTATATCTTTAGAAAGCACTTTGAATGTTGATTTAATATTTACATCAGCACTATGATCATAAAATAAACAGAATCTATGATATTTTTTGTTAAATGTTGACCAATTTGATGGAAAATAAACAAGCTTGTTTTTGTTTCCATTTTTATTATACAACAAATAAATTTTTATATAAAAATTGCATAATGAAAATGATTATTTAAAAAAGTGTAATGAATTAATGTTAAGATTACATAAAATAATATGAAAATATGCAGTAGATGATGTTAATGGTTAAAGTTTTGATACTTTACTTGGTACACTAAATAAATGTACAAAACAATCAGTCTTTTAGTTTTTGTTCTTATATCGGATTAAAATTAACAGTTATGAACAAACTCATTGTTCCTACAACTGCATGATTCTGTATAATATAAACCATAATTACTTTATTTCATTTAAACTTTTTGGTAAGTCAAAATATTTGCTGGTCATAAAGTAATTTTTAAGTCAGTGTAAAAACAAAAACTGACCTCAGTATGACTACTTCCAAAAAACTAGACTGTCCAAAGAATTTAAATAGAATTTGGCACCACACCATACATAACAAGACAAGGCAAAAACTTCTAAATGAACAAGGAATATTAACTCATTAATAGTAGATTCCCGCAAGAGTCATTTGATGAGTTGTGACTGTTTTATAAGAGTGAAAAAGTCAGTAGAGTGATACCAGGAAAAATGACTATAGGGTAATCTTAAAGAATAGTAGAAGAGTTCAGGAAAAATAAGATCTTGTACTCTGTGACCTGAAATAGGCATACCAATTATTTAAATAAAAAAAATCCAAACAGAATTTGTTTTTTCAAAATTTGCTGAGTTTAGTTAAGAGGAATATATCCTAGCAGGCGATACTAGAATACATTGTGTCTGTGTTTGCACAATACACCAAAATGTGAATCTGATGATTGTAAGGATGCTCATCTTGATACAACATGAACAATATCATTTAACAAATTATCACCAATGCATAGCTGCTGTTACATGCAATGAAGCAACATCTAATTGCTACTTGGGTGAATGCTCAACCAGTAACAATATGATGAATGATTTTGTTATATATATATATATATATATATATATATATATATATACACACACACACACAAGAAATTCTAAATAAAAAATTAATAGATCATTTTATATACAAACAGTGGTTATTAACTGCTAGAACCACACTGCAAACTATATTACAATCTACAAAAGAATTTATTGAAACATTTATGCAGGATTTCAAACATTGAAAACTATGATTTCATTCTCAAAGAACAATCAAAATTTTGTTCTAATAAGATAAAGCTCTTTGATGGATGGCAGGGTCATAGCTATTGCAAACTTTGCTGAGAATTATTCATTTATTTTGCAGGATTCTGCACAAGACTTCCACTGGAATAATTTTCAAGCTGCATTACATCCATTTGTCTGTTATTATGGAAATGACAAACAGCTGGAGTAAATTAATATTGTAATTATATCATATTGTCTCAAGCATGATATAGTAACTGTCTATTTTTGCCCAAAGAAAACATATAGAAGTACCAAAAAAATCTTAATTTTAAAATAAAAAAAATCTGATCTATTTCTCTCATGATACTGTTTCACATTAAAATTTTTTATCAGTTTGTGCAACCATAAGGCTGACTTTGATATCTATTCATGGTGGCACTTTTGTGCTACATCTCATGAGAAAGAACCATGTGATGGCTTAGATAGCACTATTGAGATTAGCAGCAAAAGCAAGCCTGCAGCAACCCTGTAATGAACAAATGATACCAAGGCAGTTGTTTGATTATGCAATAAAAACATTTCAAGCATAAATATATGGTATTCCTCAACAAATGAATAGACAGATGATGTAGAAATCTTGGAAAATAGATTATAAAATACCCCAACAATTACAGGGACTTGTTACAGCTGTCTATGATAGGAATTAGTGGTTAGGATGTGTGCTTGAAAAAATATCCTGATAATGAAGAGGAAAAATTGACCTGGCTCCTGTTATCCATTACATCCAGATATATTAATTTTAAATTATTCTTATAATTTTACTTTAGTTGAGCCAATAATTGACACAGGAAAAATTTATCCAACTTTCGAAAACTAAGATAGAAAATGCTTTGAACATTTTAAGAGAATTTCTTGGAGTAACTTTACATAAAGATTTGAGTGAAAAAGTAAGTGGATTGCATATCAACATTTTCATTTTCTATTTAAACATGTATTCCAACAAGCAGAAAAAAGTTTGCTTGTCAATCTCTTTGTAAATGTTAAGAATCTTTTTGTAATATTCATTTCAATGTATCACTTTCTTATTCATATTTTTAATATAAAAACACTCCCTGAAAATGTGATTCTGTGCATTTAGTGTGCCATGTCAACAAAAACTTGTAACCTCATTTGTTGCATATTTTCATATTTGTTAATTTAACATTAATTCATAACTTTTTAAATAATTATTTTCATTATGTCACTTTTTCTTATAAAAATCTTGTTTTTTTTTGTATAATAAAAATGTAACTCAAGTCACAATCAAAATTTCACCATAAAATTATGTACATATCTTGCAATGAGGCAGACAAATTTGTTGACAGATTTTTAAAAAATTGAAGATATGCTTTTCAATAAATTAATGGTCAAAGGTCAAAGTATCTTATTTGACCTTTAAACAAAAAAATAAATAGATCACCTTTTAGATCTATCTAAGTACATTAAAATAACATAGTTTAGCATTTTGGGTGAAAAAACAACTAAGAAGCTCTGTAAGTGTACCAAATATGAAAAACATCTGTGTCAGTGATGGTCAAACACTTTTTGAGTTGACATGGAATGACTTCAGCACAGATTAACTAAGTTTTATCTCATATTAAAGAGTTTAGATTTCATTTTACTTTTAAAAAATGACATTTTTCAAAACATCTATCAAGTATATATTGGGTTTATATTTGATCATTCAGGTCATCACATGGACTCAGGAAATATTGCAGCCATGTTTGTTACTGCTAATAGATGTTAACAGCTTACATTCATTTTTCAGGCTAGTAAGTCACTGATTATTTCCTTTCAGTTTTATTTGAGCCATTCAATTGACTGATGGTAAAGGATGCAAAGTGGTTCTGATCCAAGGAGAGTTAACAGGTTCTGAGAAGGCCAAATCACTACTTCATTTAAATCTACCTCTCACACATTTTGATCCAGGCAAGAAAATGATTGTGTGCGGTGATACTTCCAAGCACACAATTGATGTGGTTATTTGGCCCTTTTTTTCCAACAGTACAGAAAAGACTATTGTGCCTGCAGCCAGATTGCTTACATCAATAGAATGTAACTATAATCAAGTATGGAAAGATGAATTAGCATTCATTTGTGCTGTGAAAAAATCCCACAATTTGTTGTATTGGCAACATTAAACTTTTCTTTTTTTGACTGATTAGCTTTTATTCTCTGTATTCAACACTAAAAAAGGGTGTTCCAATCTAACCTGTCAGTTGATTATAGCACTGGCCCACTATCATATTGGAATACAATACTTTAAAACTACTGAATTTGGTAAAGCTGATGCCCTGTTGTGACTTATTCTTCCACAAAGTGTCCCAGAAGATAACATTCTTCTCACCACTGTTTATACTGAGACTGTCATCTGAATACTTATTGATCGTATTCAAACAATTCCATTCACTGCATCTGATATCAAATGAGACTTGTAAGGGCCTATGCATTGAACAAGTTTGTTGATTTCTCTGAATCTTCTGCTCTGCTAAACTCAATGACAGTCTTTAACAATTTAATTGGCTCAGTGTGTCACTGTCCATTATTGATGATTGCTTATGTTTGCTGATTGTGTCATCCCCATTAGTTTTAAACCAGCTGTTTTCAAACAACTACATTCAGGACACCCACGCATACAGTGTTGTATACTGAACGAATTTAGATTCAGAGATCAAGTATTTGATTTTCATTCATTGTATGGAAGCACAGAATTCTCTTCCCCACCTCAAACTAACAACTCATATTGGTCAGATCCAGAGCACCCACAATCTCATGTATAATTTATTTTACTGGTCCCATAACTTGGTGGTTGTTTATGCCTATTCTAAATGGACAGAAGTCTTCTCTATATGACAAACAAATACAAGCTCAACCTTTGCAATGCTCAAATGATTATTCAGTCAACAAGACATTCCTGAAACCTTTCATCAGATAATGGTACACAATTCACATCAGTTGTTACTAGACTTTTGCTATCCATCCTGCATCAAACATGTTCAATTTCCATTGTATCATTCACAACCAAATAGCTAAGTAGAATGATTTGTCAATACTTTTTAAAACTAAATTGTTTACATCACAGTGTAAGAGAACCACTGAGGAGATCATAAAGATATTTTTCTAGTATACAGTACAACACCCAACAATGCAGTAAAAGATAAATTGTTGCCAACACATGCACCCATAAGCATAATCTTTATGCAACACTAGATGCTTTTTGACCTTGATGTTATATAGACATTGATGAGAAATCAAATATGAAGCATCTTTGAGATTTGTAAGAAGCTAGAATGTGGTCAGCCAAGATAGATGCAAGGTATTATTGTCGCGATTGATATTTTGATGACACAAAAGTTGGTGAACATTTGTGAAAGCTACATGAACATCAGCTTTGACATGTTCTAGGTTATATAAGCACTGATACAAGCAATTTGCTATTGTGATTCAAACAGCTTTTGGACACATTGTGCCAAATTACCACCAAAATCTCTGATTGCTACAAGGCAGGATATCCAAGACATGCAACCCAAGACATGTGAAAACCAGTGTGGCATCTTCAGTTCATTCCAGAATTCAAAGTTATGAATAATACTTAAGAGGGAGGTGCTAGAGCTGTGTCAAACTAACCTCAGGTGTAGACCATTCAGTATAGACCATTTTAGTTGATGTGTCTTTATAAAAAGAGAAGTCAGTCAGCCATTGGTAAATGAATATGCTGAAGCACAAAGCAGCATTGAACTAATACAACCTCAGTCAGTCAGTTAAGTTCAATACATGACACACGCTTGAGTAATCATGTCTCTTTTGATTCATGATTGACTAGGCAGAAGATTTTCCTGCAGTTGGATGCTGTTACTTTCTGCAGTAGACTGGTTGCCAACTAACACTATAGGATCTCGTCTGTCCTGCTATTCAACTCATAGCTGGGGTGAGAAAAGATATGTTCATATCTTTCCTGAAGGTATTTGTCATATAAGTGAATGTAATGAACTCAACTGAAATTTGAATATGGCTCTCCAAATTTCAACTTAATGACAAAATCCTCTATAATATATAATGAAAATTTTCAAAGCATATGCCAAGAAAAGTTCAGTAAATGATACATCATGATTCTTTAATTTAGCAATCATTGTCTCACATTCTATTAAGTTGCCCACCACTGACATATCAAATGCTGTCATATGGCTCTCAAAGTAGTCATATGCAATGAGTTCAGCCTGGTTACTTTCAAAGGTGAGTTAAGCTTAGCAGATCAAGGTTCATCTCCACAATGGATTCTTTAGTTTTTCCAGTCAATGATGAGTATTGTGGGAGATTCCTTCTCAAGTGTAATCTTAATGGGCAATTTCTTTTGATTTATGTCATAAGTTGGCAAATGGATGTTCACTTGATGCTACTTAAAAGCACACAATAAAAAAGTAAATAGTAATGACTTGATAACAATGTTTATAATTTTTCTTTCTCAAATTACATTGTAATGATCCACAATACTCTCATGGTTAAGAAATTTGAATAGTTACTTTCTAGTTCAGCTTTTCTACTACAAACCCAGTTATAATGTATGTCAATTACTCTTTCAAGTTTCAATTAAACTGTTGATAGATTTTATCTTGATCCCAAGTAGATGAAATGAGTGATGTTGAAAAGTTCTTTGTCAATAAAGAAAGGCTGAAAGAAAAATTTCTGGTATTTGGTCAACTTTTTTTGTTTTGATGTGTTTTGCTTTATCATTCATAAGCATAGAAATTAAGATTTACTTTATTCACATTATGGTATGTTGCAGAAATTAACCAAGATATCATTTGCATTTCACATATTGCTGTCATCTAATTTATTTGAAAAATATAAACTGTCTCAAAAGTCAATTATGACAATCGGAAAAAGGGATGTTCAATAAAAAATGTAGCATACTAGATAGGGCAAACACATTAAACACATTTAATAATCAGACAGTCTTTCAAGAGTTTTATAAACCAATGCAGAAGAATTTTATGGATGCCATTTTTTGGAGCACTGTCACCTTTAGATTAGGAACAACTATATTGGTTTCAGATCAGCTCTTTGTAATATTCTCAAAGCAAATTACATTATAGATGATGAGTTAAAACATCAGCATTAAACTTAGAGGTACAAAATTAATTTTGTCACTCAGGAGGTTGTTTCTAATGAGATTATCAACTACCCCTTTGTTGAGAATAGACTCAAAGAGTTTGTTAATGTTACTAAGGCAGCTGATGGGGTGATATTGTGATCGAGATGGACATTTACCAGCATTCTTAAAAACAAAGCAGACAACTTCCACTGATATTTCTCTTTTAAGAAATGGTGAAACAGCTTTGCCAAGATAGGAGATAACTCAGGGCTAAGATTCTTAAATACAACAGTGATTTTTATCCAAGCTAGTAGCCTTCATAGTCAAGGTTTTTGATGAGTCTTGGAAACTTACTGAGCCAAGATAGTGCAGTCATAAAGCCACTACTCTGTGAGAAGAAGGAAGTCAAGTAGAGGATAAATCTTGTTATCTTATTTTGTAATATATAAAACACGTGTGTGTGTATGAAGAAAAAATGTCTCAACCAACATTATGGAAGATAATAAAATGAGTGCCACCATGCAATGTTAACAAAACTGCAGACTATGCTTTGAAGAAAAAATTACAAATTTAAACATAAATTACTAAGAAAAGGAATGAACTAATAGGAAAATGCTGACATATAAATAAAAACAAATTAAAATGTAATATATATATATATATATATATATATATATATTATTGTCATATGCTGTATCATAGCTCATCAGTACGGTTAGACTCCGATTGCTTTTTTTTTTCTACCCAGGATTGAAACCCAACCAAAATGGCATCAGTCGGCAACTCTACCCCTGGGCTATGGGTGTTCAGTGGAAGTAGGCAGACGTTTTAGCGCATATCATTATACGCGCCCAATAACTAGAACGCTCTAATTCATTTCACTGAATGAGCAATGTGTCCATGCCAGAGTAGCTACTGTTTATCAAAGTCTACTATTTTTCCAGAGTGCTCAATCATAGTGTGAGAGCATAAATATTGTCATCCGCAGACAGATCTGTTTCGCCGTATCACATTTCATCAATACAATTCATCAGTATATTTTATTTAAATAAATACCATCTGATAAAAGTTCTATAAAAAGGCACTTGACTACCCACAAGTTACAACAAGTCTTTAGGAAGAAAAACTTGTTGAAAGCTTTAGCATTTTATATAAGTTATATTACTAAAACATCTTTATATAAAACATCTGGCACCCTATATAAATCTCACCTTATTCAGCAGTGGAAATAGTGTGTTGAATGTTTT
Organism: Ascarosepion bandense; assembly: GCA_037127315.1. Taxonomy (NCBI): domain Eukaryota; kingdom Metazoa; phylum Mollusca; class Cephalopoda; order Sepiida; family Sepiidae; genus Ascarosepion; species Ascarosepion bandense. The sequence goes on along the minus strand of JBBBDQ010000298.1, from coordinate 623,413 downwards.
TGTTTTTAAAATAGAAAGCACTATGTGAGAAGCCAAGTATAAAAAATGAACTCCATCAAACAATCAGCTTATTCACATAATAAAAATTATCATCTGAATTCTAATGGATATTGTGTATCAGAATTCAACTAGAAATAGGACAAAAATAGCGTGGTCTCATTAAAGGCATTGGAACAAGAAATAACAATAATTATGATCAGAATGATATAAGAGGGATCAGTACAAAAGCAAAAGATTGCTTGAACTTATCTTTCATAGACTAAAAAAAATTATTTGATAAGGTACAACACAGAGATGTATATGAACTGATAGAAAAACTAGATTTATTTGGGAAAGATATTAGTAATCCAAAATATACACTGGGAACAAAATACCTTCATGAAAATAGAAAATGAATTCAATAAATATCCCAAAATAGGATGAGGCATAAGACGAAGATGCACCTCCTTGCCAGATTTATTTGACCTATGCAGTAGGTATCTCCACAGAATCACGAAAATATTATTAGCATACCATGATGAAAACATGCCCCTACCTTAAAAAAAAAGAAAGTTTTATCATCAAAATCTTTATTATCAAGTGAAAAGACCGAAGGATTTTTTGATTATTAAATCATATTTTTTTTTCATTTTTAACATTCTTGCATCAGTGGGAGGATAGTATAGGAAATTTTAGCATCTTTTTGCAGTAAAAAAAAAAAGTTGATTTGGAAATACTTGTAAAAATCAAATAATTGTCAGATTTTAATGAAACTTTCAGAACTTATTTTCAAATGAATTAAATTATTTTACAAATATTTTGTCTTTTACAAAATCTTTGTAAAAACATTTTGTTTTCATTTTTTTCTATCTGTTACCCCTCTCCCCTCTTAATTAATTTTTGTGCCATTTAATGTTTATAGTAGTTATATGCAGAACTTCTTGGTTAATTTAAATCCTCAATTTGTTTTTGTAAAACAGGACCTCAGTTACTAAAAATCTGCTCTGAACTGTAAAATAAGAAATGCAATAAAACTATTGTTATACAAAAAGGCGCTCACATTATATTCAAGTGAATATTACAAATGTGTCCACCATAGAAAAAAATTAAATAAACTTTGCTCTGCTGGTCAAGCTGTTAACACCTTAAATAAACAGCTACTGCCATATTAAAAATGTATTTCGGCAATATTTTAAACTTAAAGTTAATCTGATTTAAAACAAATATTATTAATTAAACTTTAAATTGTTATGTAATGGGATGAATAAAGAAAAAAAATCAAATGAGTAAAAGAGAGAAAGAAAAGAAAAATAGTGTCAATAAATAAACAAATAAATAAAAAGATAAGAGAAGAAAAAAGAAAAAGTATAAAAAAAATAAAATTGGGTACTTCGGGTTTAGGATGAAAGATCTAGATTAGAATGTTCTAGAGGCATCTCAAAGCCAGAAATGGAAGTGATCCCCTAAATCCAGGATATAAAAGGAAGAGCTTTGGAAACAAAGACAAGGAGAGAAAATAAACTGAGAGAGTTTGTGCATTGTGATGGATGCATTTCTTACTCTCTCATTTTCTTCCCCTCATCTCCAAAAAAAGCAAGAAAGGGAAAAAGAAAAAAACATACACATAGAGCTGCAAGCTGTCAAATCAAAGCAAATGACAAAATTTTGCTCTCTCATTCTCACCCTCTCACTCTCTTCCACATGTACATTTTTCTTTCCTTCCTTCCTCACAGCTGTCTAACAGCTTAAAGAAGAAAAAAAAAAGACAAAGAATCAATGCATCTTAGTGTTGGCTACATGAGTCAGTGTATCAGTTTTATTAATAAATGTCATATTTATTATTAAAAAAAAAATTGTCATTCAACAGTTGTTTGTTTAAATTTCAATCATTCATATGTGGATTCAATTTTGTTGGCTTTCCAAACATTAAAGAAAAATTAGAGAACATTACAAAATCAGATAAAGTTACAAAAATATATATTTTATTTTTGAAAGATTTTTAATAAATAGTTACATTGTGATGAAAGATGGTTAAAAATGGGGCTAAAATCAGTGATTTTAGCAATTTCAAAACAAAACTTTCTTCCAGTCAATTTAGTATTTAAATACAGCAAAGTATTTTGCTTATTGGAAATATTAAATTTAATTTATTAGTTTGAAATTAAAGCTAAAATAAAAGCTTCGAGGAAGATTTTAAATTTTAAAAACTCATTTTAAACCTTAGGTATTACATTTCTGTGGTGATACCTACTATAGAGTGAGGCAGAACTAGAAGTTCTACCAGGATTTGTTATTATTTGTTATTAGCAGGCACAAACTTAAGAGCATAAGATATGCAGATGACACTGTGCTGATGGCAGACAAAGAAAGAAAACTGATGGCATTCCTAGACAAGGTAGTAAATAAAAACGAGAAGGAAGAACTAAGCATCAATTGTAAGAAAAGAGAATGTCATGGTTGTCAGCAAAAGGAACAGCCCAATATGTAAACTACAAATTGGAGATGTTAAAATCAAGCAAGTATAAGAATTGAACTATGAAAATGTGACACTGAAAATTGAAGGTTTATTAAAATAACAAAAAATGCCTCTCAAAATATAAAGAAACATTAGAAAATAGGAAAATTAAGTTAGAAACAAAGAAAAGAGTATTGAACTGCTATGTAATATCAATTATCTTCTATAGTAGTGAATGCAGAGCAATTTCCTCATAGATAGAAAGTAGACTTGAGGCAATAGGTGTGGTTAAGGATATTGAGATACTATGGATAGAGAATGTGAGCAATGAGGAAGCAATGAGGAAGTTTTAAGGAAATGGACACTTTTTTTAAAAATACAGTTGAAATTTTGGAATAAATAATGAAGAAAGAGTACTTAGAGAATTCAATACTAACAGGACATATTGAAGGCAAGAACTGCAGAGAAAAACTGAATAACTTATCTAGATTGTCTATATCCTGAAGGGACACAGCACATGAAAGAAGAATTCAAACATCAATATATCTGATTTTTTTCTTATCCAGATAAAAACCATTTACATAGCTTTATTTTTTTACCAGTTAACCATAAATGTGTTAAAATGGTTCCAATTTTTGAAAACAATATTTAAAATGTCAGGTTAAAAACAAAATTGGTAATTTCAAATAGAAAAACCCAATAATTGTTACTTGTTTTCTTAATTGTGATCAAATCTTATCAAACTTGTGTATTTACTATTCTTATTTTTTGCTGTCAAACTTATGATTGTCTTTGGGTTTTTTTCTATCAAAAATGTTACTCTTAGTGTTTTTGATTGACCAAAATTCAAATGTTCTTGAACACTACAGCCCATGTCAATAGGAAAACTAATCAGGAAAGCAAATTCTCAAAAAAAATTCCAGGACAACTAATGGAGCCCTATAATATAATGGCCTAGTGGATTAAAGCATTGGCTTGTGAACTTGGTGATATAGTGGTTGTGAGTTCAATCTCTGGGTTGGGCAGTATGTACTTGGACGTCGTGGAAATGGGTGAGCAATAACTGAGCAGTACTAATATTAAGAACTAGACTATATCCATAGATTTGGGTAGTGGAATAAGAACTGTCTACCCCCCATATATTAAATAAAGGGTTCAGTTCAAAATTCCCTGTAGGTTACTGAGATCAATACACTCCTGAGAAAGGCTGGATGGCATTATGACAGAAACAGTATGATAATGACTACAAAGATGAGGACAATAGTCCAAATACAAATAGTGTGAATAATGAACTTGTTCAAATGAACACTGTCTAATTTTTGAGTAATAGCAATGTTGTTTTTATGCATATGCATACACACATTGTATCTGACATTACTCACTTCATGTTTTACTAATATTTGCTGAATGACATCTATATGCAGAAGTAGGATAATTTCTGGTTCATTCATTGCAAATGTAAACCAATGGCAGCTATTTCTATGAAATATCCTGATTTTTGAAGTCTCAAATTAATAACCATGTTGTTAGTTATAAGCTTTGAAATGAGTTAAGTTGATTTCATGGACAAATACAAATATAAATTGAGCTTGCAAAATTAAAACAATTTTGGAACTTGAGAAAAACATAAGCAGGTTCTACTAAAATGTGAAAGAATTCATTGAAGATCCTGGGATGATTGATGCAGATATGATAAGAGCAAACTGAGGACTTTATCTGTGTCCTATATCAAGAGAGAAGATATAAATAAATTCAGCCTTTGTCAAAAAATGGAATTTTTACACACTGTGGTAGCAAAGAAAGGTCACCATGTACAAGATGACAGGTCCTAAATCCAGTGACAGTACATTTGTGAGCTATTACACAACCGACTTTAAAAGGAATATCAATTGAAATAAGAAACAGAATATATTTTGTAATTGTTAAATGCTGCACCTCCATTACAATGAGCCAGATAGATGAAGCAAAGTTTAGATGGCTATTTGTAGGTGAAGGTACTTTGATATTCTGGGGTAGGATTATTGGTGGGGAAACTGTTGGTGCATGGCAGTTTTCAGATGGTGTTGGAACATTAATGCATTGATGGAGAAGAAACCAAATGCTTACAAAAAGAGGATTTTTATACATGGCAACACTTTATGTTTAGCAAAGAAAACTAATGATTAAAAACATTTTTTTGATGAAGTATTAACTTGTTCACCCAACCTTAATCTAATTGAAAACTTACATAGTACTCTGAAGATTAAGGTTTGCATCAGGGAACAATTTATCAACTTTGTAATACTATTCTGATTGCTGTACAGTATATTCTATTTATTTAAAGAAATAGAACAAAATGAATGGATGACCAACTTCTGAAACTAATTTTTAGAACATAGAGGATATATTTCACATTAATGATATCTTCATAATTTAGTCATCATTACAATGAAACTATTTCCAATTTTCTGTTCAAAACATTTGTCTTTGTAAAATTTGTGTACATTCTGTAATTAATTACAGAATTTAATTACAACATAATGTTTCTTAGTATTTTTATAACCTGGCTAATAATTTGAAATTTGAAACATTCAGAAAAATTTCATTACATAAGTACAATCACATCTGACTTATGTTGGTGTATACTGTTTTGGGAGTGTGGTCAGCTCAGATTCTAGACTAAAATACCATCGATCAAGCAAATGTAACAAAGCAAAAGAAAAAATATAGTGAAATAAAGACTACTATAAATTATGTATATATAGGAAATATCTTACACATTAATAATATAAATATTTTCATGAATCCCTTCAGAATGGTTAATAATGTGAATTGCCTTGTACTGCTGGAGTTTTTAAAATTAATTTTGCATTGATAAAGATGAAAATAGTTATTTCTAAATTTACTATTATCTCATCACAATTATCTTGAGAGTTTCTTTTTTTCCATTAATACTGGAGTTGTCAAGGTAATTAGTAATATTCTAGAAAGATTTTGAACATGGTTTAATTTTAAGAAAAAATTAAGATACACTTTTTACCCCACTAAACCTATACTTACTAATTTGTATACTCTTAGAATCCTGTTCTGAGTGACATAAGAATTTAACCTCTTTTTTGAACATATGCAAATAGTTGTTTGTTTGTCTTTTTCTGATAACTTTTCATGATTGTGAAATTATGGTTATTAATTTTGACTTTTTCATGAGTAATATACTCATATATCGTTAATAAAAGTAAATAAGATTTGCAGATTTTTTTAAAAGGATAAGAAAAACAATTACTAACTAGATTTAAAATTTTCATCTCGTGGTAGTAGAAATACCTACAAGAAAAAAATGGGAAGTTATAAAAAATGTAAAAGAAAAGTAACTTTCAAGATAGCTGAGTCTTGCTTCAGTCAGTTAAATGCCATACGTGATACATTCTTGGACGATCATCTTGAAAGAAACATGACTGACAGGGCATATGATTATCCCACAGTAGGTTGCCATTACTTCCTGCGGTAGATTGGTTGCCAGCCAAAGCTATAAAACCTAATCTGTCCTGTTATTTATCCCATAATTGGAAGGAAAAAATGGATTGATACCTTTCCCATGGTATTTGCACATAAGTGAATACAAGGAATTCAACTGGAATTCAAACTTGGCTCCTCGATTTCTCATTCTGAGCCGATATCCACTGCTCCACAATGCACGTCCGATTCTTGCTTCTAGAAAAGATAACAGAATTTATTTTTTTAGTGTTTTAGTCATCAATTTAACCCTCCTTAGTTCTGTGGTTATGGGGCCTACCTAAAGCCTGCAGACTGTTAGTTTCCAAAGTCTAGTCCCCTCTTGCATTTGATCATCAATCTGCAAATGGAAATTTTTTAAGTTAGTCAACTTTTCTTGCAACGAGTGGAGAAATGTGGTGGAGATGGGTGGTGATGTCAGCTTGCAATGTCTTTCCAGGTAACTGAACTACAACTGCCTAAAGGGTCAGACTTGAGTTATTCCTGTGTGGAATTATTATTTTATTATCAAAAAACCCTAATTTGTCATTTTTCAAGTTTCTCTAAATTGAATTTGTTCAGCACCCCCACTACCATCACTGCTACAGATTTTCACATGCCCATTGGTTGAAAAAGCCTCTTATCATTATACTTGAGGAATATTCATACTGTGCACCAACTAATTTTAACCAGTTAATATTTAGTCAAATTATAATTTTCTTAGCATATATTTTCTATCCTTTTCACAGTATTAAGTTCTAAGGGATTTTTTACCTTACTAGTCTGCAGATTGGGAAAATAAATGATCAACAAGTCATCATTTTATCCACAAAGTATCTCTGTCCAATTTTTATTCATCAAGTCCCATCAGGATTCTATCTCATGGTCATTTTTCCAAAAGCCCACCAAGAAAGGTTAGCCACATCAAAATAATTTCTTTCTTATGATATTTTTTGTCTTGGATAAAATTCAATTTTACATTTAAATCTCACTCTCTAATTTTTTAGTTCAAAATGGTGAATTTCACTTTAGTAAAAAAGAAAAAAAGAGACCCTAGAGTACTTGTTATATACTAGTAAGCTCCAAATTAACTAGTTCTTCTTCTAGGCTTTTCACATTAATTTAATCCCATTTAATGTAATTGCTACCGCCTTTTTCTCTTCACACATCCTACAAAGGTCTGTTTCATTTTCTAACCTTAGTGTCTATAACTCTATAAGACAAACTTATTCGCATGAAAGTATCTTTCACCTGGCAATTCTAATTTTGTCACCACTGAATAAACACAACAGGTGATTCTCATTAATATATATTGGACTTTTAGATGATCAACTACTAAGTGCATCTGAACTGCACCTGTCAGCTTAGTAAGTGCAAGCAGCAAGAATCTTATTCTTGCCAGATTAAATGATTCCAGTTTATATTTAACAATCAATTCTAGTTTTTGTTTAGGATTTGAGGAGGGAACAGGCAGTTTTATTGCTTTAAGCAGTTCAAAGTACCCTTACTATTCAGTGAAGGTAATGACACACATTCTAACAATGTCATCCTCAAAGAGAGTAACACGGCCCAGTAATGTCATAGTTGGGCTACCTGAATTACCTGTCACAGCTCTCTGGGGTAAAATAGTGTGTCTAAGCTCATAGACATACACCTTCAGGAGAGCATATACAATTACATTCTAACATGCACTAATGGCAACAACAAAAATGACTCTGAAGCTTAACAGTTTTCTGTTTTACAAAACTTTCCAATTTGTGCAGTTCAGTTATAGCCTTGGTTACATTTTTAAGTAGTTTCCCTATGTTTTGAATGTTCTTAATCAAAGGATTAATACTTTGCCTGTTTTGAGCTCAATTCATTTTCATAACATTTAGGATCAATATGCTGTTCTTTATCACCTTAACCAAGATCGTTTAATATTGCCTTAAAGATATCAACTTTCATTATACTGTCTTATGGTTCTAAATAGAACATTAAAAGCCTTTTGCTATTAGGAGTAATTCTCTTCTCCTTCATTATTCAGGTAGTCCCTCATATTTTTCTATTGCCTTTTTATTATTCAATTCTCTGGTCTCTAGGAATATAGTAATTTCATATAATTTTTTTTATCAGGTCCTGAATATTCTTGAATGAGCCCCCTCCACAATACATACCTTCACTATTTTGATTCTTAATTTTTTTCAGTAGTAGGTCATATAGTTTCAAATCAGTCATGAATAATTTTTATTTGAGCTGGCGTTCTTGAATATTGTGTTCTGTCTGAGCATGTCTTGGAAACCTGGAGTGCTCAAAAGACATAATCGAAGGCTCACTTCGATTATGTCTTTCACTGTTTCTTTTACTAAATTCAACCTATACAGGGGTTGTTTGATATGGTTTTTTTTTTTATCCATGAGCAGGTGATTACCTGTATTGATTGTCATTTTAACAGTACTTGTTCATCACAACTCTTTATCTGAATTAGATACCATGTCTTTATTAGCCCTAATTAATTTGCTCTTTATATTTTATAGAGCCATTATCTCTTTCACATCAACATTTGAGTTTCTATTCTTGGTAGACTTAATTTTGTCAAATCTCAGTTAGTTTACATTCTTCATAATTTTGTTAATGATGTTTCTCAACATTATGATTTGATTCAAACCATCTTCCTTCATTACATTTTCCAGTAATGTCACTTCTCTCTGCAGCTGAAATTCTTTTGCAGAAAATACTGATATAACACCCTGTCCTTTACTCCAATAGAGGTCAGCCTTCCATTACACATAATGGTGATATGAGAAGACAGTTTAATGTTTTTATATTACAATTTCTTTGCTATAATGTTTTACACACTCCTCTCCCCACCACTCACAGAAGATGGATCAAAATTTAATTTAACTAATCTTTCCTAAAGATCAAAGGCCTTTCCCATTCAAGTGCTATAGAACTTGTATATAGCCTTGCTTCAACTGTCATTTGGGTCATCCTATTTAATTTCTTATCCATCCACTAGTGTTACCTTTAAATCAAATACTTTAACCTCCTTATTTTCACCACTAATTCCTGTTATACGGCTGTATTCATCAGTATTGATCAGTGCCTCAACTTCATTTATTTTAAGTTTACAGATCCTGTATGTACTTTAAATGAATAGCTCATACACGATGACATTTCTCATTCTCATATCCCTTTGCTTAGTCTGTCTCATTTGTGGGCCTTATAACTTCTTTTTTTCTGAGTTCTCCCTATTTCTTTTCCTTTATTTTTCACATTTTCTCCTTGCAAAATACTGTTCCTTATCTGGATTACCTCTTCTTTTTTTTTCCTTTTACTTCCTCACACCACCTTCTTTATGAGGGACAATTTCTTTTGTAATGGCTTTTCTCACCATAACTTCAGCAGGTAATCTATAAAAAGAAATTTTATCAGCTTCTCATTGTAATCTCTGAGCTCCTAATACTTTTAAATGAGCCATCTCTGATTTTAAATCTTAGCTGATGTCAATCTTTATTTGGGAGAGAAAACTTGTTCAATGGATGATTCTTTTCCTCTTTTACGTACCCAGCACATCAAGCATTTCTACTTACAATAGGTTTGTAAAATCCATCCCAAACAGTTAATGCTCTATTTTCTACAGTTGCTTTTTTTTCAATCTTCTTCTTTTCCAGGACAGTTCATCTTAAAGTGGTTCTTCCTTACACATCCATAACAAACCTGACTATTTCTTTCTCTAACTTTCCACTCATAAACATATCTTTCATATAATTCCTCACTTCCTCTTGCTCTGGTAAATGCATCAGTCAAGGACATTGTCTCAGTTCTTGCTGTATCTTCTTGCAATAAACTATTTCTCAACGCATTCTGCTAACTGATTTTGTAACACTGTATCTTTTTTTGTTTTGTCATCTTTGTACAACATTTTAGTCAAACTGGTGAATTCCAACATGGGTTTCATTCTCTCTCTGATTCCTATTAAAACTTGGACAGCCCCAGCTGAGCTCATAAAGACTCAAGCTATGACTTTAATTCTATAGCCTTCCTGTGTAAACAGGTACCTTAGAGCCATTTATGCCTAATGTTGTACTAAACCACTGGGATATATCTTTAGATACCTTGACTACTTTACACTGTTTACAGTGTTTGGATTTTTGTCCTCATCTTTGTTGTCATATTCACATGGCCCAGTGGATAAAAGCATTGGTTGAAGTAATCCAGTGACTTGACCCAAAGAGTTGTAAGTTCAATACATGGCTAAAAACTTGAAGAGATGAGTTATTAAAGGGAAATAACTGAAACTGAGATATATGAAAGCAGAACAATCTACCCCAGTAGATGAAATAAAAGGTTTCGTCTTAAATTCTAATAATCTGAAAAAGGCCTGAGTGTAAAACAACCAAAACCTTATATATCAACAAAGATGAGATTAAAAGCCAGAACAATGCAAATAATGTAAATAATTACAATACTTCATCTCAGATATTCAGACTCTACTACTTTGGTTATCTATATTTTAGATAATTTGACCAATAATTATGTTGTGTATGATGCAACCCAATAGTTTGTGTGTTAGGAAGAAAACTTTCCAACTTAATCTGATTTGTCATGATGCCCTTGAATTTTTGTCCTTGAGAGCTTTTAGTTTATTACTACATACTACATTAAAAAGTTCTTTAGATCTCTTACTTTAAATAATTCTGATATATTTAAATGAATCTTATCTTCCTTTATCATTAATCTTTGCATCATTTTACTTTCACAAATAAGCAGAGTTGGGATAATGTCTGCTCTTACATAGTAAAATGATATAGTAATAAATTATATGATAAAAGAAAATATTTTGATATTTTATCTTTACCACTCTGTGATTTCATTTGCTGTGTAAAAAGTTTATCCTACCAATGAATTTGAATTTGTTTGGATTTCATAGTTGTGTTGTCATATCCTGCTATGGCAACAGAAAATGTCTTTGAGTGAAATTAATAATTAGGTTACTGCAACTGAAAAAGAATTCAGTGGAAAAAAGTAATATTAATAATGCAGTGTGCTAAAGGTTAATAGATGTATGTACTAGTTATTATACTGTCAGTTAACTAATTTTGATTTAAAAAATTCTGGAAACTTTTGTATATACTTAATAAAATAGATGACATTTTAAAAATTCTTAATGGTTAAATGCATAAAACTCTCTATGGCTAAATTTTAAGTTCTTATACTTAGAATATTTTCTATCATTTTGTATACTTGCTTCTATGCTGATTATACCAACTGAATTTCAATTTACTTATTGGTCAATTTAAAGACCTACTCTGTTTCCTATGGCTGGACAGTGAATGTGTACTTTCCCAACTGCATATTTAAAGCTGTTAGAGCATGGATGGCCATTTCTACACTTAGGATGTGCGTAGGTTGGATCCATTACTACTTTCACTGTCAACTTATACTTTGTTGTAACTTGCCTGATCAGATTTCTTCTTGGGATGTAAGATATCCAGCAATCTGCAACATTATGTTAATAGTGAAGACTTGCTGCCATTCCTCCTGTCTCAGAACCTGAATTCCTGGCGTATAATTTTAGGTCAGTTTTAATATAATTGCTTATCATTGTTCTTTTTAGTTTTTTATGTAGACATTTTATAAGGAAAAACATTTGTTGTTCATGGAACTCTCCAGTTATTTAAATCAATTCTACTTGTATTTACTTTTAAGGGTAGTGATGGAAGATACAATTTAAAATAAAATAGTTTTTTTTTTAAAAAAATGAATACTTAAATATCTGGGAATGTAGACACTAACAGTAGCTAGTAACTAAATTATTGCATGGTAATTAGCACTAAAAATAAGAGAAATGTTTGATTAGTTAATGATGATCAGTCTTTGAAAAATGTTGTTTTTATTAAACAATGAAATCATTGAAATAAAATACAAATAAAATCATTAATCGGACGTAATATGAACTCTTGTATGGAAATAAAGCATGAAAAATTTTTGCATTTTCTTTTAGATTATAGCATTTTAAAATGGTAAATGTAAATTAATACATTTTATTTTACCATAATTTAACTATTATTTATAAACCATGAAATATTCTAAGCCATTGTTTATAATGATTATATCAGCTGCAAATAATTGTATTGTAATTCATGTTAACATTTATATTTTCTTGAATTATTTTATCTTTTCCTGAATAGACATTGTTTTAATTTGAGAAATCATTTTAATCTCATTTGATCTTTTTTTTAATTAATAATTAAAATGTAAAGAAGCATTTGGCTTTAATAGTTTAATATTAATAGCTAACATGAAGTCAATGTTTTTGCATTTTTGTTTGACAATATTTTGATTTTGTTATCTAATTTATTATACAAACCTTACTGTTCTGAATGACACAAAAATCTAAGACCATATCAAATCAAAACTAGTTTGTATTTATATTGAATTTTCTTTTTAGTTACTTTACCTATAAATGATATGAAGCTTTCTGTGCTGCTGTCTTGCCATGAATATGTGAATAGAATAGAATAAGGATCCATTTTAATAAGTTCTACCAATATTGATAAAAGGAAAAAGGGTTATACGTTGTAATAATTTGAAGCTAAGCTTTACAAACAGTTAATTATTCGTTTTGAAAGAAATAACTTATTTAATCTAGAAAATAATTTAAAAACTTATGGTAAATGACCTTGCACTTGCCTGAATTTATTTATTTCATGTCCTGATAAAAAGTACATGAACATTTTAGATGTATACTATATGTGTTAATTAAATAAATTGTGATCATTTGGGTTTAAACTACTTGTTTGTAATATAACATGTATAAAGCACCCATTCTATCATTATTCAACCAGGTTCTGTTGGATGATATATGATAACTACATAGAATTTACTTTTATAAAAAAATCACTTGAAAATCTTAAGTAAAATTAACTCAGAAATATCCATAAAATAAAATACATTGTTTAAGAAATTATGATTCTGGGTAAGCACCAACTGGAGTAAATGCATTGGCTTCCTAGAAAGTATTTTCTTCAGAAAAAATAACCAGTTTATTGCAACACATGTATGGATCTATAATTGTGCAATTCTGTTTTATTTTACTTTTAACAATTCAAATATTACTATAACTTTTGTTTTTCATTTTAATAGTTTATTACTAAAATGTGATCATTACTTTTTTTGTTTTAATCATTTCACCACAAGCAAGGCAATAAAGCCACTAAGACACACAGAGGTTACTGAGTATGAAAGAATATGAGAAAAACCAACACTATTAAGGACAGAGAAGAATAAAAGAGGAATTAAAAAGATAGAAGATAATGATTGACATTGCATTGAAATTTTTGAAAATTATAGTTAACTGGGAAGCAAGAAACCAGTAGAGTTCTACAACTAAGAAGTATAAGAGAGAAGAAACTATTAGCACAGAACTTACAGCTACATTTAACCATTTCAACTGTAAATGATGAGACTTTACTGCTAATCTAGCACTGTGCTTAAATTCATAGATTGTAGGTACCACAGAGAGCAGTTCATTAGAACAATTACCATGAAAGTACTTATAAAAAAGGCATATATATGTATGGCATGTAGCTTGCATTCAATTCTTATATCTCAGAAGCATGTACATGTAAAAATGTATTCTGATTTTATAGATGTTTCTATTTGCATAAAAATTGTAAGATATACTCTGAGGAAAAAAAACAAAAGTTTAAATGACATACAAGGTTCAAAAGAGGAGAATGAGGAGTAAGGAAGAAAAATTTTATAAAAGCAAATGAAATTATGTCTATCAATGTATTAATTTACTAGCAAAAATATCTGTTAGATTTTGTTTTTAATTTAATATTTATTTCCCCTTAAGAACAAAATATTATAATACTCTTCAGAGAAATGAAAATAAAAATTTAGAAAAAACATTTTATTTCAGAAAATTGTTTCATATTGAATCATATTTACAAATTGCCATTGTGTTTTCAGGTTTGCATGCATCATTTTTAAAAACAGTAAGTAAAATAAAAATTAACTTGATTAATTTATTTCAAACATAAAATATATTAACATTTAAAACTTATAAGCACCATTGTTGTAATTGGATTTTCTTTCATATGAGTGAGACAATAATATACTTTTTTGCATGAAGTGTTTATTTAGACTGAAATGAATCTGTCTAACAAACCCATTCAAATGTTTTTATTCATACGGTTCATTCAATATATTTAATCTGTCTACCCAATTTATTTCATGGAAATGATCATTAATATGATGTACTTAATTTAATTTTTAGTAAGATACATATTTATAGGGGAATGTTTCATGAGAATTTCCAGTAAAATTTATTGTTTGGAAGTTTTCTTAGTTCACTTGAGATATTTGTGAACGGTTGAATATGACATTAAATTTTTTACCAAATCTTTAGTGCTTTAGTGTGAATCTAATTCAATATTCTTTTTTAAGTTTTTAATTCAGAGTTGGTTATCTTCCAAAGCAAGGATTAATTTTAAACTTGTTTTATTCCACAGTTAATATGTAAGAGACTTCAGTGCATCCATATACACTGCACAAATGTTTTTAAATATTTATGTCTGTAACTATACTAACCATTTTTTTAAGGTCATAATCCTCTATGGTGAAATGTCTTCTCAACAATATTCTGTTGGAAAGAAAAGATAAATTGATTTTGATGTAGATTTGTACCATTCATTCTTTGCTTGATTGACTCATAATTCGTAGCAGTGACAAATGTAATTACTTCTGAACACCCTAATAAATGCCTAGCCAACATCTTTGGTACAGATAAAGGATTTTCTTACAAAATCTAAGTCAAAATTTATGTTTTTATAACAGTTAATCTAAAAGTTTGAAAATGTATAGGACTGATGCTGCTTAAAATTATTCATGATGATGAATTTGATTATTTTTTAGTTATGCTTTAGACATAGCAAGTGAAAAATGTATTGACTATTGATAGCTGTGAGAAAAACATGTGATATTATTTCTTTTGGCTTTGATTTTGACCATGGTAGACAATATTCATTAATCATTTTGTGTGCATGTATCTTATAAATATGTACATGTAGATATAAATCATTTCAATATTCTATTGGGTAAGTAAATTCAAAACTCATCTTTCTCAAGTATCAGCAAGATTTGTAATTTTTTAAATCAGCTTCAATGTTAGTTTGAGGCCTCATTTAATATTTATCAACCGAAGGTGCTTGAATATTTTCAAATCTGTTCAAACTAATTTCTTTTTATTATTTGCTTATGATGATCACTACACCTATAAAATATTTTGAGAAAAACAACAAAGCCATTTTAAGTCTATTAAGTCTTGAAGGATTCTTTTGCCGTCCTCTTACAAAAATGTAGCTTCAAGTCTTGCAACTTTTCCAAACCTTTGAGTAAGCTATTATTATATTAAAATAATTGATAACTTTCATTACATCTCATCAAACAATAGTTCCTGGCTAGAATATACTTTCTTTACTACTTGTCTATTTGTTTATTGAAAAGTTGTCTATTTGAAAAAAATATTTACATTATATTTATCCTAAAGTAAAATACTTTTACAGATGTTTTGTTGCTATAAAATCATCTTATTTCATTTTAAATTATTGCTGAATTGATGGCATCCAATAAAATAAAAAAATTATTTGAAAGTAAATGGACTACATATCTGTATAAAAAAAATGCACAAGCTACATTAAATTCTTTCTTATAGGTGTGACAAGACCAGTATGACTTGATAACATTTTTATTAATACTGTTATGAGTTTTATAATATTTTCATTGTGTATAATATCATGTATAACACCTTGAATTCATATCAGAAGTAATTATTAATGAATACCTAAGTGCAGAGTAAACTGGGTAATGTTTTTACTTAAACAAACTGGGTGAAAAAAAAAAAACTTATATAACTGAAGCATGCTTCATTTTTTGATTTTTATATTTGTTTTGGTTTTTAAATCATTAACAGGTATTTGTAAATATATGTATATAGGTATATTTTGGCAGCAAGAATTTATCCGAAGAAATTTCGGTAAATTAACTGACAAAGATTGGAATTTTTTTATTGTATTATTCTACTTTTTGAATAAGGTGTTATACATCTCACAGCTTCAAACATTATTATCCTGACTACCTATATAAAAATGTAAAATTTCAAAAATCTAACTTACATCTCATAACTTTTCAAATGCTTACTTCTCTGCGTCACTTATCCAAAACTCTAAGCCAACTAATCTTGCTATTACTTACCCAATAGTATTAATTCCAACAACAAATTTCTTGAAAGACTGCACTCAAATAAACTTAATTGCATTCCAGCCTCATATGTTGAAAATTTGCTTACCAATGTCCTTGCAAAGAAACTATAGACATAGTAATACAACATGAATATAAGCTTCTACCTCCTAATATTAAACCAACAGTTTTACATAAACTTCTATCTTGCATAGCACAAATACTTTTTTATGATCATTATGGTAGCATTTACTCACTGATAGCATAGCTATGGGTTTACCTCTTAGCCCAACTTTATTTAATTTCTACATGATCCAGGTCAAAAACAAAATCTAATAATTTTACCAAGCCTACCTACCATATATGTTCACTATATGGATGGCATATTCATACAAACAAAAAACTGAGACAAAATAAAAACCTTCAAGAAACCTTCAAGAATAGCTTAATCCTACACTTATGAACTTAACGTTAATAACTGAATTCCTTTCTTTGATGTTTAATAAATGTCAACAGTTATAATTTCACTCTTTCAATGTTTAGAAAACCTACAAGCAAATATCTTTTTCATTAGAAAAATGAATGTCCTCACATATATTAAATAGCTGTTATAAGCACATTATCAACTGAGTTAAAATAATTTCTACCTCAAACATGTTTTTTGATAAAGAGTTAAGCCACATAAAAAATTATCAAACCTGTTGTTGATGAACAAATAAAATAAGCTTTAAGGAATTTTAGAAAATATAACACAATCTGATATAAACAAAAATAAACCTATCATAAACTGATGCATCCCAACACTAAACAAGATGAAAAAGCCATTAGAGATATAATTCAATAATGGATATCACTTAATGTTCCTGACAAATACATAAGATTTATCATTTACTATAAAACATCTAACTGAATTATTAACAACAACTTGGAACTTCAAAAATCCTCCCACTCAATGTTGTTTATGAATACTCATGTCCTTTGGGTGATTGCATCTCCATTATCAATAATAAAAAAAACACCATTAAATTCTTACAACAGTCACACATGCACCACACTCTCTCATCAGTTGACATTTTACTTGTCAAAATTGATATCAATCCTCACATCACAAACAACCAAACAGAACTGTCAACATAAGACAAATACTAGTAGATAATATCAAAATAACCCTATTCCAAGGTAAAACTCAAAATAATTTACATTATATAAAATATCTTTCACAATATGAGACAATATTTTAAAGTGTGTATAAAATATTTAATATGTATACAGAAAAAAATAATGCCTGTAAATATTTGATAGATACTTTTCTGTTATGGACTAGCTTCCTGTAAACATTTTATATATCACATTTTTATATTTTTGTTCACTTAATATTTAATTTTGAAAAGACCTAGTTTAAAATTTTGTGTTATTATATATTTGATAATATATCAGGTTTATATACAACACCACTTCTCCTCCCTACAAGAGAATTTTCCTTGTATTTGTTTTTTTTTTTATTTCAATCAGATGGGGTTATAGACAACACCTTGTTGTCAAAAATATATTTTAGGCTATTATTAAAATAAACAGTTACAAATAATGTAGATAGATATACTGTTAAATCTAAAAAGGAAAATAATTTGGGCCAAGCAATATTACTGAAAAGTGAGAAATTGTCAAATCAGAACAACCTACTTCTCTGTTGTCACACATTCCTTTCAAATCAGATGGTATGAACAAATTACTGCAAGTATATCATAAGAAAAAATTAGATTGTTGGTCATGATTGCCTTTTCAACTCAAATCACAAATCAAGTCAATCATGGACCAGTGGTGGATATAGTAATTATAACCATATTTTCAGTGACTGCACCACTCTAAATCTATGATTCATTTAAATACTAATGTTTAAAGATATTTGGTGTATGTGACATAGTAACTACTATTAGTGAGTTCACAAAGCTTGGAATCATCGCCTGATCTACTACTTATAGAAAATATTTAAATCTATTAGTAAATGCTTGGTATATCTTTGCAGAAAGGACACTATGGAAAAGACAGCTTTAACAAAGGTAATTATAATGAGATATTGATTGCTTTATTGAAAAAGGTAGCATATTTGCATCAAGGTGTTTTAAAGAAGTATCTTAGCATTTCTCAGGAGTTTCAAGTACAATAAGAAATAGCTGATGTAACTCAAACTAAAGGTTGAAAGGGCACCATTTATTTCAGTGCAAGCAAATTAAACTAACTATCAACTGTGCAATGCATATCCAACTCTATTGTTAGATATGTAAACTGATGCAAAATGAAAGATCTTTAGAATTTTATGATGTAAGTAATAATAAAAGTGCATCATGGTTGGCTAGATAAAACAAATCAAACTCCTTCAGTAATGATAAAGCTAAATTAGCTAACCAAACCTGATGTGGCAGCTGTGATAGCACATAAATGAAATCTAGAATAGAAAGAAAATTAAAGGTGAAATGGTTTAAATATGGTGATTTAATTTCTTGTTATGTACATAAACTTAGTTCTGAGTAGAAGTGTTGTGAAAAATAATGGAGTTAAATTACATAAATCGGAAAAAATATTTTTAGTAAATATGTCTTATAGTACAGATTGGAAAAGTAACTTTTGAAGTTCCAATATAAGCATTCCATCATTGCATGGCAGGATTATTGACCCAGAACTGTGCAAGCTTTAAGAGAGTTGTACAAAATCTTTAAAAGTGCATTTTAAAATATTTTGAACAATAATGAAAGACAGGATAAAATACACTCAGTGAAAATGATACTGGCAAAATTAAATGACTTCACATTGTTTGTCATAAACTGTTTTCATATAATACAAGCTAAAACATTTAACGTTATGCACTGTAAGAAATTTTATTCATTTTATGTTGAGAATTGTTATAATGATAAACATCATGAAAACATTGTATGAGAAATAATAGCAAATGTTAAACAATTATATGACTCAGATGTCCCTCTCACAAAAAGAGGTATGGAGCAACAACTAAACCATAAACCAATCTATTTTTAAATAGTTTAAAACATTTTACCGTCACTAAAGGAGTGATTTGCTCACATAAGGAATTTTTATATTTAGAATTATATGATGCAGAAAAGTTTGTGTAACTGACCCCTGCTGATCTTATTTATAAAGATCCATGCTTCACACTGATATTATATTTTTATTGAGGAAACACACCATGAAAATGTGTCACCTCATAAACTAGAAGTATTTAAAAACAAATAGTAATTTCTTTATCCCTAAAGTGTCATATGGTAGCAAACTTGCAGAAAATCCCAGCTAAACACATGTATATATATATACGTGATAAATGATTATTATATTTTTATGAAACAATAAGAATTATGATTTAACACTATTACTACTGTTTCTATACTATTAATAATAGAAAAATCTCTAAGCCTGTTAACATGCATACACTACCGTTTGGAGACCATTACACTTTGAAGTGTTTTTCTCTTTATTTCTTATGTAATGTATAGGGAATTTTCAGCATAAATATCTTAATACATTTTATTAGAAATTCTTAATAAATAAGCTCAGGTTAGTGACTTAAAAAGTGAAAGTCAAGCAATGCCATTTTGCAGTTACTTCATAAACTCTATTTTGTCTGCTATGTCTGTTAAACTCACAGAACTTTTCCTGACCATCTTTGCAACTTTAGTTGCAAAAGATAAAAGCTTCTCAACTTTGAACAGAATTTGATTAATTTTAAGATGCACAATGACTTGATAACTCTTGTCTTCATTGAGTTTTGTTAATTTAAATTTAAATTATCAAAAATAACCTTCAAAATTTTGATTCAATCTACCTACTGAATAGGGTATTCAAAATTGTATGTTAAAAAAATAAAATTGTAACATTGATGAGCTAGAATTAACACTGATATGCCTCTGTGTACATATCTATACTGTTTTCCTCACTGGTAGCACAACTCTGAGTTTCATGAGCAAAGTAATCATCAGGAGCTGATTAAAAACTGTTACATGATTTAAATATTGATATTTATATTATACTGTAATGATTGTATTTATTGGGGGTGTGTAATAATAATACAATATACACACACACACTTCCAAATAAGAAACAACATATAACTATAATTTAAATACAAATGTACACATTTAATATGTAGTTTCAAATATAATATAAATCTACACACAAATATATATTCGCATATACAAATTATATACAAAGGTGTATATACAAATATTTGTTCATAATATCTATCTGCATATCATCAACATGTATATTTATTATTAATATAAATTATATATCTGTTATAATTCA
The DNA here is from genome assembly GCA_037127315.1 of Ascarosepion bandense. Taxonomy (NCBI): domain Eukaryota; kingdom Metazoa; phylum Mollusca; class Cephalopoda; order Sepiida; family Sepiidae; genus Ascarosepion; species Ascarosepion bandense. Next base: position 602,970 of record JBBBDQ010000298.1, on the reverse strand, counting down.
TTGAGGAATTTCATTAGCACTAGCACTCAATGTGCAATATTATATTTTTTAACTCCAAACATTATTTTTAGTGAATACTCATATTTCTGTAGATGTTCTATTTATTTATTAAACAGTATATTTATTTTCGTCTACTGGCCTGAATATTCAATAAAACTTATTAAACAAAAATCCTGCTAAAGAGTGCATATTTTTCTTTAACAAGATTTCTCAAATATTCAAGCTGCTACATGAAAATACATAAAAATATAGTGTTTAATGAATAAATGGTATGTCAACTCAAATATGAGTATCCACTAAAAATAACATTTAAAGTGGTAAAATCATCAGATTGATTAATAAAATCCATTCAGTCAGTTAGTTAAGTGCCATACATGATACATGCTTGGGCGATCATGTCTCGAAAGAGACATGACTGACTGGGCACTAGGTTGCCATTGCTTTCTGCTGTAGACTGGTTGCCAACCAAGGCTATAGAACCCAATCCGTCCTGTTATTTGACCCATAACTGGAGGGAAGAGATGGATTAATACCTTTCCCAAGGGTATCCATTACCTTAGCAAAAAAGGGGAAAAAAAAAACAAAAAAAAACAGGAAGTTAATCTATATTATTATTATATAATATATTATGTATTAACTTTCTGGGTTTTTTTTTTCCTCCCCTTTTTTTTTTATTTCTGAGGAAAATATTTAACAATTATTATTTTAATCTTAGCATTATTTAGGCCCCTTTTTTGGATTGAAGTGGAAAAAAAAAATTTTGAAAAATTTAAAACATTCCAGCAAAACTCAAACTTGCTTTTCTAAATACATCTTTATCTTTTTGTTAATGTATCTATTGCAATTTCTCTTACCCCTATTTGTCAGCTTCCCTCTTGACTGCCAATCCTAATCACATTTTCCTTCCTCTTTCTACCTTTCCTCTCCCTCCTTTTTTCTTTCTTCCTCTCTTTTTTCCCCTTTTCTTTTTGCCACTCCTACTTCCATCCTCTTTACATACAATGCACTCAAACAAATAATGATTAAGATTGTCAATAAAATGGGGTTAGTTTCACCCATTGAAATGGCCATACAAGCTTGTGGAATTTTAAATTTTTTATATGTAATATAGATATATATTGGCTCTGAAAATAAATAATTTTCATTACATTGAGCCCTCTGGTTGGATCAGTTTTAATTTTTAATTTTAAATAATTAATATTAAAATTTTCTTTGGGATTTTGCCATCAAACTGCTTCTTTCCTTGGTGCCCTAACCACATGTATTTATGCATGTTACTAGAGTTATCAAGGTCCCACCCTTTTACCATTAAAATTGTTAAATGTAACTGCCTCTTCTACTCTAACAGTTTTTTTTTTCTTGCACTTTCTGTTTGTGGAACTTCCTACCACTTGCTTGCTTCCTTAATAGCTACAATCTCCAAAAATTTAAATGCAATGTCTATTGCCACCTTTTATTTCCTTGATTCCCATCCTTATCCTTTCTTCAACATCCCCTGTACCTTGTTTTTTTCTCTCACTGTAACCCCCTGCACACCAGTGGTGATTCTGCCTTGCCTAGGATGAAATAAAATTATATATTCACAATTTAAAAATTATTGTTAAAAGGATATACCTAATGATGCGTTTTTTTAGCATGCAATGTTTGGCCATAAAAAAAAAGGCACTGTGAATCTCTGACTGGGCTCAAAAGCCACATTCATGCTGCACACTGGTGAAACAATAGCTATACTTGGAAGCAAGAAAGCAGCTATCATTTACATATTTGTAAAAAATGTGTATTTAATCACATTGATGATCACCTCATATATCTATCAGCCCATCAGTCACGTACATATTAAGCCTGATTTAAACCACGTCAAAAATACTATTATTAACTTACTTTATTGTAACCAAGTACACTCCAATTGAATAATGAAAAATATAATCCATGGATATATAATTCCTGCAAACAGTAATAACTGCCAAATTTATCACATACTACAAAAAATATAAACTTTCAACCTTGTCATTACTAACAGTAGTTTTTTCCAACAAAAAAAATTTAAAAGATCAGTGCTGTATATGAATTTTTCTGTCCTTTAAGAGATTCTGTTGATTATTCTATACAGTAGTACTCTTGAGAAGATTGGCCTCTCATCTCTGAGTAAAATGAAACCATATTACACAAATCTGTGGCACTCCTTGTATTTTTTCAGACTTTGGTTGACAATACAGCAGTTTTGTCATTTCAACTTTAACAGTTATTCAGAAAAATGGAATATTTCATTTTTTGCGTGAATAATTTTCTTATTTCTTGATCAAATTTGTTGGATACTTTATTCATTACACTATATCAATTCAATATATGAAAATTACTTGACATTTTCTCTCTGACAATTGGAATTTATTTAATTATTTATATATAGAGTTGTTTAATGAGTATTCTCAGTGTCGAAATTTTGGTATAAAAATAATGGAATCATATTTTTGATGATATCATAAATGGCAAGATATCAAAGACACAAAAAGTTATCATTCACACATTAAGAGAAGATAGGATGCATTCAGTATACTGTTAGAAGATAACAAAACCAATTTTTCAAAACTGAAGTTCCAAAGTCAAAACAACATAGGTGAATGTCAGCTGAATAGGATCTTTATTGTCAATCAATTTGCCAGTTGTGAAATTTCCAAAGCCTAGACTGATGCTTGTGTAGTTGTTTCTCAATCCACAACACTTTGGAAATCCTATCTGTTCAGATATGATTGTAGGATACTGATTTCAAAGCCACTACTAACTTTAAGCAGAAAAAAGTGATTAATCTAGGTTAGAGAACATCAATGTCGGTCTGCTGATCAATGGAACCAAGTCATTTTCAATGAAGAAACAAAATACTGTATTTCCTTCAGTGATCATAGTCTCTATATCTGGAGAAAGTCACACAAGAAATATGATGGAAAATATATGAAAGAAAAAAGTGTAAAATTA